>PXOE01000049.1:0-293256 GCA_003012245.1 Microcyclospora tardicrescens
CGTCCGGATCGCCGCCCACCCCCACCACCTCGGCCTCTCACGCGAGCAATAGCCGCGAATTGGCGTCGCTTCGCCCCAAAAGAAATGGGCTCAGTCAGCCAGGACAAACACCACGCCTGTAGAATCGTTCCCAGGCTTCATCTCCCCATTCCTCCCTTCCCACTTCTTCTGACGATCCCAGAATTTCCTGATGCCTTTTCTCTTCTTCTCCTCCGCGAGCATGGGATTGACTTGTTCGGTACAACCAACTACAACATATACGCCTGCGAGGAAGAAAGAGTGAAGAGATATTAGGCCTTTGGCTTTTGGGATCTTTATATCATATCAGTCACAACACCTTTCTGCTCACCACTACTGTACACCTCTTTTCTTCTGGTCTCCTTGGTCGAAGAAGAAGCTTGACATCCAGCCTGACTCAAGGGTCGAGTATATATAACTCCTTGGGCTGTTCTGTGCAGTACTCCGCCTAGGACTGGGAAACTTCTCTGGACCGCGCAGGAAGGGGACACCTCAACCACCTACGGAATCCAAGATGGCGGGCTTGGCGCACAGAGTCATGGCCCCTAGTACCTTGACGGTACTCTTACGACAAGGCGTTCCAAGAGTCAACCCTATCGTGCTGCATCGACAGGCCTTTCAACCCGTGCTAGCAGTACGACATTCCTCACATGGCCCTATGAGCTTAACCGCAACCACGCGAAAGAAGGTGACGATCCCAACTCTTCAAGCGATGCATCATCGCCAGGAGCCTATCACGATGATCACTGCACACGACTTCCCAAGCGCACATGTGGCCGACCAAGCAGGAATGGACATGGTGTTGGTTGGCGACAGTCTGGCCATGGTGGCGCTAGGGATGGAAGATACAAGCGAGGTGCTCATGGAAGAAATGATACTGCATTGTCGGAGCGTGGCACGCGGGGCGAAAGCGGCCTTCATCGTGGGAGATATGCCGATGGGCTCGTATGAGGTCTCCCCGGAGCAGGCGATGCAGAGTGCGATTAAGATGGTGAAGGAGGGTCGTGTCCACGGCGTCAAGCTCGAGGGTGGATTGGAGATGGCTCCGTCCATATCGAAGATCACCACAGCAGGTATCCCAGTGTTGGCACATGTCGGCCTGACGCCACAGAGACAGAACTCGCTCGGTGGGTTCCGTGTACAGGGGAAGTCAATCGCCAGTGCTGTTCGAGTACTGCAAGACGCGCTGGCCGTGCAAGAAGCTGGTGCCTTCGCCGTCGTCCTCGAAGCAGTCCCTGCGGAAGTCGCCGCGCTGATCACAAAGAAGCTGTCGATTCCGACGATAGGCATCGGTGCTGGCAACGGCACCTCAGGCCAAGTGCTGGTCCAGGTTGACATGTCTGGGAACTTCCCTCCCGGACGCTTCCTGCCTAAATTCGTCAAGCAGTACGGCGATGTGTGGGGCGAAGCCAAGCGGGCGATCGAGACATATAAGAGTGAGGTGAAGGATCGCAGCTATCCGGGGCCGGAACACACATACCCCATGTCCAAGGAGATCTTCGCAGAATTTGAGAAAGTAGTGGAAGGTCAAAGTCTAGTACAGTGAATGGTGCTTTAGAAATAAATTACGAAAAAGCGTCAAATGCACCACCCGTTTATCATTTATCGTTTCATCATTAGACGTGAATAGTACTAACCTCCCTCGTGATCAATCACTGCCCATCCTCCTCATGATCTTTGCGTCATCCAAACGCTTGCGTGATGCTGTAACTTACTACCAATTCCTCGCCCGTCTTGAAGCACTACAACACATCAGCCCTCGTCCTCAAACCAGTCTCTGTCTTCCCAAAGCTTCCCCAAACAGAAAACACCCAAGCCTGCAAAACAGAACAAATCCAAATATGAAGTAGGAAGATCACAAGCAAAACTCACCCGCCACAAATTCCCCACCCCTTCATCTAACCCCGGCGCAAAGACGGAGTTGACGTAGCAGAAGACGCTTTCGTGCTCGGGCAGGCGCAGGCTGCGGCGCAGAAAGCGCACAATGTACTCGAAGCGCTGGCTGCTGGCGCACTTGAAGCGCGGGGCGCGCAGGGCGGGCGTGTTGGGTAAGGGGGAGAGGCGAATTGTTACTAGATGGGTCTTGTTAGGGATAGTGATGATGAATTTTGAGGGACTGAGAAAGGGAGGAGACTGGGGATTGTGTGGGGGGCAACGTGTAGGCAGGTAAGAGATATGTTTCAACTCGCCGATTGGGCCTATCTTCATCTCGTTCCAAATGATCGGATATGAGTAAGCCACAAGATAAATATATACATACCTTTCTCCCTCTCAACTTCCCCGGCTGATTCAAGCGCTTTATGCGCGTCGCGAGGTAGTTGATCCAGGATAACAGAGGCGGCCATGGTGAGGGGCAGATCGAGGTCGGCGGCGGCGGGCGTTGAACCTTCTGCGTCTCCTGCATCCGGGTCGTCCATGATCGGGACGGTGGGCGAGGAGGTGCGTGAAGGTGAGAAGGCCATGGTTTCCCTTCAACG
The DNA here is from genome assembly GCA_003012245.1 of Microcyclospora tardicrescens. Taxonomy (NCBI): domain Eukaryota; kingdom Fungi; phylum Ascomycota; class Dothideomycetes; order Capnodiales; genus Microcyclospora; species Microcyclospora tardicrescens. The sequence continues at coordinate 2,496 of PXOE01000049.1, forward strand.
AAGAGTAGGGGAGGAAAGGTGGGAGGTTGTCGTGTGTGAAGATATCGTGAGGAATTGGAGGTGGATATTAATTCAAATCGTGAAGAATATCATTTTGTGTAGATGAGCTTTGAGTGGTTCAGAAACTGTGCGCCGTGTACTTTTATGGATCAGACTACATGTGGGATATATGCTGGGTAGCCACCTGAAATGTACATACAGTATGAAGTTAAGGCTTCATCATATCATTATAGGCCGGCCAAGGTGACGGATGCCTATATGCATGTGTACCAACATCAAGAACAGGACTTCAGCATACATGTGTATCACGGTGACACAGAGAATTACTTTTGAACTTTTTTTTAGCATACAAATATGCTGTTATATAGATGCCTCGACTAGTACATGCCGTGCAGCAGCATCATGCCATTCCAGTGAAGCACTACGCTTGATTGATGCTCTCAAGCATGTTTCATGTCATGTCTTCAGTAAAAGATGTTCGTAGCACGCACCACGTCCGTCACGGCACAGAAACCTCTTGTCAGCATGGTGACTCGTTTGACCCCAGATATTGTTATTGCCGCATCGACCATGACTAGCACTTCTCAACCTCACGCCGTGCCTCGTATTTGTGTCTCAGGGTTGATAGACCGCTTTGCCTAAGTGACCTGTAATCCGTGCTTCGATGTTTGACACAACGACGTCACGTTTGCGAACGCCGAAGTCTATCGAACATCCTTGTGCGGACGTTTCAATTGGCTAAGGAGATCATCGAGCTCTTTCCAGTTGTCGGGTGTAAGAGCAAACTTGCGATGCTTGCGCGTTTGGCAGTGCTGTCATATGTTAGCATGTGTAAGAACAATCTTCCCTGGAAAACATACCTCATCAAAATCGTCGAACTTATCATGACAATTTTCACAATACCCCGGCTTAGGATCTTTGGACACTGGCTTACGGCTTCTCGCTGCTGGCTTTCGGTGCTTGGGTCCACGAGCGTCACAATTGGTCTCCTCATCTTCGCGTAGTACACCAAGTGTCTCCTGTGCTTTGCGTTTGGCCGCTCGTGGTGGCGGTTCATCATTGTTCAGTGCTATTCTCATGTCGTTCATATAAGACGAAGGCATGCTATGGTTGGACGTGATGCTAGCACCACGTTCGAGGACCTTGCGCTTGAGAGCGGTGACCTCTTTGCTATCAATGCGACGGGCAGCACCGGGTGCTGTAGAAGAGATCGCAGCAGAGGAGATGGCTTGTGATCTGATGGCGGAGGTAACGTTGGACATTTGTATGCCAGATGCGACAGGCTCACCACCCACCGTACGTGGCATCTTCCGCAGGTTCAGTTGTGCACTACCAAACATGGGTGGGAGATTCTCAGTGGAGTCGTGTCTTTGGGAAGGCAAGACTTTTGGTGGGTCCAACGGCTTTGACAGGTCAACCGAGCCTTGCTTACGGGGCGAGCGTCGAAGGTTAGGTGGGCAATCTGCAAGCGGACGCGAGGCCAACGTCTCATGAGAGCCGGCAGCACGAGTACGACGCTGTACAGCACTAAGCTCAGTCTGAGCCTTTGTAGCTTGTGCTTCGCGTTCTCGTTGTTGAAGCCTTCTAGCATGTGAGGGGTCTTCGATGAAAGGACAGCGACCTTCAGCAGTAAGTCGGAACTGTGGCCACTTACCCTGCTCCTTGGTGGCTGGCTTGGGATAGTCCCGTACCATCACAGGCTTGGTCTTTTCGTCCATATCATGCACGTATATATAATGCCCCCGGAAGGTGCACATATCCTGTGCAGCCACAGTCATGTCACGATCAGCTGGGCCATTGATTTTCTCGTTTCGAAGCAGTTGTTCGAGGTCGGCATCTTTGGACGGCTTCGTAATCGCGCCATGGGCGGTTGCATGGCTACGTGTAGCATGTGCTGTACTATGAGTGTCTGCATGAGTTTCCAGCATGGTCCGCAAGATGCGATGCAGCTTCTCCAAAGCCCATATCTTGATGCCGAGCTCGCGTGCTCGTGTCAGAATGTCGGAAGCACCGTTCACTCTCCTCGGGTCCACATCAAGGCGACGACCCTTGGGGTCCGGTTCTAGCTTGGACTTTTCGTCAAGCTTCTCATCATTGGGACTCGTGCTGTCAAGAGCAGAGGGAATATCCCGGGTAGTGACAACGTGTGTCACAGCTTTGGAGAAGAACTTCTCCTCTCTTGCCCCCAAAGACCTGAGCTGCTGGACGGCTTTGGACCGGATATCGTCTGGTACACTCTCGAAGAAAATGACAAATTGAGGGAACTGACGGCGGTAGTGGCGCTGCCATTGTCGGACGCTTTCTAGGTTCTCGCGATCGGCAGCTTTTTCGGCTTTCTCTGCTCGTTGCTGGGGCTGCGCTGGGGCTTTCCGATCACGAGCTGAGACAAGCAGCTTGTCGAATGCTGTAGGTTGTCTGTTGACGGCTCGCCTAGTGAAAGGCTCGTCGAGTTTCGTTTGTGTCACGACTGCAATCCCGGTTCTCTTTCTTGGGTCCAGGTTCTCGCCATCGTGATTACTCGGAGCCTCAATGACATGTTTCTTTGGAGGTGGCTGACCACATAATACATCTCCAGCCTGTGCTCTTGTTCGCTTGCCATTGAGGGTGCCAGCGTTGCGGTAGGGCGAATTGATGACATTCGGGACGTTGGCCAAGGGCATCCGCTTGCTCGCCATGACGGACTCGGCTCCCTGAGTCTGGAGTAAAGATACTGTTGCCATATGGTTGCTGGAGCTGAAGAGCAGAGGTGCTTTGTTTGCTAGCGGGGCAAGCACACACGCGACAGCTACGCGCTCAAAGAATGGCAGCCGATGCCGCCATGGAGGGACGTGTGGACAGAACAGTGCACGGAAGACAACGCACGAGCGAAGGACGTGAGCGGACGGTGCACGCAAGATATCGTTCGGGGTCGAAGAAAGTCGAAGCTGGGGCGGTCGAGTGGTTGGTGGTCTGGTCACAATGTTTGTTACGACCACAGAAAGCACGCTAGCGCCAAAGCTCTAACTCTATGCTCGCCTCCTCCCGCCGCTCGCTTTCCCACAAGATAGCGAGCGTCACGCTCTGCATTCATCTTCGCAATACACAAATGGGTAACACACATTGTCAGTTATTCGCGGGATTGGGAATTTCTATATGTCTATATGAACCATGTCGTTATTGCAAGCGAAGTAGTCTGCTTAACGACATTGATATTTGCATCAATACACGCGATGCAGCTATGGCAACCACGAGTTAACCGTACCCGCTTGGCGCCCCGGACATCGCTAAGTGACTTCAACCACCTCACTTCCTCTTCTTGCTCGCCACCGTGCAAGCAACAAACCCATCCGGTACTCTTGACAGCAGAGTGGAACCAAATATCCTTACTTGTGTCTGTAAAGCGGGTAGAAGCTCACCTCACTATCATACTTGCTACAAGCTCAATATGGCGGAAGCGTTAGGCGTGCGCAGAAAGGATTTGACAATATGCAATGGACGTCAAGGACCTCGCACCGCATGCGTACCAACACGAGACTTCGCATGGATCGAGGACTCTAGAGCATAGGAGTTTATTCCAGATCAGTTCGGGGTCGTACTTCGTCAGCGGAGTTGCATGTCTTCCATGGGCAGACCGGCTAGCACGAGGTGCGAGGATTCTTGCCGTTCGTTTATATGCCGGCGACTGGGCAGCTGAACCAGCCACTTGCCTTTTAGTCATTCGGTGTCTGGCAGCATATCCACGAGCCTTCTCTCTGTTGGAAGTTTCACTCTGCTGACCACACTCACTGCGTTCTTGCGCAGTACGCTTGTACATCATGGACCGCTGTCCAGACCCTAGTCCCTTACGCCTTGTGCGAATTGGTAATCCATAGACATTCTGGACGGTTTACTTTCTGGGGGGATCCATATGGTAAATTGGCGAACCTGTTGCTCGTCCAAAGCACGACTATCACACCTGATCACGTGTCGACCGAACGTCAAACTTCATTGGCTGCAGTGTCTTAACTTGACAGTATAATGGACCCCGCCAAGCCACGTCAACATTGCTGCCATTCGTCTTACTCAATGTACAAGTAGCAGACACCGAGCACAACAGAGCACAATTGTGGCCTCTTTTGATCGTCGAGAGCAGTCTTTCTTTGTTACCTCAAACCCCACTTACCACTTGTGACAACTTGTTCATCTCGATTCGAAAACATGGCGTACTACGGCGGCGGCCCTAAGAAGAAGTCCCTCCTCATTGGCATCAATTATGTGGGCAGTGAGCATGAACTACAGGGCTGCCATCAGGATGGTATTCTTGCCCTCAGTTCATGCCTGACCTTTTTGTTGTACTGATACAGTGATCAGTCCACAACGTACGCCAATTCTTAGACGCAATGGGCTATCCTGATGACCAACGATCTCAAGTGATCATGCGGGATGATCGGTTCACAGATCCAAACGGAGCATTTTGGCCAAACGGCCATAACATGCTTGCTGCCATGTCATGGTTGGTCAGTGAGCCCGGCACTGTCAACTTCCTCCATTATTCTGGACACGGAGGTCAAGTCGCGGATGAGGGCGGGTATCGCACTTCCGGCTTCGATGACACAATAGTGCCTGTAGACTTTGAACGTAGAGGTCAAATCCCCTCGGGAGTACTGCACCGTCAGCTGGTGTCCCAGCTTCCTGCCAACAGCACCTTGTTCATCATTTTCGACTGTTGTCATTCCGGCTCGGCAGTGGAGTTACCGTTCGTGTATCGTTCTGACGAGGACGGTAATGTCAGTATGATGGACAACGTCAAGATGGGTGTGCAACTTTTCGGCGAAGCCAGCCATCTCATCCAAGGAGGGTTCAACATGAACAAAGTTGGAGAGGCCGAACAACTCTTCGCAGGTGCTACATCGTTCTTCCGCAGTTTGACCCACGAACAGGAACAGACAGATCAGTATGGTCTCGGTGAGGCAGACTTTGCGCAGGAGTATCGCGGCGAAGGTCCAAAGCAGGTGTGGATGTATTCGGGTTGTAGGGACGATCAAACGTCCGCGGATGCATCGATTGCTGGTAACCATGTCGGCGCCATGAGCTGGGCGTTCTTGGAATGTATGAAGATGGGAACCAACCAAAGTTACATCCAGGTGTTACAGAACACAAGACAGATATTAGCAGGGAGGTACGCGCAGGTGCCGCAGTTGAGTGTCGGTTACGAGCAAGATCTGAATTACCAGATTCGGATCTGAAGAGATAGACATAGAAGCCATAACGCGATGCAAGGTAGACAGCCAAAAGACGTTGTTCGTAGATCTCATCACACACTAGGGACTTAAGAGGGAATGATGTGATGAGCCTTAGCAATCTCAAAGGCCTGTGACAGCTGGATTCTGATTGCTATATCGGAAACCCTTCTGGGTCGTACTGTAGCGGTGATGCACATGAACCCTAAGGTAGTGAGGTGCCTTAGGGTTCGTTCAAATTGCGACTTGACGTGTTCGGAACGATTATTTCATTACCAAAAACAATATCACAAACACAAGAGAACATGGACCACAACATCGGTTCCAAGCTCATGCCACGCGACTCGACCATCCCATCAATTCCGATGTACATTTCTGGAGGATTACATGTGAAGGATCGGAGTATAAATGTCGTGGCCAAAAGTCGAAGACAGATGATTTGCTAAACGAATGCCCTTCAGCTGAATTGCACTAACAGATAGCTCGCAATATGCCTCAGCATCGTAAGTACGCGATGAATAGCAGACTGTGACGGATGTTCAGATATGGGCGCCTCATTCGATTGCTTCGGGTCAATGCCATGGGCACGTCGCAAATCTCGCAAAGCAGCTCGAGCCCTCGAGACAGAACAGACTGAGCCCGTGATCCCTATTGTCGAAAAGTCGGAGTCAGTAGACCCGTTCGAACACAGACCTCTCAATGACGCAGATAACATCCGGCTGATTGGTCTCGAACCAGCATCGGCCCTTGACGAGGATATCCGATGCAGCCTTATGGAGACCAACCTGGTCGAGGCATGGTCTTATGAGGCGCTTTCCTACAGCTGGGGCGAAGTCCAATTCGGGGAGTCCATTTTCGCCCGCTCAATCATATGCAATGATCGATCTTTGCCGGTGTCCGCCGGTGCGTTCAACGCCCTCAGACGACTACGACTTGCAGATAGAGTACGATATCTGTGGATCGATGCAATTTGCATCCAGCAGGATTCAAATGCCGAACGTAGTCACCAGGTGCAGATGATGACGTCCATCTATGCCAGTGCTTCGGAGGTGCTTATCTGGGTGGGTGAGGATGATGAGGAGGGGGATGGCAAGCTCGTCATGAGATTTCTGGAGCACGTCGCTCATCAGCTCTCCGACCAGGCGGAAAGCGTTTCCAATCGACCCAAGCTGAATAGACTCCTGAAAGCCACGAGCGGACTGGAGAAGGCGCAACTCTCACCCGAAGCGAGTACTCAGATCGAGCGACAGCCGAGTCTCGAGCGTGCTAAGTTCTCGCGGCCACGGTCTGACCCAGATCTAGATACTCGCACGATCATGCTTGTCATCAAGTTCCTTCGCCGGAGATGGTACGAGAGACGATGGGTTGTGCAAGAAGTAGATCAAGCCGCAAAGGCACGTATCTTCTGTGGAGCCAATGAGATTGATCTGGCTCTGTTTCGGAAAGGCCTGGTTATCATACGACAGGCATATCAGAATCACGAGCTACTGAACGTGACCAAAAAAGCGATCCTAGAGTCGGCGATCGAGTTGTGTAAGACTCGCGAAGACAAATCTGCGACGGACAGGCAACAAACGACCATATTCGACAAGCTGTTCTACTGTGCACATTTCCAGTGTTCCGATCCACGAGACCTGATCTACAGCTTTCTTGGTATTCATAATCCGTTCAATACTATACCTGACTATACGCCAGCTGTCGAAGCCGTGTTTTATGACTTTGCTCGCGCAGCAGTGGACAATGATTGGGCGGCCACCATCTTGTTCCTCGCAGCTGTGCAAGCAGCAAAGTCGGAGGGAAGAGAGACTCATGACTCGCTGCCTTCATGGGTACCTGACTGGCGGAGGGAGGTTCGAGCTGATGTGATCAAGGATCGCACCACTGACGAGCGGCGAAGAAGAGCTGTCGGTAGGGCCAGCACGTGGGACACGCAACCTCGTCTCAAAAGCATGGAACCAAAAGCGCCAGATCTACGACCTCTCTTGAGTGGCGTGACCACGATCCGCGCAACGATAAGCCCCGATGCTCGAAGCCTTCTCGTCACGGGACGAATACTAGGAGCCCTCTCGCTGTCCCAAGGCGTGCCTGACCTCGAAGGCTCTAACGGGGCTTTCCTCGTCAAGATCGGAAGCCCCCGGCAATCCGACACCAAGTTCGAAGTCTTCACAATGAATCTGTCGCAGGCAGAAGATGCTGGCCTATTGCTTGTCAAGATGGAACTTGATGGCGCTGAGGTCTACGAGGTCAGAGGCTGGTGCTGGGTGATGCACCATGGTGCTCCATGCGAACCAATCACCACAATATGTATCATCTGAGAATAGACTTATCGGATCCTTGGGTGTCCAAGCAGAACACCAATATTCTTTGGGGTCGATTCATTGCGCCGTAGTATTGAGCCAGCAAGGACATGTCTTTGCATTATATATGCATCAAGGTCAACTTCGAAGCCTGTTTGAGGCATTGGAATATGGCAGCGTCCACGCCAGATCGGACTCTCCATGATAAGGTATGCAAACTGAACAACCAAAGATCGATTGACGCATGATGGAATGGAGATCATCCACGCAGGGACACAACGCTTCTCACACAATGCCGGATTGGAAATAGGTTAGCTGGGGCTATGCATCAGCCCTGTCGGATGCACGTCATCCTTCCTGCAGAATCTCGGTCGATCAGAATTTCGATTGGTAGGAATTGTGACGAAAAGAAGATTCCGTTGTTGTCGTTACTAGCGGTGATGATAAGAGTGGCAGAAATTAAAGTAATTTGAGCCAGTCATCTAGCAAAACGTCGACCCTTGCTCGGCGAGCGAACTATGCAGTCAACGCAGCTGGAGCTGTTTGCTGCTGGCATGTCACCATGCCGTGTGTGCCTTGCCCACCCGCATACTAGGCGAGTGCTGTCGGAGGAATGCTGGTTTCAACTTCAGCTTCAGTAATACGGCAGATAGATAGCGCGGTATAGCAGGATCCAGATCGACGCTGTTCGTGTTCGCCGACCTGGTAAGCTTGCGCTGGGCCGTCGTTATGCCAAGTCGGGTAAGCCTGAGCCCTCATCTTCCTCCGACTAAATCCTTCGACTTCAGCTTCAACCTTCGCAACGGCCACTTCACGCCCGCTACTGATGTTCCTTTGCACTCCAGAGCCAATAGCAATGTCAGCGTGGCGAATTCATGGAATGGTCCTAACCGTTGGAATACGGAACGTTCACCCTACGGTAGGATAGTCTCGCTCATACCGCAGACCCTCCACGGCTTGCTGGTCAGGTCGGTAGCAGATGCACAGGTAGATATCCCCGACATCCATTCTGTATGATTCTTCCCCTTCTCTCTGTGTTGTGTTCAAGGTAGCGTCCCAGCAGGGACACTCGCGCTCTGGAGTCGACTCTCAAGATGCGCGATCTCCTCTGGATCGCAGCCTATCTGCCCAGCATCGTTTGCGCCACTACTAACAGCACAGTCCTGAGTATAACATACCGCTCTTCTTTACCCGATACCTATCGCCCAGTGCCTACTTCATCCGGAACCGCCAGTCTTTACCATGCAAACTACACTACCACTACCGATCCGATCACCGTGGGACCCACGAACTCAACGCCGTCTCAATCACCCAATGGAACAGATTTCGTGTGTATACCCAGAACCGACGATCCGCACTATTGTGAAGTACAATCGGTGATCCAGTATCCTGACATCAAAATCACGGAATCGACATTACTATCCGATGTCTCAACTATACAACCAATGGATGCAGGTGGAGTCACCCACAGCGCACAAGCGTACTCCATCGGTACGACCGGTGATTACGACTGGCCTAAATTTCACCCCGACACCAAAAGCACCGCGACGGCTCTATTGCCTGAGTCAACGCCGATGCCTCTGGAAATGTCGCAAGGGGGAACGACGACTAGGAATGAGCAAGGGGGCCATTATGGGTCGGGGGGCAACGCAGACATCGTGGCACCGTCCGAGGTATCGGGCATGCTCACAGACCCGAATCCGACTACAGCGGTGGACTATGCATACGTAACAAGCAACACAGCACGACAGGGCCATCATCTTGCAACACCAGTCTTGACAATTGGAGGATCCACAGTCACAGCTGGCGCATCCGGTGCCTTTGTGGTCGGCAGCCAGACGTTGGCACCAGGAGCATCGGCCATTACTGTGGGAGAGACAACGTATTCGTTGAACACCGAAGGGTCGAGTGTTGTAGTGAACGGGGTTGCTTATGCCGTTCAGGCCGAGGGTGATGCTTCAATAGGAGGAACAGACGCGTACTACACGGTCGGTGGCAGCACTATTACCCGTGGGCCTTCCGGCGTGGTGATTGCAGGCCAGACACTCTCGCCCGGCAGCCAGACCGTGATTTCTGATACCACATACTCACTCCAACCCACCGAGCCGGCTGCGCTTGCGATCAATGGCAACACCGTCTCGGATGTGCCCTTCGATGTGAAGATTGCTGGCCAGACCCTCGCACCTGGGAGCGAGACCATCATTGCTGGTACAACTTACTCGCTTGGATCAAGCCAGCCTGTTCTTCTTGTCGACGGCACTACCATGTCAAGCGCGATTCCTTCCATAGTGATCGCTGGCCAGACAATCGCACCGAGTGGCCAGGCGATCATCTCCGGTGTTACTTATTCGCTTGGAGCAAGTCAGCCGATTCTTGTCGTGAATGATGCTACTATCACACGTGGACCATCCGGCGTAGTGGTCGCGGATCAGACACTTGCACTGGGAAGCCAGACAGTCGTCGCCGGAATCACATTCTCGCTTGGATCGGGCCAGCCAGCTCTTGTGGTTGATGGCACAACAGCATCACCACAATACAACACACCCGAGCCTGTGTTCACTTTCGAATCAAGTACATACACCGAGAACGCCGAAATATCAGGCTTCTTGATCGGCTCACAAACACTTACCGAGGGCGGCTTCGTGACCCTGGGTTCCGACTCAGCAGTAGAGACGCTAGAGATGAGCGTTGGAGATTGGGGTGCAACGGCAGTCTTGATTGGGACGACGAGTATGATAGTCTTGGGAGACCCATCAAGAGCAACACTTGGTACATTAGCGAGTACCAGTTCAGTAGCTGCCACGCCCTCAGGAGGGGCTGCAGATGGTGGCACTTCCATGAAGAGTGGCACGCAAGAAATGTTGATACCCAAGACAGCAGCAAGACTGTTAGCACTGTTTAGCGTTCTCGTACTATGGCTTTGAAGCTTTTTTTTCTTTTGCAAATAATCAAATCCATAACATGACTTTCTATTTGTCTGATTCAATGTCTAATACTGTTAGCAAGGTTGGCTGCCCGTACTACCTCCGATTTAAGGTTTGATATCGCCAAGCTTCATAAGCCATACTTTAGCTTTGAATACATGCAGATGTGTAACATCGATTAGTGCTTCATCACACGACAGCTTGCACGATGACAGCATAATTATCGCCGCACGCATTCCGCGAGTCAACAATCGACATTCGCCATGGCGCGCGATCTCGAAGGCGACCGCGTAGCCAAGGCGCACAGTGTCTTTGTCCGCCTCGTCCTACCACCGTATACGATTCACTTCAAGAGCCCGACGTACATGCGTGATAGCACACTCGAATTGTTGGATCGGAAAGTCTGCAAAGAGACCTTGAAGAGCACGGCGCAAAATGTTCGGGTGCGCGAAGCGATCGGTCGTGACGAGAAGTTCTGGACGGAAATGGTCGTGCTGTTCAGAGCCGCCATCCCAAGCCTGGAGCGTAGGAGCTTCACGATTTGGGATCCTAGCTCGGTCGACTATGAAAGTACAAGCGGGGCTCTAATTGCCAGCCATTACCCGGTCTTGTGGAAGGATCTGGAGCGGCTGAATGATTTGGTCTCGATTGCACGGAATGTTCTCACGATCGGCGAGAGTGCGCAGGACCGGGCGGCGGAACATTCACTCGACATCGAAGTCTTTCGGCTGATCAACTGCTGCGTACGAGTAACGGCGAGAGGATATGACGGCGAAGCGGGGACGGGGGATGAAGAGAAGTGGCAGTGGATCGTGAACGCGTACAAGAAGCTTTTGATTACGAGTCTACAATTTCTCAACAACCTAGTGGCGCAGAATGAAAGGCGAAAACTGATGCTGTGGGTGGCTCTGTTCGATCATACGGCTCCAGCATCTAGCGAGTTGGCGCGAGCTGGTGAAGAGGAGAATTCGTCGCTTTACCCAGGCAACGACGCTGGAAACAAAGGCATGAGACCGAGACCGCCGATAGATGACTACGATCTGCTCATATCATACGGAACGAATGGAAAAGAAAGCCTTGTGCTAGACGGTGCAGAACCTTTGTGGGACGATGAGCCATTCTCCAAATGGCCCTTGCCAGCGGAAGTGCTAGAGGGTCGACGGACTATGCGAGGCAACGGCTACGTGTACTTCCATGTGTTCAACAAACAAGAACAATTTGAAGAGTATCAAGGCGAGCTGGGGCGGGATCCTACGGAAGCAGAGCAGCACCTTGATATGCCTAGACGCTGGGGTGAACTCAGCCAAGCCGATCGGGATGAGTGGCACAAGCAATATCGTCGCGAGGAGAAAAAGTACCAACAGGAGCTGGCGGTCTTTGAAGCCAAGCTGCTGCTTTCACAGCCAGTCGAGAACATTAGACAAGCGGATCAAGAGCTGCGAGAGTTGCCAATATCACAGCAGGCGAAAGCGATTGAGAAGAAGATTGCTGCATTGGAGGAGTCATTAGCTGAGCGGTATAGAATGGAAAGCACGACAAAGGGAAATGGCGTGGTCACGCCAGCTTGGGCAAGTGTTGCTCCTCTGGAACCACCGATCTACGCTCCTGATGGCAGTCTCACGTTTCCCACACCTGAACAGGCTGCTTCTAATCAAAGAGCCGTGACCCAAGATGACATGACGATGCTCTTTACAGCTGATGCTGGGACTAAGATTCTTGAGAGCGGGAAGGCGGAATTGATGAAGAGACTTGAAGGATACGAGGCACCTCCGCCTCTGGAAGGATCACATAGCGACCGCCGTAGCACAGCACACGGAAACGCTGATCAACAAGCTGCTATGCCTGCTGGCCGAACTCGAAGTCTGAGCCTGAGTGGCGACGTCTCTCATCCTCCTAGTCTCTTCCAACGACGTTCTTCGGTCCAACACGCTCAAGACCAATCTCGTGCAGCGCCTGTCGAAGACAATTCGCTGTTTCAAGACAGCCAAGGCGATGAAGAGGAGGAAGAAGATGTCGAAGAAGACGAGGAGGACCCAAGCGAGGAAGGCGAGGAAGAAGACGATGAGGACTACCCTGGCTCTACGGAAGATGGTCGCGGACTCCTGACAGATGTACCACTCATACTCGGGCCATCAGAAATAGAAGTTCTGCCCATGCTCATCATGAGTGGTATTGTGCCCCCAACGAATGTGCATACCAACTCCATGACCGACGAGGAGAGGAACGCGCTCACCAACATGCACACCGTGCGCACACATCTTCTGCTGTCTCAGTCCAACGGGCGTAATCTGCTGCGTGAGCTGCTCATATTTGTTGCAGCTTGGGACCTGAGAGAAGAAGAGTTGTACTTCAAGTTCATGGTCAAGATAATGGAGGCCATCCTCAAGAATGGCTTGATGCCGTATGCCTACCATGCCTTCCGAGACCGTAGCCGAAGCAAGGATATCATCAGTCCCGCTCAGGCGGTCATAATGAAGCTGATGACATGCATATTCCGTGCTAGAGGCGAGGCGCAGAAGAGCGCGAACGCGAGTGCCGCCACGGTAGACGGCAAAGATGGGTCCAAGATCGCTTCTGCACGTAGTACTGGCCCGCAAAACAAGCCGTCGTCTCAGCCTGGACCTCGATCTGATGCGTCTCAGCAAGGAAAGCCTGCGGATCAGCCGCAATCAGCAGCCGACTACACAACACCTTCACGAGTGGACCTGCACATCCTGAATTTCATCTTCACTGAGTTCCGACAGCACATAATTCCACAGACCTGTGCATTGATCTTCCTGCAAGGTCAAATACATGTCGGGCGTGCTAGTCCAGAAGACTTTCCGCTCAACTTGTGGGATATGGAGAGGATGTATGAAGGCGTCTATCAGTACCTCGAGTTCTTTGCTGTACTCAGCGAAGAGCCAGTGTGGAAAGGTATCCTTGCTGGGTGGGAGATGGCTAGTGAGCTCGTCACACTCTTACGCGAGTTGGAATATGGTATACCAAAGATGAACAGCGGCAGTCAGTCGCATCGGATGCAAGCCCCGACACGACGAGTCAGCCATCAGGTGGCACCGGGGGCGACTGCCCACATTCCACAGAGGAGTATGAGCGCGGATTCTGCATTACCCCACGGCCATGCCTCGCTCAGCCAGCATTATGCTGCATCTTCATTACCACCACATCCACAACAACAATTGCAGCTGCAAAGTCATATTGCGGTTGAAAGGCCTTTCGATATGGAACACTCGACCGGTGCAAGACAAGACATTGTGCACACTCCTCGGCGACAGGAGTCCACAAACGGGCAACCAATATTCGAAGCTGAGACCCCGCTCGCATATCCGGAAGATCCTATTGCACCTCTTTCGGAGCAAGCGATGCACCACGGCCCTTCGGCATCCACTGCCGCTGGAATCAGCGCTGACCAAGACGAACCTAGCGATTTCGAATGGCGGAACCTCAAGAAGCTGACAGTTCTTGTCCTCTCCTCATTGATCTGGAAGAACAGATTTGTGCAAGATCAAGTGCGCTTCTATGGCGGTCTTGAGGCTCTTGTTGGCTGCTGTAGAACCGATGAACATAACCCGTACATCCGTGAGCATGCAATCATGTGCCTCCGGTTTGCTGTTGAAGGCTGCGAGGAGAACGCGAAGGTCATCAGAGGTATGGCAGAGAGTGGTCAGGCAGTCCACTTGCAGCAGCATGCTCAGCAGCAACAGCAGGCACAGCGTGAGCGACAGCAGCAACAACAACAACAGCAACAACAGCAACAGCAACAGCAACAGCAGCAGCTACTGGCGCTTGAAGCTGCCAATGCACCATCACGGCCAGGAGAGCTCAATGTACCAAGAGAAGTGCTTGACGCGAATGGGTATGAAACGTTCATGGACCTGAAAGGTCAAGTTGGGCTTCGTCGCAAAGACGGTGCGCAGCTGCAACCCCCTATCTCTGGGGGCCAGCACTCCGATCACGGGGCTCCTTCTGTAGCTGGCTCATCCTCAACGCCATTGCAGAACCCACCAAGGCTGCCGCCCAGCAGACTGACGGCCGAGAAAGCGGCAGATCTCATGCAGAACGCACTTCGTTCGCTGCCACTGGGGGATAAACTCGTCACTGATCAGCAGAAACGCGAGGCTCTCGCAAAACTGGACCGGGCGTTTGAGAGCACTGAGAAAGCTCTTGGATTCAGAAGCGATAGAGATGGTTCTACTGGGAATGGCGGACCTGGGTGATTGGGAATGCACTTGGAAGTGCAAGTTCTTCAGCATGATGTACATATAGTCCGGCGCAGTTCTCAAGACGCAAGCCAATGTACCGATACTGTATGATAAGCTATGCTCAGGACGATGACGTCTTTGTCCATCAACGTACTATCAATTTCAGCGCCTTCTGCACCTTTAGTTCAAGTCAAGTCTCTGGTGGAGATATTACTCAAAGCTGGAACTGAATTGACATGTGGAAGCACCTCGTGCGCCTGGTCATGCAGGGCGAAACCCAAAAAGTCGATGAGTCAGCAACACTACTTCAATGCAAGGGTCATTGAATGCGAAGCTACATCTTTCGTCTGTAAGGATAGTGAGATAGTCACCATTCATTGACTTGAATGGCGATATCATTGGGCGCGTCTGCCCTGCGGACAAGACTGGCGTTACGCGCGACGTCTAGCCTCCGCGAAGGTTTCGTCTGCAGGCGATGTCTGCATCAGCAAGTCAAGAAGACTTCACAGCCAACCTCTTCCACGATCCGTCGACAAACACCATTCCTTACAGCCTTCCGTCAGCCTCGCCAAAGTCCAGTCTCTGTACGAAATCAAAGCTCAACTCCTGCAGCATCTGATACACTAGCTGGTCTGGGCGAGCAGATTGCTAGCCGACAAGGCGCACATCGCTCATCTACAGCAGGAGCATCATCCTCTTCGTGGCCTGCAACAAGTTCTCCGGCTGTCGCATACTGGCTACTAGGATCGGCAGTCAGTGTGTTCGGCATTGTCATTTTCGGCGGTCTAACTCGTCTGACCGAGTCTGGTCTTAGCATTACAGAATGGCGGCCAGTGACTGGGTCCTTCCCACCGCGGAATGAAGAGATATGGGAAGAGGAGTTCGCAAGATATAAGCTGAGCCCGGAATTCAAGATGTTGAACTCGCGCATGAACCTGGAAGAGTTCAAGCAAATATACTGGATGGAATGGATTCATCGACTATGGGGAAGAGTGGTGGGCATCACGTTTTTGGTCCCAACAGTGTATTTCGTGGCTCGGAGGAGAGTGAGCAGAGGTATGGCGGTGAAGCTAATGGGGATCTGCGGTTTGATCGGATTCCAGGGCTTTATCGGCTGGTGGATGGTGAAGAGTGGACTGAAGGATGATCTGCTCGAGACCGGCAAGCACCCACGTGTAAGCCAATATCGACTGGCTGCTCATCTGGGGACGGCATTTGTCGCTTATCTCGCCATGCTGTGGAATGGACTGCAGATCATCCGCGAGAACGCCTTGGTCAAGAATCCTCAAGAGAGCGCTCAACTCCTGCAACAACTTCGAGACCCCAAGCTTCGCAACTTCAAACGCCTAGTGGCCGGTCTGACGGTCCTCGTCTTCGTCACAGCTATGTCTGGAGCATTGGTCGCAGGGCTGGACGCAGGACTGATCTACAACGACTTTCCATGGATGGGACAGGGATTGCTACCACCAACGCGAGAAATGCTTGATCCTTTCTACTCTCACACACAAGATCAAGGGGATCTGATTTGGCGGAACATGCTTGAAAACCCGGTATTGGTGCAGCTAGATCACCGCATCTTGGCCACCACCACCTTCACTGCCATTCTTGCGCTCTGGAGCTACAGCAGATTCTCACCCTCTGTAAGATCAATACTGCCCAAGGCGGCACAGAAGAGTATGCTCGGGGTTGTTCACCTGGTGACGTTGCAAGTCATCCTTGGTATCTCAACTCTGTGGTACTTGGTGCCGACTCCAGTAGCCTCTGCACACCAGGCCGGCGCCCTCGCGTTGTTGACGGGTGTCTTTGTCCTCGGCAACAGAGTCTTTGTGCCTAAGCGCACTTTGAAGCTGATCGAGCATGCAGTGCAGCAAGCACGAAGTGCTACCGCAAGAAGAGGTCCCGAAGCGATGATGCAGGCAAAGATCGCGGGCGCTATGAGAAGCGCAGCCTAAATGTATACATACTATATCTCACACTCTTCAGTGATAGCATTACCAAGATCCGTAGTAGACTGTACGATGATGACGCCTCTCCAATAGAATCCGAACGTTAATACTTGACTGATATGATACGTGATCTAGACGTCCATACAGCTTAAACAGAGATTCCATGAAATCTCGAACTTAGCAACCTGCGGCATAATGTGATAGTATGTGGTCATTGTGGAGTGGTGACACGTGCAAATTCAGTGTAGTTCGCTGCAATTCTTCCTCTGTCAACAACCTTGGTGCTTCATGTATTGTACCTCCCTTACATGTACACGCCTCATTCATGATGCGTATCTTATTTTCTCAGGCCTTGCTACTAGACCACCTTGAATCGGTGATCAACATGCTCGGCACAACGGCCAACGATTGCTGTGCCGCATTTAATCAGAATACCGAACCCATCCGCACAATATCGCGAGGCATCCTTGTACCTACACGACTTCGGGTTGCTTGACACAACCTGGTTCTGAATGATTGCAAGACTTGCTGTGAATGTCCTTGTGGAGCACCATGTCATTGCCCTTGGAGCGAGTTTCTGACCTGCTTGTGACTGACGAAAACCCGCCGCGCCAGGATCTCGATGGAATGGACAGTGATCGATGCATCGCCTTGCATAATGCGATCTTGCAGCGTGGCTGGGAAACCTCTGGCCGCAGCGCCGAAGATTTTTTGAAAGAAACTCAAACCTGGTGGGAAGCGTATGGAGACTCTGACGATGTGGGAAGGCTACATCCATCTCTCACTGCCTTCTTACATGGAGCTCGAATAGTTCCAATCGACTATCGACCTGCTACAAGTTTCTTCTACTATGTCGGAGGCTTGTTGGATATGGGTCAATTCTACGCATGGTGTGAGCACAACGACTGGTTAGAGGATCCTGATCTCATCGTGACATTGTATTACACCCACCAATGTTTGGCAGGAAAACCTGATGGACTGTTGTACGTGAAAGTGATTCTGGATGTAACGATCTGACCAGACACTGATCGGAAGTCAGGTATAACCAGCACAATCACACTGCATTCATGCACTTCGACATCACAGACGATGGGGCAATTGATCTGGATGATCCGTTCAAGGGCTGGGTGAAGCTGGAAGCTATTTTAACCGTTTGGATCGAGATGATTCAAAGGGGAAAGGTCGTGGCTATAAGCCCGGATCAAGGTGAGAGTGAGTACCAAATCGATCTCGAATGCAGTCAGGGCCTGATAAAACATGCGAAGCAGATCGTGGGACCAGGATTCAGAGGCTGAACGATGAGATGTCCCCTTGGACCATGCAACCGTGGTGTCCGAAAGACCTCGAGGATACCCTTGAGCTCTGGCAAATGGTTGTTGACCTAATAGAACGAAAGATGGAGTTGGGGGCCATCGACCAGGATCGTATTGAAGGTATTTATGATACAGCCACGCTTGATACTGCTCGAATACCTGAAGGTTTCGCCCGTCAATTCTTGCTCAAGGCTCGCCGACCTCGTATGAAGTACATTGCTCCGGGGTTACACATTTCTGACATGCACGAATTCGTGAACCAGCCACTACTCAACCTTCATGCAAGCTCTGGCGGTAAGGAAACGAGAGTGGCCCCTATACTACTGTTCCGCAATGATGCAACAGCCAGCACTGGGGCTCTTGGATTCCAGTACCCATTCTCTGGTACGCACGCTCTCATCCCTCAGGCGAGCTGTGGTCTCTGGTTCGGCACATGCGATCGAACATCGGTCAATTCGCCATTCGAAGATGGCTGTCGTCTTGTTCTACCATTTGTCTTGGATGCTGGATGGGCTAGGTCGAGCGATCGTGAGCCTTTAGATATATTCCAGTCCGATGGTCTACTGGATATTGGCCACAAGAATCCATACGTGGAAGCTCATTCGCTGACATTGCAGGCTTTCCTGGAGATCGTGTATCTCAACGTACAAGAGGGCCGATGGCAAGTTGACAAGCAAGGTGTCACAGGCGGGATTAATGTTCGGAGGAATGCTGACACTGAGCAAGGATGGTGCAACTATATTGTTAACCTAGGCCCTGGATGCTACTGGTAGGCTGCGAAGTGATATACAACATATACGTTCGATATTCGGTGAATGCCTTGCGAGACACAGCACAATTGCTGGAATAGAATCTCCTTACCTTAACTATGGATTGTGTAGCCTTGATAGCTGAGGTTGGACTGCAACCTTGACGTCGTAAAGATGAAGCATAGTCTAGTGGCTAAGCTTGCCATATGATCATAACCGCTTCGGATGGAAACATGGACACATGTAATACCCGCGACTTGTATCTCAATTGCATGCCCACCTCAATTTCCTTGGGTTGTCACGATACTTCGGAAAATTGTGTGGAGGCTGGAATTAATGTAGCCGTAAGGTAAGGTAAGGTATGCTATGAGAGCACGTGCATAAGTACTTGCCGTATATGCTTATCTCCACCACAACCTTTGAGTAAACATCAATGGCAACAGAGAGCTCGCAGCGACCATGCGTATGCATGTCAAATCTACCAGACATCTCGAAAGCCGAGATGGATTTCTATGACACATCTTTCTTCCAGAATAGGTCCATCTCTGCCCGCCAGCTGCCTTCGCCAGCCAAGATCCTCCAACAGTTTCCCGATGGCGCATCGGGCGTGATCAGATTCGACCATTTAAAACTGGCCGTCAAAATAGGCCCCTCTTCCTTTGTTCGATTGGAAGAAGCCCAGACCATGCGAGCAATACGGTTGGCCTTCCCGTGCAGTGAGGTTCCGGCGCCTGAAGTCTTCGGCTGGAGACAGCATGAGGGTTAGAACTTCATCTACATGAGTCTTGTTGACGGTCAAACCCTGCGAGAGGCCTGGTCTTCTCTTACAGAAGTTGACAAGGGGGTAGTAAGTGCCGAGCTGAATCGCATTATCTGTTCCCTACAGCGAATCATCCATGACCGTCCCGGAATCTTGATTGGTAAGTTATTGAATTGTCAATCTTACCCTACCCACAGCATCCTTACCTAAGTCCAGGCTCTATCAACGGCGGATCCGTTCAAGATCGGTTCTTCAGATTTGATTTCGAAAGAGGACCATTCCTAAGTATTCAATCATTCAATGACTGGATGCTCTCCGCTGCCACGCGCCAGATACCCGCGCCAGATACCTGCGCCAGTAGGAGTCGATGGACTATATCGAGACTTTCTTCCTGACGACGGTAATGTGTATTTCACACATGGTGATCTCACACTTGGCAACATCATGGTCTCAGGTGAACCCGGTGCTTACAAAGTTGAAAGTATAATCGACTGGGAACAGGCAGGTTGGTATCCCGAATATTGGGAGTACTGCAAGTTGCTCTATGGGGTTGAGTACACGCACGAATGGCGGGAGGCTGGATGGGTTGACCGGGTCATGAAATCATTTGACAACGAATGCATTGCATTCTCAGAGTACTCTTCATGGCGTTGTCCGTAATTCGTATTGGCGGGACATCAAATCCACTCATCAAGGCTGGAATCGAGTCCGGCGGAGGGGCTTGAAGTGGATGGTGCCTAATGTTAAGCAGGGAAGGTAATTGATCAAATGTGTGGAACTAATCGAGCGTGAAACACACTCGAGCTAAGCGTTTGGGTCTCTCCAATTGTTTCGGCGACCAGAATACCGATTGCGTCCTTCAGGATCAGTTCATCTATACACGCACACAATCCAGCTTCCACGAACACACGTGGTAATGCTACTGGAGATCTCTAAAATATGTAGATGAATCAAAGATTGAACGACCCTAATGTCATGCACACTTCGTATAGCCGTAAGGTATGATGTGATAGCACGTGGGCGTCGAGATGGTGGGGTGGTGGGGTCCAATGCTGTTCTAACTGATAAATTATTATTCGGACACAAACAGATCTACAGCTTCATGTCTCGAGCACAAATACCTACCTGAACTTCTCCTAGCTGTTCTGCAAACATCGTTGAACATTGCAAATACCGATCAGTGATTGTTCCTGTCCGCTAGCCTACGAAGTTAACTTTCTCCAACTCAAGATGGCCGACGTAGCTACCTCTTACGCTGGTTGTCCCACCTTGACCCACTGCTACAAACCCAGAGCTCATGGCTGATACTCTTCGCAGACCCAATTCACATCGCCGTTATTGGCGGTACTGGCCTCCAATCCCTGGCCTCCTACACTCATGTCGCGACACTCACACCCACAACTCCATGGGGCACGCCGTCCTCGCCCATCTCCGTCCTCCACCACCCCTCCCCGAGCACCGGCCAACCGATCCCCATCGCCTTCCTCTCCCGCCACGGCCTCCACCATGAGCTCGCACCCCACGAGGTCCCCTCACGCGCCAACATCGCTGCCCTCCGCTCCCTCGGCGTGCGCACCATCATCGCCTTCAGCGCCGTCGGCAGCCTGCGTGAGGACATCAAGCCACGCGACTTCGTGGTCCCAGATCAAATTATCGACCGCACAAAGGGTATCCGGCCTTTCACTTTCTTCGAAGGCGGCATGGTCGGACACGTTGGGTTCGCGGACCCCTTCTCGCCCGCGCTGGCAAAGCTGGTGAACCGCTGCGGCGAGTCGCTCGCAGGCGATGGTGTGGTTCTGCACGAAAAGGGCACAGTGGTGTGTATGGAGGGCCCGCAATTTTCGACCCGCGCCGAGTCGAACCTGTACCGGCAGTGGGGCGGGTCGGTGATCAACATGTCGGCGCTGCCGGAGGCGAAGCTCGCCAAGGAGGCCGAGATCGGATACCAGATGATCTGCATGAGCACCGATTACGACTGCTGGCACGAGAGCGCGGGCGACGTCACGGTCGAGATGGTCATGGGCAACATGAAGGCGAACGCGGAGAACGCGCGGCGGTTCGTGGGTGCTGTGCTCGATGAGCTGAGTAAAGAGGAGCATGCGGACTTGGTGCTCGCGAAGGCTCTCGAGGGACAGAGCAAGTTTGCCGGAAGCATTACGGCGCCAGCGGCACGGAGTGAGGAAGCGAAGAAGAAGTTGGGATGGCTGTTCCCGGCGTATTTTGATTAGAGTGGTGGGATTTGAGAATGTTCAGGAGGCGGAGTTGTGATGGCCCATCCAGCCCCGAAGCGCAAGAAGAGATACCCACCAGCTTTCAACAAGTACTTTATAGCGAAATGAAGATGATAGAACGAGGTTCAGTCCGTAAAAAGTATGTTATTTTGTACACGAAAATCCCTACCATCCCTCGACTTCCTTCAGGTTCACCCACACTCCACCCTTCGGCTTCGCTGTGATGCCACCCTTGATCTCAGGCTCGCCGGTCGCCAGCTCACTGCCCTCCTCAAACGTCGTCTCAAAACGTCCCGCCCAGCCAGCGACCAAACACGCAAACTCTGCTTGTGCGAACTTCTGACCGATGCACGAGCGCGGGCCGTGGAGGAAAGTCAAGAACGAGTAGTTGCTATCCGCACCGCCGTTGTTGTTCGCTTTGCCGTCCGCGTCGAGCCAGCGCTCCGGGTGGAACTCCAAAGCGTCCGGACCCCAGAGTTCCTTGGAGACGTTGATGGCCCAAGGCGGCAGGACGACGCGGGTGTCCTTGGGGATGAAGTGGCCGCACACGGAGGTGTCCTTGGCGGCGACGCGGATGGTGATGGAGACTGGCGACCATAAGCGAAGGACTTCGTTGCAGAAGGCCGAGAGGTAGTGGCAATTGTCGATGTCGGTGGCGGTGATGGATGCGTCGAGTGAAGGGATCTTCGAGCGGACTTCGCTGCGTAGTTTAGTCTGGATCTCGGGGTATTTGCAGAGCATATAGATGGCCCAGATCATGGCGGTGGCGGTGGTTTCGTGGCCAGCTGCGAGGAAACTAGGTGGATTGTTAGCATAGGTGAATATGAAGCAGTGTAGGCGGATGTATGCCTGAGATGTTGCAACTCACGTCATCATTTGGTTGACCAGATCCTCATCCGAAAACCCTCCTGATTCTAGAGCGACAGACATGATGTCGACCTCGGATCTCTTCTCCTGGGTCAAGAGCTTTCGCTTCCGCGCGATCGAGTCTCGACATATTTTCTTGATATACGCTTGTGCGTCTTGAATGTCACGATTGCGCTGGACTGGAATGAGACGGATGAGCCACAGTGGCAGGATGATTCCAAGGAACTGTAAGTAACGGCCGGCTCTGCCGGGGTTGAAGACATTTCGGTACATCTGGTTCAGCGTGTTGTTCGGGTTATCTAACGAGTCAAAGTCCTCGCCCATTCCGGTCAGTCCAATAATGTCCAAGGTCGCACGAGAAGTCCAGTCTCCCACGTTAATGGTTCCAGGAGCATGCTTGGAAGGGTCGATGAGGCGATCAGCCAACTCCGCATCTTCAGCAACCGGCTTCGTCTCCGCCGCAGCTTTGGTTAGATGATTGACCATCTCGCGGCTTTTCGACCAGAACACAGGATAAAGCTCCTTGATGTGGCGGAATGCAAAGGCAGGCATGAGATGTTTCCTTTGTCGTTTATGCTCGTCACCTTCCGCGAGCAGGATTCCAATCCCAAGAATCTGTCCAAGACCGGCGCGGATTTGCCACGGCTTGATGAAGTCGTAGTTCTTGGTGACTAGGACTTCTCCCATGGCTTTCGGATTGGTGACCACAATTCTTTCGCCACCCCACATCGAGTACTTGATGATGCCATCATTGGGAATGGTCTCGAGCCATTCGCGATGAGGGTTACCAGAAGACTCCCGAAGAACTCGTTTGGTCTGACCAAGGAAGAAGTCGCCGTCCTTTGGTGAAGGTAGATTTCGTAGCGGGCTGAAGAATCGAGGATAGAGCACGTATTTGTAGGCCAGGACCACGCTCGCTTGAAACAGAAACAATAGGGTGGCGGTTGCGGCGAGTCCTAGGAAGTATTGTGGCGCATAGCGCTGGACGACACTCGACAGGCCGAACGAAGCACCCAAGATCTGGAGGAAACTCATGGTGCCGGTGCGTTGCTTGTTGGACGCAGAGCCTCCAGAGATTTCAAGTAAAATCTGCCAACGCGATGGCATCTATATGGCAAGAAGCCACTAGTCGCCAAGTCGTGGTATTGTTATAAAGTCCTGGACGGAACGGAGCCAGGGACGACGTCCGGGTCCATTCCTCCACAGGCTAGATCCCCGATTAGGGATAACATTGCGCCGCGACCGGGATGTCGACTGGATGATTTGTGCTTGTGCCTGACTACATCGCAACCGCATGCAAGCCACCCATGCTATGATTGTCACTTGACAGCAGCCTTTGTAGACGGAGGGTGTATCTGAACGTCTGATCCGTGTCCTTTCTTTCAAGAGAGTTGTTCAAGCAGAGGAGAGACTGATCCCACTCACAGCGTCTTATGGGACCGCATTTCCATTCGCATAGGTCACTGCTCTAAATCATTCAATTAGATCTTCCATGATCTCAAGACAGGTCGAAACAAGGGATGTATCGAAGACTGCATGATCACACTGGTGCTGTGTCTTTGAACACTCTATTTCTTGTGGATTTGCATGATCTATGTCGAATTATTCAATACAGGGGTCTGATTGTCCGTCAAGACCTTGATGATGCTTGGATATCTCCTTTTCATGCTCATTCAGGCCGCGTCCGCATGGTTGCGGCCACCGTGGACTCCATTGGATCTCCGACAAAAGCCTCCACAGCCACAGTCAAACCGTTTGGAAGCGCCGAGGTAAACTATTGAACATTGGTCCTCGATCGACAAGACTTCCATATCATAAATTTGAGCATAGATTCGCTCGCAGATACGAACAATGGGGGGACAGCCATATGAAGCACCTAGTAGGATTACATCTGTGGGACGCGGTTCATGGGTTCATGTTCCATAGAAACTCGGGTAGAAGCCGATCAGTGCTTACATAAGTCATTGACGATATGAACGTCAGATATCATATCCATGCCCACATCAAGTACACGAATATCGTTTGCTGCGGTTGTGGATGTCTTGCGATCAATCCAGGATGATCCATCATGTGCCATGCGCAGAACATCGTGGTGAGCGTATATGAGCGTAGGACTGGAGCTGAGTTGACCTCAACAACCGGCTGAACACCTCCAGGCGGTTCTGATGCCTTGGCTGAAGCATGGCTGGCACTGAGCATCCTTCTCACCGAGCGTGCGTGCACTGCAGGAACCAGAAAGTGCGTTGCATTGTCGACGATGCTTCACCAGAAGTTTGCCAACGCTGTCGTCGAACAGGCAGACAATGTATCCCCACGCCGCCGCAGAGGAGGAAGCAGAGGAAGAGGACGGACACACGGGTGGCAGAACTTGAGAAAGAGATGAGAGCGATGCGATCAATGCTTAGCAACCATTCGGAAGACGGGAATGAGATCAGCTCATCAGAACCTGAAATGTCGCGTGAGACGCCGCTTGAAAGAAGCTCGTCAGATAGAGCATTAGCCATACCAAAATCTCCACTCTTCCAGCATCCTCGTCAGGAGATTCCGCAAAGCTTGCACCACACCATCTGGGACGACGCGATGCGTATGCAGGACGTGCAGTCACCACAGGCTTCCAATAAAGACGTATCACCAGGCCGGAGTCCAGATGTAGTTTCTAGAGGTTTGATATCCATGGAAACGGCAAGACAGCTCTTCGCCGTGTATCGCGATGATCTTTTCCAGCATCTTCCGATGGTCCCAATACCCAGAGATGTCGCCGCTGACGCGATGCGCGAAACGATGCCTATCTTGTTCCTTGCAATCATCGCGGCTGCAGCTTGCAAGCAGGATGCTGAGATCTCCGCACTGCTGGACAGTGAGCTTCTGGTTGCCTACGCCACTCGAACCATCATCAATAGTGAAAAGAGTCTGGAGCTCGTGCAAGCGCTCCTCATCAGTTCTGCTTGGTTTCATCCGCCAAGTAAGTTTGGACATATCAAATCACTCCAATACTCGCATATGGCGACGATCATGGCAATGGATCTTGGTATCTCCTCCAGGCCTCGAGAATATAGAATTCGCGTCCATTCGACATCGCTACCAGCAAGTGGCCTCCTTCGTGATGCTAAACAACTCCCAGCAGAAAGTGTCAAGAATGCAGAGTCGTCTCTGATCCCTCGAGGATGTGACGATGTTGTCGTTGTAGCAAGCGTTGAAAGCCGGCGTACCTTTCTTGCATGTTTTATAACTTGCGCCAGTGTGTCTCTAAGTTTCCGACGACCTCCACTGCTTAACATCACCCCATACCTCAAAGAGTGTATAGATTTCTTTGGAAAGTCTCCGCAGGCACCGGAGTCTGACCGACAACTTATTGCAATGGCAAAACTACTTATCATCGGAGAAGAGATTTGTTCGTCCTTCTCGTACAGCGACAATGACAGCATTGCTCTGCTCGCGGAACTCAGGACTCAGTTGATGTTACGCGGATTTCAGAAGCGGCTGGATGCTTGGTGGGCAGACTTTTCTGGTGCCGACAAGGCCAGTACACTGCCAATCTTCTTTTACGGTGTGCAACTCAGCCTGTATGAGGTCGGGTTGCATGTGGAGCACTCTCCAAGTGACTTTCAAGCGCCGCATCACATGGGACCCGTACAAACATATATCGGCCCAGAGATTCCGATACAAGTGCTGGCTGAAGCGATTACAGGATGCATCACTTCATCTCATGCTATTTGTGATGCATTCCTGTCAATAGACGTGGAGAGCCTACGTTCTTTTCCCGTCTCGTGCTATGTGAGGTTGTCCTATGCAACTTTCATCTTAGTGAAGCTCTGCCTGTCTGCGGTACATCCCAATAGCAGGATTGCTCAAGTGCTGGACGTGGATAGTCTGAAGGTGCAGGAGTATATGGATCGCATGATCATACACGCTCGCAATATTGTCGGGCCGACTCGTTGTAGGCTTCCGGCCATCTTCCTAACTCTCTTATTCAAGCTGAGGCAGTGGTGTATCCAGCCAGAACTGATCGCACCAGCTGACGACGACATCGACCAGCAGAGCGGCGAGCTCGTCTCGTCCAGACCTACGCAATCCGTGCCGACCGGAAGCGCAGAACAACATCTTCGTGCAACAGACCAATCCCAGCTTTTGTCGTACAATTTTCAAGTCCCACCTACCTCAAACGGTGTTCCAGTGAATAGTTCCGTGCCAGCCGCACCGTACAACGACTACAACATGGCCAACACCACGTATGCACCACCACCCATGAATACATCGTGCACCGCTCCGCCACTCAGCTTCGTCCCACCCACGCAAAACGCAATGGAGCTTGATAAGGACTTCATGGATCTATGGAATGAAATGAACGGCTTTCCAGAGGGCGGCTTGACTGGCCTGGAGGACTGGAGTCAGCTCCCCACCGACATGACCGGCACGACTCTTATGAGCGACATGAGCACTTGGCCGAACCTGGCAAGCATGATGTGCCCTGTGATAGATGATAGATGAGATGCGAATTGATGCATTACGAGCATGTAAGGATGGCGGTGTTTATCATGCATAGACATACGAAATATGTCATGATCGAGCTTTCGGCTCATCTAGTTGCTTCCATATAGACCTTGCCGTGAAGTTCATGACATCCATGCAAGGCGAGACTTGAGTTGGTCACCTACCTTCCACATAATCGTATGTCGGTCACACATGAATAAGTCACCATGTTCATGGGCCCGACATACCGTCTCCTGTGATTGTCCGTCCCACGGCACTGCTGCGCCGCACCTCACGACCAAGCGGATATTCCATCCGACCTGCATGACCAACGTGCACAGCGCATCACGGCCGCATAAGCGCGCAGTGTGGCAGTCACATATGCGAGAAACATGGATGAGAGACCCCAGCCACTCATATATGCCGCCGGGACACATACGTGACACGCAACATTGACGTGAAACATGCAGTGCTTTGAAACACCACGCTGACCATCATGCTTTCACGGGCAACGGCGGTGACATCTCTCCACTGTCAGGTGTATGCGGTTCATGTCTCCCATATTCAATAACGAATCTGCCACACCTTCCCGGCCACCAAGAATACTTAGTCTTCAATCAACTCCAACATGCACGCACTGGAACCAGACCGCCTCCGAAAATAGCCACGTACAGAACATACAACATGAAGTAAAACGTGCGCTAGCTGCATTGCTGTTGGAGTAAGGTTTTAGTGCTCGGCTGTGTGATCCACGCCAATCGCACGTTGTCTGAATCGCGGGAAAGGCAAGGCTGAGACGGCGGGATGCGGGGACGCTAGGCTGGCATGTTTGGCTTCACATGCTTGCTGTGCTGCGGGTTGGCTGCAAGCATCGCTTAGACTTCATGTCTTGCATGCGTTCGAGTATACCTCGTTGGAACGGGAAGAGGCAGCGAACTTCTGACGAGTACACCTTGAATTAGACTGGTAGGCTTGACTTGACATCGAAGGATCAACACGTATAGCTCCAAGCAGCGATGAAGCGCCGAACTTCGCACGAGAACTCTAAATTCATCGCGAAGGAATACACTATACAATACAATGTGGCGTCAACGACCGGTGAGTCTTCCATCGCTCGAGACATGCATTCCAGATCCAGCCGTCGCGTGATGCAGCGCCGATCATTTCGCATCGCGACCCCAGGCCAGCAGTCGTTTCAGCAAGCGCGGACATTCTGCAGTGACACCAACCTGTTTCCAGAACTAGCAGTCTGTGACTGGATGTCGGTGGCTGGACACTACCAACACGTTTCTTCTTATTTTGGGTGCGGCAAGGCGGGTGTCTCGTCGATGTCTGCTTCACCGCGATTCGGAGACGGTTGAATGGTGAAGAATCTGAATCACACTCAGCCACCCCGAAACCTTGGAATAAAGCTTGGAGTGAAGCTTGGAGCACTGCCTACAATGTCACAGTTCGGCGCTTTGACTTCAATGCTGGGCGCGAAGATACAGTAGCACTTTTTGCTGTGCCGCATGCCTTGTCTGTACAACCTAGATAAGTGGCCGAGGCAGCCCTCATCTCCACCATCTGCATCCTTCAACGCATCACTTTGGGCGGTGACTCAATCCAACAGTGATATAAACGCTTGCTTCCCAGCCGCATTGCTGCCTAGCCTGCCTGATTCATTCCCGCACTCGACGACGAAGACCTTTGTATATCTTCTTCTTCACTTCCACTTCCGCGTGGCGACGACGTGATCAACGAACAAATACCAAAACCTCATCAGCATAACTCGACTCAAGATGATTGCCAACCTCATCACCAGGGTCTTCCAGATCATCTTCGGCGCCATTGTGCTTGGTCTCTCTATCCACGCTATCAAGTGGCAAGTCTTCGGTGGCGCGCCAGCTACCAGTGAATACAATGCGTTCACTGGTGCCTTCTGCATCTTGATCGGCCTGATCGGTGTCGGGGCTAGCTTTGTCGAGTCGTTGCCTGCTATCTTCATGGCGGCTGCCGATGGTCTTGCCTCCATCTTCCTGCTCGCTGGTGGCATTGTAAGTCTCCTTGTCACACACCTGCACGTCTGATGTGCCTTGCTGACATCTAATTCAGGCTTATGCTGTCCAACTTCGCGGTGTTAGCTGCGGCACGAGCGACAACGACGTTCTCACAGGGTCCCAGAATTTCCTGATCAATGGCGGAACGCAAAAGGTCAACAAAAACGAGTACAACTATGGCTTCATCGTTGACGGCGGCTATTCCGATGGTCCAAGTCGTTCAGTGTTGGCGGGTCACTGCCGCACCATCGAGGCTGACACCGCGTTCCTGTTTTTGGCCTTTGCGGCCTCGGTGGCGGCGGCTGTGCTGTGTCTCATGGCAGGCAGACGCGGCGGCAGCACCAGACACTCCGCTGTCTAGTGAAGCGACATGGCAACGCAGTAAGGACATGATGCGAAGAGATGGTGATACATGGTGTTGATGGGATGCGGATGTGGCAACACTGGAGAGAAAGTGGAATAAGGCTGAGGTGATCTGAGTAACGAAAAGTGGATATCCTAATGTAACGACCTCTTCATATACAGACGATGTATGAGATGATGTGAATCGGATTGAATTGGGAAAATAGTAAATGTTGACGGTACATCACCATGTTCTATCGTCCCAAAAGTAAGCGTGCAATTACACCAACTTTTTGCACATGTGCTTGATGAAGCTCTCCGCTGTGTTTCGCGATGGTTCACAGGTTTGTCGACCCAAGTTCGGAGGGCACCAATTCAATGACGAGATGTGATTGTAATATCGCTGACCACCAGCTGTCGATGCAGTTGATGAAGCTGGACGATGTGTTCATCAGAGTCGACAGGTGGAAGCCGAAAAGCAACGGTGCCCCAGAAGAATGATTGTCCAGGCAACACGGTACGGCACTTCAACTTCAAGAAATGCTGCGCCTACGCTTAACAGGACAGCATATTCCCTTTCATTTTGTACAATACTTTCATGGCACTCACGATCTCTCGGGCGTCCCAATGATGCCATAATGTACGCAGGATACGCATGAATATATCCGCTGATCTTTGGCTTGGAATCATGCAATGTCCCCTCGGGTGTCTTTCCGCCGGCTTGCCATTCTCATCCCATGTATTCTGCTTTCCTGGATTCTGATCAACACACTCGAGATACGCAAAACCGCGTACAGCTGTCGTACGGTCTGGTCCTGCCTTGGTGTCGGCACGCATTCTTCTTACAAGCATTCACGCCCACCGGCAACGAGTTTGCTTGAGACCACGACTGTTCTTCACGATGGCACTACTCGTTACGACCTGATCAACCCATCGCTTCCATCCCCTAGTCTACTTATTCTCGTCTTGACCAAGGACCAGACGTCATGGTCGTCCGACTTTCGCTCTCAACAACGGAGCGTCCACGACTTCCTGGACCTGCTCCGCTCTACCGGCCTGAATTTGTCGAATGCGTCATTGGCCATGGGCACCTCGTCAAGCACTCACTTCTTCGAGCTAAAGAGTGCCATTCCAAGTCTGCCATTCGCGCGTATCACGCTGTTTCAACGATCGGATGTCTCGACCGGAGTCTCATATACAGATCGCCACGCACCTGCTGCGCAGCTTGCCCGCCGCAGCGCGATTGCGAGTATGCGGAATCACCTTATGCTCTCGGCGTTACAGGGCGAAGCACATATCTTGTGGCTCGACGCTGATATCGTGGAGTTGTCACCTGGTATCGTGCAGCGAATGCTTCTGCACTCGACCACGAATCCCAATGCGGGCATCCTGACTGCTGAATGCCGTCAAAACCAGATGGATGACTATGACAAGAACGCGTGGAAACTATCTCCGGAATCGAATCGAATCCGCGGAACGGTCAGCCTTGATGATCAAGGGCGAGCGGTCGAGGAACTGGTGGCAACGAGAGCTTTCGTTCCTGTGCTCATCAACGGGACATCAGATGACGACCTAATAGCATTGGACAGTGTAGGAGGTACAATTCTATATATTCGCGCAGATTTAGTGCGACAGGGTGTGACTTTCCCCTTGCATAATGTTGTTGGTTCGACGTGGGATCAGGCAGGCTGGATTGGCATTGAGACGGAGGGCATCTGTTATGTGGCGCGATCAGCGAAAGGTGGTGGATGCTACGTCTTGGGTGGAAGCCATTATATTCGCCATACGGACTGGGGTTGACATCCAGGCACATGCTTGAGAGCATGGTGTATTGGAGAGTTGCATTTATGTTCAAACCAGCAGATCATGGGAATTGGAAAATACATGAATTCCTCAGCATCGGAGTGCTAGACTTAAACTCTCTCATAAACACTTCACAGAGTTTTCCATGGAAGCGTAACAGTTCCCAGCAATGAAGACCACAAGAGTGCAGCATGCGAGCTGAGGTTGCGGAACTCTATATTCTATATTGTTGAGCAATGGGAGGCATGGCAGATGTGATTTTTATCACGTGCTCGCGCGTCGCGGCCAGCTGCACGCCAACCCTATTTCCCAAGCACACATCTCCTATACAGCTTCACCCTGCCCACTGCTCTGCACGCCGACCGCCATGAATCGGTTGCTCTCGTTTGTGTCTCAAGCGAGTGGGACTTCCATCACGAACAAGAACAGTGGCAACATGGCCCACCACCGCTCAATCTCAGATGAAGATTCGCTTCGCAGCACTCGCTACTCCGACCGCCCTGCCTCACAATCCAGCCAACATGAGCTTTCCAGTCACCTTCCTGCCCCATCATTGAGCCAGTCACGCTCTCCGTCACCGTTGGCTGCGCGACAACGCAGTGCACATCAAAGTGAGGATGAGGATGAAGTAGACTTCCCAGCCGACTCCCAAGTTGTACAACGCCAACCTCTTGTCGCGAAAAGAAGTCAGGCTCTCAAGCAAATAAAGATATGGCAAAAAGGTGGGCTGGGTCGTTGGCTGTTCCAAAGCGCTGCAGGACGGAACGTGTACATTGGGCTATTGGTGTTCTGGCTTGGAGGCTGCCAGTTCGGCACCCTCCTTATCAACCGCTTCATTCTATGGACGGGCACCTACCGATTACCATATCCACTTACCATGACGCTGCTGCAGCTAATATTCACCCATGTAATGCTCTTGGGATTTGCGAATTTGACTCGGCTGGCTCAAACACCCCTCATCCATCTTGGCTTTGAGGGCGTTGTTGCACCATCGGAACCTCTGACCACCGGACCACAAGGATTTCGTCGGAGCCCAGCTCCTGCAACGCGATGGACCAACCTTGCTTCCAAGCTAGGCCTTGGCAGGGGAGGCATCACCGGTAGTGGCGTGTTCGATTTCAACTGGCGGACGATCAAGCAAGTTCTCCCACTCGCCATCGTGTTCTTTGCGAAAGTGGTGTTGACGAATATCTCTTATGCGTATGCCCACCCAATTCTCCCGTCTCATAACAAGCAGTAAGTTGATACAATATGGTAGGTCCGCTGTTCTCCCTGTCTACCAATGCGCTCGCATTGGCGTTATCCCAGCATCTCTCGTTCTTACTTACTTCCTCGAACGAACTAACCATAGCACTTCTACGCTCTCTTCCGCTCTGACAGCCGTGTTGAACCTGCTGATGGCCAGCATTCAGCCCAACCTCCGCGCGCCATGGAACAGTATTGTTGCTGGCGTGTTCAGTGCTGTCTTCGTTGCGCTCTACCCCATCCTACTTTTGCGTACATATCGCAGCGTTCTCGAGTCTATGGGATCTGGAACTGCAGACCTGATGCTCGAGTCTTCCGATTCGGAGCCAGAAGATGATGCTGTCCGTCACTTAGGCTCATCAGGCAACGCCGCATTACCTCGACTCACCACGCGAGCCTATTACACACTCCTGCACTACACTTCGATCCTCTCCATCCTCCTGTTGCTTCCGCTGACGCTCGTCTCTGGTGAAGTTACGCACATGCTGCGCAACTGCTACTTCCTCGACGTGCCCTGGTTCTGGTTCCTGATCTTCTGCTCGTCTCTTGGCGCCTTCACCGTGTTCACATCGACACTACTTATGGTCCTTGCCACGAGTTCGCTGAGCACGAGCTTCGTCATGATCCCACGCTCGGCGTTCCAGCTCGTTGTGCTGAGCAAATTCAAGCTGCCAGCCCATAGCTGGGTCGGCGTTGGTCTATGTTGGGCGAGCTGTATTTGGTACATGTTGACCCGCCGACAAGAGATTAAGGGGAGGCTGGGCAGAGCCATAACGATGTGATGCGGTCGACTGATTATTCCGAACATAAGCGTGAAGGGTATGGCCAACATTCAAGAAGTGGTACAAAAGTTCTTGGCTCAGAGCCCCGAAGCCGTGCTTCGATAATTTCGTCCCGAGTTGCGGCGACTGCGTAGTTCGAAACTACAAATGTACTAAACAAGAAGACCTCAACTCGTCGACCCAGCAGCGCGGCCCCATCGTGTCCAACTGCTGCAGATGTCATTCCTCATCCACCTCATCCACCTCTCTGGTATAGCGACATCTCAAGGGCCTCTAAGTCATCCTCCAGATCGAATTCAGATTCCGCCCCTTGTGGTTGTTTCCACAGCGGAGCACTCTGGACAAGTCCACCAGTGGGAATGTAGACGTCCGCCCAATCCCCGGCACTGATGTCCAGTGGGTCCAGCTGAAGACCGAGATCGTCGGGTTGCGTTCCGAATAGCGTATCCGGCGAGGTCGCTGTGCTGCTGAACGTCAAGGACGTCAGGGACGAAGACCGACTATTCATCACATCTGTCGTCGCTGCGCTGGGCGCTGTGGCCGGCTTCTCGGCGGTCTGCTTGCTCTCGCCACTTCGCGCAGTCGCTTGCCGACCATGTTTCGAGGAAGAAGTCGTCGTCAGTGTCGGTGAAACAGGAGCTGTGATCGTCGCAGTGGATGCGGACGTTGATAAACTGCCGTGAACTTTATGGTGCCTTCGAAGATCTTTAGGGTAGCGGAAACCCTTGTCGCAGTGCTCGCACTTGTGCTTGTTAGCCAGTTCTGGCTGATGCGAAAGCTGATGCTTCTGGCGTTCGCTGGCGCGGTCGAAAGTGCGGGTACAAAATGCGCAGATGAAGCCGTTCGGGGCTCGAGGTTGGCGTTTACGTTTCTTGGCCGATGTAGTGGCGTCCAGGTCTGGTGCCAGAAGGACTGCGGTGGGGTCTGCGGTTGACGATGCTTGTGTTGGCCACTGTAGTGACGGTGGATGGGTGAGGAAGGACAGGAAGCTCTCTTGGTCGTCGAACGAGGTACCGAGATCGTCGACATTGCTACTGCTGCCGGCGCCGCCAGTGGCCAACAGTCCTTCCGAGCTCCGCTTGGAAATGCGCATCTTACAGTACCGGCGGTGCGCATGGATAGTGTTATGCTGCAGTCCCATGAGGTGGGCAACGTTATGCACCACACGGCGCTCATGGCGTGAGAACTCTCGCGTAATGAGCGTGTCCTGGTCGACGGCGAGGCTGAAGGCCTGCAATTGTCGTTGAATATCAATATAAAAGCTCCCCAGTTCATCGGCCTCGGTCCATGAGGCATCGGAATCATCCTCCTCCTCGGCGCTCTTGTGCTTGGTCTGGTATTCTTTCAATGCCGCGATGATGCTGCTCATGGAGAAGGCGCCGAGCTCGCCGACTTGAACGACTTCATGTTGCGTGCTGTTGTTCATGGTTGCTGAGAACACTCCGTAGATACATACATAGGCTGTTCTAGGAATAATGTGGGGGAATGAAGTTGTTGGGGTTTTCCAATGGCTCGGGAAAGAAGATTAGGTCGTGTCACATGTAGTTGAAAGAATGCGTGATTGTTATAATAAGATGTGGTCAGCAGGCGAAGTGCCGCCCACAACTTGCAGCACTACCGCCTACAGCCTTGTATGTTCGTCACGAGGCACTCGCGGCCCGCACCTTGCATGCTTCCCAGCTTCTATATACGGGCATGAGAGGCTCTTTAGGGAGGAACGAACTCCGGGGTTCGTGGAGGACGTGAGGGCAGAAGTTGTAAGACGTAGAAATGCCCAGCTTGATCTTGTGTATGAGTTTTCTAGAGATATATGTATAAACTGTTAGAAAGGCTACCTATGTATCTAGCCTGGGCCAATTTACAGGACTCTCTGGTGTGAACGGCTAAGCGAGTATGATGTAGTGGATTAGAAAGGGTGCAGACTACAGGTAATATATTCCACAACTATGGACCGCTTGTGACAGGGTATGCCTTGCCCGGCATGCGATAACACTGCAAGGATGTCCACCGTAGCGTCGTTGCACTTCCCTCTTTCATGATATGCGTAGCCTTTAAAGTGCTGCTCGCCATGTCAAGTCGGATGCTCGGGAGAGCTGTATCAGAAGAGCCATTGCTGCCTTGCGCTTTGAGCAACAGCTCGTTTCCTCCCTCGATTGCTCCGTCAGCGATACTCATCGGTCCAGCATCGGCCCTGATTATCTCGGGCAGGAGCTGAATGCATGAGCTCCGCCAGATGTACTGAACATTCGATTGCCCTTCATCGCGATCCCGCCAAATCTGCATATCTGGGTCCTGAGGAGCAACGAAGATGGCCATAAGCTGGTCACGTTCGTTGTGACTACTGTCAACACTTTGCCCGTGGATCAAGATGACATGGAAATGGGAACTTGCCGTCAAGGCAGCTTCAATAGCAACACGGGTCCGACTCGACGAATCAGACGTGTCAAGAACGAGGCTGGCCACCTGTAGATCCACGTTGAATTGTAATTCATTCTGGAAGTATCGCGCTCGGGGCTGGTCAAGGCCGAGAAATCTGGCAACGTTCAGCAACGGTAACGAGTTTGAAACGCTGATCGGCATGCTTGGATGCGATTCCGGCATTGTCTTTTGTGTCGGTGGCGTGGGAGCAAAAATGCTCGCCCATATCTGGAAGAAGAGGAGAACGAACGCAGGTTTATCAATGAGGTATTGCTCGAATGTGCTATAGACAATGTTCTCCCCATCCACAGTGAGCTTGTGCGCTATCACACTGGCGGCGAGCTCCGAGGCTTGAGATACGGCGTCGGGTGAGAGCATGAGTCGTGAGTACTGGACATCGGCGGACTTTTGGGCGGTGAATCCCATGCCCAACGGCATTTCCAGTCCAGTTCTCCAACGTCGATCCTGTAGAGATACAAGCATTGAAAGCTGGAGCAAAGACTGCAAGTCAGATTTACGAATCTCAGGAACCACGGCTGTGTACGCCGGCTGATTGCGAGCCAAAGCAACCACACGTCGGGTGGCATCTTCGAATTGTTCTTTAGGCACTCGAGGGCCATAAGGATAGCTGTCGTACGTTTGTGGTTGTGCAAAAGAGATGACATCCGAAACACTATCCTTAGTCATATCTTGAGCATTTTCCTCAGATTCTGTGTTCGCGTGAGACGCTTTAGGTTTCCCGCGTTCTGCTGCGCAGCTTACGATAAGTCGCGCAATTTTTGGGACCTTGAACTCGTACTTGTGATCTAATCCGCCTCGGACTTGTCCATAACCGAGGAGTTCGATTCCTTGCAGGGGTAACAACGCGAATGCTCTTCTGAATGCAGGAAGATCGACTTCTGGTCCAGTAGTCCAGGCTGGTGATAGACCTGGAACACCAAGAGGGAAGAAAGCAGCTGACGAGAAGTATTGCCACAGAAGCGTGGTCGATGGTCCTATGGTCTGCGCACCGCCATACGTGGCACTAATGAAATCGACAAAACACTGCTTGTTCCAGTGTCGGCCTCCGTTGGCGGACTTGACGCCAAACTTCTCGAAGATCTGCTCAACATAGCCAAGATCATGCAGCAAGGGCTCCAGCGCAGTGCTCAGATCGGTGAGAAGTGACGCATCCGTGACTGTTTCCAGATAATTGTTCGTCGTGCGCTCGGCGAGAGATTTTCGGGTAAAATGGGTCAATTGGAAAGGAGCAATGACAGCAGCCCCAAGATATCCTAGCACGTTCTCCATGATCCGGTGAGGTAGTCGAGTTGGTTGCGGCAGCAGTGCTTTGAGATGTTGTTTCAATGTATGGAGCGGAAATGGAAAGACCAAGTCCTTGCATACAAAGGACTAAGGTCACGTTGTGAGGTCATGGCTTGAAAGTGCCACCTCGAATATGTGGAAGCCTTGCAGGATAATGAAGGAATGGGAAGAGTGCTACCTATGGACTCTGGTAGCGTGGTAGCCGCTTAGTAATCACTCATGGTCGCTCACATTTATATAAAAATGACGCTTGGAGAGACACGACATGAAGTTGCACAACATCCTCCATTTTAAGCAAATGACATTACCAATTTTTATAAGCTCACACCGTGGCGAGAAGTCCTCTGTATACCATCGAAGTAACCGACCGATGATGAGGAATCGGCCCACTTATGTAGACATCTGTTCACACGAAATGATACGGCCATCATGTACACCATTCGAGCTAACAACAAATGGCTCTTGTGGTACGTAAAATACCTATGAAGCCGCCATCGCGCCACATCA
Source organism: Microcyclospora tardicrescens (assembly GCA_003012245.1). Taxonomy (NCBI): domain Eukaryota; kingdom Fungi; phylum Ascomycota; class Dothideomycetes; order Capnodiales; genus Microcyclospora; species Microcyclospora tardicrescens. The sequence continues at coordinate 39,894 of PXOE01000049.1, forward strand.
TACGACTACGGAGAGCGAGGCTACCAGAGATGTTTTGAAATAAAGCAACGCGAAAAAGCCAATACGCCGAGATTTTCATTGTACTTCCTGGCCGCAAATGACAGCTCTTCGAGTCGCTGTTTGAAGCGATCTAGTTGCTAGCACCAGACACGCCAATGCAGTAATAGTCTAGGATTACATTGTCAGCTGACGAGAACTTCTCAGATATGTTACTGTGAAGATAAACTTACATTGAGCTTGAAATTCTGTACTGCAGTCCTGTCCGTTGTCACCGAGAATGGTGTTCCACGTATACAAATCAGTTTGGCTGGATGCTACGTTAGCCAAGTCCACACGGCTTGAGGGTGCGTTCGATGGAAACTTACGTGATCCCGTTATCCATTGCAAATCCATAACATGAATCTCCAGACACAGCCTCGGCGTAGCTGTTGCAGTTGGAGACGATACCGGACTGCGTCGGCGACGGTATGGACACGCTCGTGGTAGATGTCACAGGGGCACTGGTGGTAGTAGCTGTGCCATCAGGGGCTCCAACACAGTAATACTCGTTTGCCCAGAAGGAATTCGCGCAGTTCGCACCGTTGGTGCCTAGGGCTGGATTCCATGTACTACAAGCCAAGTTAGCACACCTTCCATCGAATGAGATCTGAGCGACCGCGTCAGGGGAATGTCTTACTAGAGTTGATCCGGCGTAATGCCATTAGCCGAAGCGAAGCCGGCACAAGTATCGCCCGAGACGGCTTCAGCATAGGCTGTACATTTCGAATCAATTCCGGATTGAACGGGCGACGGAGTTGTCGCGATCGAAGAAGTCGGAGTGGGTGTCACCGTGGAAGTAGAACTGGAGGATTGGAGCCCAACACAGTAATAGTATCCTGCGAAGAACAGCGTAGTACAATTCTCACCATTGGCGCCGAGTACAGGGTTCATCGACTCGAAGGCTTGTTGCGTAAGGCCGAAATCCTGGCTGAAAGAATAGCATCCATCACCAGATTGAGCTAGGGCGTACTGTGTGCATTGTGCCGGAATGCCAGACTGCACAGGACTTGGCGCTGCTCCGCCAGGCGCAACATGGGTGGAGTTCCGCTGATCACCACCGACTGTTCCAGTACCAGTCGATGTTCCAGGACCATTACCGCCACCTCGTTGTTGGGTGCCCTCATTCGTAGATGAGTTGGAGGAAGGCGGTGGTTGGTAAGTGCCGCCGGGTGCGCCAATGCAAACGTATTGTCCTGTGGTCACGTCACAAAGTCCAACTAGGTTCGGGTTCCACGATAGGAATTGGGTGGTGGTAACGTTTCCTGGGAGCGTGGCCACGAAATCGGTACTGTATGACATACGAGTGTTAGTTCTAAACAAAATCCACTGCTTGATCAAGTACATGGACTCACCATGTGGTATTGTCTGGCATGGCACCTCCGCTGCATTCCTGTGGTGCGCAGATGGCTGGGACTATTGAAGCATTGAAGGTCGGTGCACCTGCAAGTAAAGTAAGCAGACCGCTCCGACAGTGGCTGTTGAGACACCTAGGCCATCAGGTAGAGGTTACATACAGTCGAGGGCTCCAAGGGCTCTAACGAAATTACCCGCGGAGGAGTTGTACGTCTGCGCCCATACATCGCAAGGCGCCTGGGTAGCGAAGTCGATGGTAAGGTCTACGTCTGCTAGCGTGATGACTCCGTAGGGGCAAGTGGAGTTGTACGTCTGGTTGCCAGTCAAGGGCTGTGGCTGAGGGTAGTTTGAAGTGCTGTTAACATCATAGTTGTTCGAAGTTCCGGGAGCCGGATCGTAGAATGGAAGCTGTCGCACGAGCAGATCTGGCATGGTAGCATTACAAACATCCAGGATATCGTACCACTGCGCCACGAGGTCGTCGGATGCATCGGAATCGGGAAGGAATGGCGATGCTGCACGCAGGTAGTACATGTTGAGGAAGCATGGTGAGCAGAGCAGGTCGTCCGTGTACAGATTCGCAATTCGAGCGTTTTCCGGTGGCACATCTGTCGGGTCAATGCATTGGGAGGCATTTGCATTGGCAGAATCACTGCAATCTGGTCGAATGATGTCTGAGCCAACCCAGTCGTATGACTCGACTAGGCAGTATGAAGAAGAGGCTGAAGCCTACTACGTGTTAGTGATATGGTCTTATCGCATTACCCAGCTCAACCGAAGAGTGTAGCTAGAGCAGCGCTTGGAGCGCCTGATATCAAGATGGGTGAGTATGTCACATACCTGACGACCAAACAGATTGCTGTACGGAACCGGTTGAATCGAAGCTTCAGCCGCTGGACTTAGCGGAGTGTCATTGGCATCGTACGCAGTGACCGTGGAGTTCGTTGAATCAATGACACTGGAGTCGAACGCAGTTCCGTTAATGCCAATGGCTTGGCTAAGATCGGAGTCTGCTGTGACGCAGACAATGTTGAGTCCATCGACGTAACGTCCAGGAACAGTATCCGCTGGATAGAGCTATACCGACATTTTCGCGTCAGCACTTCTAATTAGAGCAGGCTCCAATGCACGTTGACTTACACGTCCGTAAGAATTCAATTGATCGTACGAACAGGCACTCGCGGCATTCGAGAACCAGGAAGCCGCTGAGCTTAGACAATCACTCGTACATAGGGCGGTTGCGTTGTCATCTGACCACTATTGGACGGTCAGTATTTCATCGTCGAAGAAGGAAGTCGAGATCAGTAGCTTAGAGTTGACTTACGAAGAATCCGTCGACATTTCCGGCCATTGAGAAGAGACTCTGATCGCAATTGACGGTAGCATTCAGCGATGATAGACATTCTGAACTGATCCCAAGCGCGGTGGCTAATGCTGTTGATGATATGCCTGGATAGAGGGAGAACTGGGCGCTGGCACCCAGCGCCAGCAAAGGCGCAATAATGCGTATTCTGTTCATTCTTGTTTGCTACTCTACCTGGCTGTAATGGAAGACGTGACTTGGGAGAAGGGAGAGTGTTTGTAGAGATGCTGCTTTGAGGTCCACCGTAGGATCAGAGCACATACAACATGCCGCTTCCTTCAGAACTTGCCGTACGGTATGGTGGCGACCAACGTAGTAGCCCGTTCAGCAAAGGCTAATAAGTACAACTTGGTGGTCGAAAAGCCACGCCAATGGTATTGTGGGATCATATGCCATAGTCATACTGTGGACACTCTTCGCGATCCACGGCATGGTCTAGACCCGCAAATATCCGCGAGCAGACCTCGAAGGAAGTTCTTTGGCATGAGAGCCCGCTGGAGGACCGAAGGATTGCAGGGTCGTACTAGGTGTCACTGAAGGATTCCCAATCATCATCGAAACGCCACTGTGTGAGATGAGAGAAGTCGCATTCAGTACAGGCATCAGCTGAAGAATTCAGTCCAAATGCTAGTATACGCCAATTCAATACGGATGTACGCACATGGAATCCTGGTGTACTCGCCCTGAATTTCGGATGGAATCATCCTGAGTCCTGATGTGACCATTCTGAATTCTGATTTTATCATCTCAAAGACTGCTGTACCGATATCTAAGACTGGTATACTAAAGGCTGGAGTGATGTGATTGAAGCACTATAGCGATGCGACTCTGGTGTGAAATCCGCCAGTTTCTCGAGAACATGTGCTATGACAGACGCGATCTCCAGCTTGTTCCTGCATGTTGGTGTAGTCCCCAGAACTTGGCCCTCGGTAATCCTGAGCTTGTGTGGATTAGAGTACTCTTGGATGTGACTTTAGGCGCTTGGACCAATGAGATAGGCGAATCTTCGAAATGAAGGATCTCAGTCCTGACTAAACATTCCTGAAAACTTCATTGAGGGTCTGAGTAGGCTGCATTCGCGCAGCTAGTCAGCATTTCGTACCGGTACTTTAGGAAGCCGATGGCACCTCCCCTCAAGCCCCGGTCGTGACAATCCTTCTATTCAGAAGCCCGATTCTCGCGCACACGAGCTTGCAAGGCTCATGTCAAGAACCCAGACCGCGGGCATTCCTCCATTTCCCAATGGCTTACATCGGCTAGCTTCCCCAAGTCAGGCTTGCGATCAAGCTAATTACTGTCATCAATGCTCCACTATGTTGGCCCGCCACAAAGACGTACCATAGGAATGAGGCTTGAAGCCTTGATCCTGGATCGATACGATATGGTTACATGGCTTGCTTCAATATTACCGAGTTGACTTTTGCCTGCTTCACCCGGGCTGCCGGTGTTGTCATGGGTGGCCAAGTAACGAAGGATCAACTCTCGACCATGCACGGTCTAGACGGTATATCCATTCCTCCAAAATGGATTGTCATGTATACCTCAACCGAGCAGCGCTGAACGCCTGTTTTGGATACATTTTCGATCTCTTACTTCTTATCTAACTATTGCCTTGGGTCTGCTTGCTTCTTGTCGCTGATCTCTCACTCTTCCATCTGCCACAATGGCCCGCTGGAGCTTGTCTCTGGCCGCTTGGCTTCTTCTCCTTCTCCCTGCAACGACTTCTTGTGAAAAGCTCTCTCACCAAGCAATAGCAGGGTTCAGTAATGAACCATTCACTGCACTAAATGGAACTTCTTTCGACCTGTTCAAACGAGACTTACCGGTAGGAACTTGCAACTCCGATACTCCCTGTGAGAATGGAGCATGCTGTGGTAGCAACAACTTATGTGGTTATGCACCGAGCGCCTGCGGTACTGGTTGTCAATCGAATTGTGATGCAAAAGCCGAATGCGGCCCCTACGCACCAGCTGATTCACAGGCTTGCCCTCTGAAAGTGTGCTGTTCAGAGTTCGGTGAATTGACCCGTACAGTGGCTAGTTGCAAATATCATAGCTAATACATCACAGGCTTCTGCGGGAGTACCGACGAGTTCTGCACATGGTCGAATTCTGCAGATCCCAACTACAGCACATGTGACACCAAATACGGAGGATGTGGAGAGGTTACACGTCCCTCATGTGCGGGAGGCTCCAGCACATCCAAGCGCAACGTTGGCTACTACGAGTCCTGGGCCAACACTCGATCCTGTCAGAGCGTCGCTCCAGAGGACCTGAATCTGAACGGTTTCACGTCGATTAACTTCGCTTTTGCCTTCTTCGATGCCAACACTTTCGAGATCACGTCTATGGACGACAATGCGGCGTCTCTCTATAGTCGATTCACAGCACTCAAGAGCAAGAGTCCAGGACTGGAAGCGTTTATCTCCGTTGGTGGCTGGTCATTCACAGACCCAGGAGCGACTCAGAAGGCCTACTCGAATATGGTCAGTACTTCTGGCAACCGGGCGACTTTCATTCGGAATTTGATGAACTTCATGTCGACGTATGGTTTCGATGGTGCCGATTTTGATTGGGAATATCGTAAGTATGCATGCTCTTGAACCTAGAAGTCCCGCTGATTTGGTAATTTAGCTGGAGCCGATGATCGTGGTGGTGTCCCTGCCGATACTGCCAACTATGTTGCCCTCGTCAAAGAGATGAAAGCAGCTTTCGGCTCTCAATACAAGCTGACCGTCACTATTCCGACATCTTTCTGGTATCTGCAACACTTCGATGTTGATAACATGCAAGAATCAGTTGACTGGTTCAATCTTATGGCTTATGACTTGCACGGCGTGTGGGATGCGCAAAGCAAGTTTCTTGGTCCGTACATCGCACCGCACACCAACATCACCGAGATTGATCTGGCTTTGGATCTGCTATGGCGTGCTGGTGTGGATTCAAGCAAAGTTGTAATGGGTCAAGGTTGGTATGGCCGATCTTTCACCTTGACCGATGGCTCCTGCAACACACCCAATGGCGTCTGCCAGTTCAGTGGTGGTGCAAACCCAGGGCCTTGCTCCAAAGCCAGCGGTATTTTGGACTACCAGGAAATCGCTGATATCATCTCGCAAAACAACCTCCAGCCTGTTCATGATGAGAAAGCCGGTGTGAAGTGGATTACCTGGGACAACAATCAATGGGTGAGCTACGACGATGCCGATACCTTTGCACAGAAGCGTGATTTTGCCAACGGACGCTGCCTTGGTGGGCTCATGGTCTGGGCCATGGACCAGGTCGACCAGACCGCCAACAATGGCTTTGGCGGATCCGCTGCAACAGCCGGCGCCAATGTTTCGTCAGACCAACAGGCGACTGCTAACCAAGCGACGCTCGACACTCAGGCCAGTGTAACTTGCTATACCGCGGACTGTGGCCAGAGCTGCAAAGCGGGAACCAACGCTGTCGCTCAGTTCAATGGCCAACCCGGCCAACTCAGTACCAGCAGCAGGTGTGGAAAGAAGCAGTACCGTACTTTATGCTGCGACGACAAGACTCACGTCGGAACCTGCGAATGGAGAGGTTACCGAGGAAAGGGTTTGTCATGCACGAGCGGATGCGCCTCTGGAGAGACAGAGTTGACGACAAACACCAATAACCATGGAAAGAAGGTACGTTTTCTTGGACAAAGTGAGTGACTCTTGCTGATATGTTACAGGGTGACCAAGACTGCCACGGAGGTTTGCAAAGTTTTTGCTGTGCCGACTTCAAGCCCACTACAAGCTCACTAAAGTCTGACCTCGAGGATGCTGCGAAGGCAGCAGCAGAGGCCGCAGCAGAACAAGCTGCACTTGATATCGCTGCCAAGGCGTTCTGCCGTGTAGCAGTACCCGCTCTCCTCGCTCCACTCGAATTGCTAGAGGATCTCATTCCTATCATCGGCGAGATTGCGGATGCCATAGAAATTGCAGCAACCCCAGCCATCATCGAAGGTTGCGTTAAAGGTATCGAGAAAGAGGGTTCGGCAGAGTTCAAGGTCTTCGGAAAGAAACACACTTTGAAGTGAGTTGCAGCCGATTCATGATAATCCAGTGCGATGCTAATACTCGTTTCCTTAAGACTTGATGAGCCTCCGACCAAGCCGACGAACGTGCCCGATAGGCCAGCACCTTCAGATCATGACCCAGCGCCTACAGGTTGGTTCACACCTCATCACTCTATCGAGCTATTTCTAATATGACTTCGTTGCAGGTAACAAAGATCCAAAGGAATGTTCCAAAGAGAAGCGAGCTGGGAACACAATCGTGAAGAAGTACGACGACACTGCAGAGTTCACAGCCTTGAAGAACGCCAGCCCAGACAAAAGTGACGCTGCGTGGGAGTTATCCAGGAATGGCCAAGGTTATGCCATGATTCAAAAGGTCCGCTAAGATTCAGGCATATTCATCATTTGGCTTCCTCAGCTAACATCATCTCCAGTTCGGTACCGGTGCGATGGGTTTCCTCATGGGACACGGTGTATATGTTGCCGGATACGTCTCTATTACATATACAGACCGACCTCTCAGCGAAGATTCCTGCGGTAAGTCACATATCTACATCTCTAGCATAAATTGTCCTCAAACACTGCTGACGCCGCCACAGGTAACACGAAAACGCAACGCACCTTCGTACGGAGGTACATTGCCAATACAGTGGATCTCGTCACTGATGCGATGGTTGGAGGAACTTGTTCCATCAACGAAAACTTTGCTGGAGCGCCTTTCACGACTCATGCAGACACCTCGTATCAGTATCTAGGATCGATCCGGCCTGGTATCACACCTTCGACCATTGTCGCAGATGCGCGGCAAATGGTCGCTGATCAGCCCAACTACAACGTTGCCACCAACAACTGCTATACGATGTGCTTGAGGATGCAAAGAAGAGAGCAGTAACTTGGTTCTAGTCAGCGGAGTTCGCTTCTTTTAGGTCCTCAGACATAGGTCTCGAACTGGAATGCCAGATGGTTTTCGAGAAGTGTTGGGCTATTTGGTTACATAGTGCAAACACGGATCTAATCTCTGCAGTATGGAGGGATCTCGTTGCGCTACTTCAATCACAGAGCTGAGCCAATGCAAAAACTCATTATCGTTCCTGTTCGAAGGTTACACTTCTGAGCTATGTGAGATCTATTCGACGAATTGCACAGTACTTCGCCTTTAGATGGATACCAGCCTTGACCGACGAGACACCCGACACACAAGCAATCCTCGGCGTATATGAGCACTGATGATCAACTCAGCTTCTTGGTTTGAAGCCTACCAAGTGCCCTACATAATGAGAATCCTCCCCGCGAGCAAGATCTTCTGCAATAACATCCGCAACTTCTTCGTATCGTGTTCGGTAGCTTGAAATCGCCGGGATGAGGCTCGTATAGTTTCCGACCAATGGTATACAGCGAGACCAATGCTCTGGTCAGTCGGGTGGAACTCCCTTGCTGACCACGAGACTGTGATTTTGCGGCCCTTCCAGAAGCAGCCGTGGCTCTTCTGAATCTGAGTACATCATTGCCACGCAGAGCAAAGACCACGCCAGGTTGCCAGCATCGATGCCCTTCAAGATGCCTTCCGTTTGCCGATGATGTGCTGTCATGAAGCCGGGCATGTAGTCCTGGATCTGGTAATTGGTTCCAGGATATGCCAGCGAGCCCATTCCCCCGATGAACCAGGCACGCAATGGTCGTCCCCTCTCCTGGCCCACCGTGAGTGCTGCCTTGGTGATGGCTGTTACCAAGCGTCCCATTGTCTGCTCTCGCCACGGCGACTCACGCGTCCCTGCCGTGTTGATAATAGCGTCACACTGAAACTTCCGTAGGGCCGTGGCGATGCTCAAAGCATCTGTTCCGTTACCCTCGAAGATTGTGATCTTCTCCAGGACGCTGGCGGCCAAGAGTCCTTGCAGTTTCTGTGGTGTCCGCACATAAGCGACGACAGAAAGGCCATGCACCAGAAGAGCTGGAACGACACGTGAACCAAGGTTGCCGGTCACGCCGATGTGCAGAACACGCATATTGGTCAATTCGATACAGGTTGAAGCCTCAATGATCCGACTTTGGCTTCATCTATAGGAGGACTACTCTGGTTATATGCGCTGTAAATCCGTGAAGGATCATAGCGAAGCGGCATGCGGAGACGCATTCGACCTCCAGTTCCGGTATTGACAGGATGTTCTTGTCTGTGATCTTGCATTTAAGCACGCAACATCGAATCCTTCCGAGAGTGATTTATCAGCAAACGTTCAGGGTTTCGAACGACTCATCTGTTGCAAGATCGCGAGCTCCGACAATGGCTAGACATGATCATCAACCCATGCTATCATTTGCGGGGTGCGATCACGACAAAGATCGCACGTCTTGCCACGATCTGTCGGAGCCTCCGTTTGATGGAATGGGAAGTATGGACCACGCTGTGTGTTTGAAACCAGGAGTTTGAGGCGCGGTGTGCCTGAGGCGTGATTTACGCCGTTCTGACCATCAACAAGGGCCTGCGCTTAACGCCATCTCACAACAATCCCAGAAGAAGACATGCATGAGCGGATGAGCAAGACGGCAAACGACAGTTCGAGGGACTATCGCTGCAGAGGTCCTTTGATGGCAATCAGCAGTTTTGGTGGCAGAAATAACCTATCGTGAATTCTGCTTGATCGAGGAAAAGACTGTTGTACAGGAATGAGTGACTGTTGATGCTGGGGCCACATAGAGTAAGTTTAGAATGAGATCAGTTTTTTACTATCTAGCTCCACCATGATTTTCATCACTTAAGCCTGTCATCATGATCTATCCAAAGCAGTTGAGGCCCAGTGAAACGTTGCTCCCAACGAGCCATCATCTTGACGTCGCGGTCTAAACGAACACTACGCACATGGGTCTCGTATTCCAAGGTAATCGATCGCGTACTCATCCATAACCGATCGAAGATTGCGTATCATCACCCGCTGTGCTCTCCAATCGATCCAGATCAGACTTGCCATGAAAAGATTGACCAAAGTCAAGACCATCGAGGTCCAGAGCGCACCGCTTTCGTCAGTGCATTGCCGCAACAGCTCGCCTGTAGTGGTGGGATCAGTGCTAAAGGGGATCACTTCACACGCCCACGTCCCGATGTCGAAGGTGTCACCATCATGGTTTCCGCGGCTATCTCCATAGTCCAGGTAGGAATTCTGGTATCCGGTGAAGGTTATGTGGTAGTTGGGATCGACGTGGGCGGACTGCAGGTGCAGGATAAGGCTGAGCACGAAGACCACGAAGGGCAGGAAGCAATTACTGCCGAGGATCAAGAAGAAGAAGTTCCGTTGGAAGCCCGATAACTGCATTCCAAACAAAGATCTCAGCTTGCTGAGCATTGGATGGCGTGATTGGTAGTTTGTATCTTTGGAAGATGAGTACTCACCAATAGTGCTTTACCTCTGCGATAGACAAACGCACACAGGCCGCCGGCTGCGCAAGCCACGCCCAGGCTGATACCGGCTGTAGCAAGTGTGTACTGAATAGGGCCACGCTGCAAGAACAGCGGATACGCAGAGAACTTGACTCCTTCGTTGTTACCCTCCACATTTTCGAAGGTGAGCCATCCTCCAGTGGTGTTGATATCGTTGTAAACTTTCGATGAATCCACTTTGAAAGCCAGGATCAGGATGGAGAGTACAGCTGCCACAAAACTGGTGGCAGAGAGCATGAGCAGATAAGCGGGTCGAGACAGCCATCGTATCTGCTTGACGGGTGTACGATGAGGTGATTCATCCTCCGACTCGTGAGTAGTGCCCTTGACACGCATTCTGGACGTATGTAGGGGATTTGGGAGCGATAGAACAGTTGTTCAGGGAACAAGCTGCAGAACTCGATCCGTACAGACATGAATGTCAGATGGCACAGTCGTCCGAAGCTTGTTCGAATTGAAACGCTACACTAGTGCTGCGAAGCCTCATGTTATATTTATCCGTATGCAGGCATGACCGAGAATGTGGCTCAGATGTTTCAGAGACATCCCCATGCACTCGCACTAGTAAGCGCCCACGTCGGATGGAGCTTCCGAGCGTTTTTAGCCGCAGTGTTTCAGTTTAAGCAAACTCAGAAAGCTTCGGCTTCACGTTGTGTTGCAATGCGAAACATGCGTTCAATCGATCATACGACCGTGACTAACGTACCGGTGTAGACATCTTTTCAATCTGGAATGCATTCCGCTCGGCTCGTCATGACGTTGCTATAATGTACCTACGGAGGAATTTTGCAACATATGTTGCCCTGATGGGAGCGGAAATTGGAGCTAGATCCGTTCCATGAACCTGACGCTCGATAAAGCTGTCTGCTCATCGCTAGTACCTACCAACCCAGTCCCATGTGCGCTCGTTCACTCGTACTCCCCTAATACAATAATTGGACCGATGTGCCTGGAACTCCTCGTCGACGTCCATCGCACCAAGTGCGAGCAAATGATTGAACACCCACGAAAAGCCTGATTGCTTCGCGAGATATATCGGCATGCCACTTGGGCTCTTGTATCCGTTTAGAGGCATACCTGCCTTGCTCAACATCGTAATGATGGTAAGATTGCCGGCAAGTATCGCATGCTTCATGGCTCGTCTTCCGACTTTTCCCCACTTTCGAAGTGGTAAGTCTGGCAATTTCTCCAGCAAAATCCTGACTAAACGTCCCTGACCCCCGTACGCAGCACTGAGCAGCGCCTGGCAGGGTTTGGCACCGTGGTCGATGAGCAACTCGACCGTCTCATCATGTCCACAGCATGCTGCCCCTTCGATTGGAGTTGGACACGAACCTTGCCGCCCTTTGCAATTGACATTCGCGCCTCGTTGCAGCAGAAGCCGGACTATTGCAATCCTGCCCAATGAAGCGGCAAGGTGTAGCGTATTGGTATATGGACGATCATGGTGGCATGGCCAAGCATCAACATCGACGCCCTGATCAAGAAGCCATCGCACGATTGCAATCTGATCGTGTTGAATTGCCTCCCATATGAGTTCCTTATCAAGCCATTCGAAGTCGGATATACTTTTCTGTATTGTCTCAAGCAAGATTTCCATGAGCTTCGGCTTACCAGCCCTCGCAGCTTCAATGATAGCTTGCACGTATTCGAGGTCTGTAATCGGTAGCTGGTATTCTGGACATAACAACAATTGAATCACATCGTCATGACCACCACGGGCTGCCGCGCGTAACGCACTAGGTGAAGCGTACTTCAGCGACAGCCAGCGATACCACTCATGTTCTCCATTCCACTGCGCCTGCTCCGTGAACTCTCTCGGTGGATCTCCAACACTTGGACGCTCATCACATTGTATTTGAGCACCACATTCCAAGAGATGGCGTACAATCAGAAGATGCCCGCGAGCGGATGCCAGTGTCAGGGGTCTGTCGAAGAATGGCGTACGGCTGTTGACATTCAGCGTCATTGAAATCGACTGGTTGCGCGCCTGAACGGCTTTCATAATGGACAAGTCGCCAAGTATCGCAGCACCGCATAACAAGTTTTGCGCTTCGATTTCGGCATCGATAGTCTCGAACACCTTAGAACGTGCCTTGATGTCCATGGCTCCCGCCACAGACTCGTGCCGGAAGTCCATAAGCTCCTGGCTGGTCTGTCCAATCAAGATATCCAGCATTTGATTGACCCGTGCAATGATTATCGGGTAACTGATGCCAGGTCCCGAAGGCATTCGACGTGATTTGGCGGCTATAATCTTGCCTCTCATGACTACGTTCATCCGACGTGCCAGGGTACTCGTGTCATGATCTTCGAAGTCCACAGCCTGACAGACGCAAACGGCTTGCATGATAGAGGTGTTGAACGCATTGCTCACGGTGCGTAACAGGACTAATTTTTGGATGCCGATGGACACGAGAAGGTGCTCGACAATGTGGTCCAGGATCTCTTGGGGAAGACCAAGCAGACTGAGCATTTTGATGCGGCGTGATAGAATGTTGATGTCACTAGAGCCCTTCTGCATTGGAAGCGAATGTCGCACACAAGTAGCATGGAAGTCTTAAAAGGCCTGATGATGGGCATGGCCTCAGAGTCGCGGTGGATGCAATGTGAATTGACGAGATCGTGCGGCAAGATTGAGTATGTTAGTCACAAGAATAGCCATGGCGGCACTGATTGATGCTGGTTCAGATGTTGTCTAGCAGGAAACTATGAAATGCAGCGCCTACGTCAAACGTACATGTGAAGTCGCCAACGTGCGTACATGAGCCTTGACTACGTGGGTCGATTTAGCCAACCCTCGGTACCTCGATTTAAGCGCCCAGCCAACGCGTAAGGTATGCTACTAGCTTGACGCAGGGTCAACCTTAAATCTAAGTCGTTTCGCCCTTGTGTTGCACTGCCGACTTTCGTATCGTCACATCATCATGCTCTTGAGGCCAACCATGGTCGGTTGTCGCAAGCGTTGCCTGTAGCGGCTAGATCAGACCACAGTCAGTCTGGTTCCGACAGGCTCACGTCAACCTCAGGAGTTCCCCTTCAGATGACAACTCTACGCCAAAGTCCACTTAAACTCTGCTCACGTTGCTTCCACCATTCGAGCCTGCCAGGTAGCTGTGGTAAAACCTTGGCTTACGGTTTCGCATTTCTCCTTCGTCTCATCCTCTTCTCTTGCTCGGCACATATGCTAAGCAAGATGCGATTTGATTCCAGAATGGTGGAAGCTTTGCGTCCGTTCCGGTCCAAAAGCAGACAGAACGCGAAGTCGATAACTCTTCTTCTGCTGTTCCCACTTCGCATCGCTGTCCGCCCACTTCGCTTCGCGTGCCTTTGCCGTTGCCTCTGCTACACCGCGAAACCTTGTCCATTGCGACATCATGTGCCCGACACTCGTGACGGCAGGATCTGGAATCGTAGTATCCAGCCAAGCGCGCGGCGCATCTGAGGTCTCATAGAACGGCGACCACGGTAGCTCATTACTGCCCACACCCTCCACTTCGCTTGTTGGCGTACTTTGGGCCTGCGGTGTTGTTTTGATGGGCGGTTGTTCGGTGGCAGCGCTTCTCAATTGAGACGTCAGAGCCTGTACCTGTTCCTCTAACTTGGACTTGGCACTCAGAAGCTCCTCGTTAGCTTTGTAATAGCTTGTTAGCTCCGCATCGCGGTAGAATTCGTCTTCTTCTAATTCCGTGATACGCGCCTCAGCTTTTTCGAGGTTCTTGTTGGTGCAGTCCAGTCGCCAATCAGCCCAGTCACTTTGTGCCTCGAAGAACGACGCACGATCCTCGGCTTTGTTTCTCTGCTGCTGTAAGCGAGTTATTTTGTGCCACTGTCGCTCGAGCTGTGCTGTGGGTTCTTCTGGGATCCGAGCACCTCTCGGAGCGATGTCTTCTTCAGCATTCTTAAGCCGAGCGCGGATTAATTCCAACGTGGGATTTAAGCTAGATTCCCACTCGCCTGCCGCCGTTATTGCAGCCAAGGTAGGCGAAGTAGGTCTAATGTCCTGGCCCTGGTTTGGTTCATTATCCTCATGACTCTCAGAGTGTTCGGGAGAACCAGGACCAGGAAGGGTTACGAGCCGAGACTGATCATCGTCCAGCGACTGACTATCGTCCATTGGTCGAGCATTGTGTAATGGTTGCACAGAGACTAACGACTTGTCGTCATCTTGTGACTGTTCATCGACTTCCGATTGCTCAGCATGCTGCGACTGCTCGTCATATGGGGAAGGTTCATCGTGCTGCTCATGATCGTCGTCCAGCCACTGTTCCTGGCCCTGCGACTTCTGGTCGTCCTGCCACTGTTCATCGTCCTGCCACGGGTCGTCTTCTACTAGAAGATCTGACTTATCTCCATCTGAGCTTAGGCTCTTGGAAGTAGGTGGTGGATGAACGTTTAACCTTTGGAATTCCTTCTCCCAATATTCGTCGTCATCATCTTGAGCCCAGTCAGATAATGCCGGACAATGGCGTTTGCGCTTAGGCTCCGCCAAAGGACTTGGAGTCACGGGCTCATGCCCAACTCGTATGGCTGTAGCAAGCCCGGTCGTTTTCTGGAGACGTGGTTCGTGAGGGTAGGACCGCCAATTGGATGGCCAAGACACGACAACTTTATAAATCTCATCATCATAGCCTGCACGACCTATCACAGCCGATGCAAGAGGTCTACCCTGTTGGCCCCATTTCTTTTCCACAGCTGCCTTTTCCGCGGCGTTCTCATATATTTCTGAGCTTCTCACGTCGTCCTGCTCTTCCTCTTGGCGATCATCTCTCTGTTCACCCTCGGCGCTCTCTTCGGCTGCGTCCTTATCATTGGTCCCCCCAGCTTCATCTTTGGATTCTCTGTCTCCTTCTCCCTCTTCATCCGTGCCTCGCTCTCCTTCCTTTCCTTCGTCTTCTTCCTCTTCCTCCACCTCTTCTTCCTCCTCCTTTTCTTCCCTCCCCTCTTCTTCCTCTTTCTCTACTTCTTCCTCCTCCGCCACTTCTTCTTCCTCCCCCACCTTTCCCTCCTGTTGATCTTCTGCCGCTTGAGCGCATGAGACGAAGAGGGAGCCTGGCATTGGCTTCTGATCCAACACAGGGGACCCTTCCAATCCGTGGTAATACCAGGAGTCGTTTGCTGCGGGACCAGAGGGAGAGCTCCCAGCATTGTTGTAGTACGACTCTTCCTTAACTGAGTCAGGGTTCAATACTTGGTCATGGAGTACAGGGTCATTCTCATCCAGAATCATTGACAGTAGATCCAAATCCCCCAGCGGGTCCTCGTCACTGTCTGGCTCTGCTTCATCGTCCTCAGTCTTGCTACCAGGGTCGTCGGCAGACTCCTCTTGAACGCTCGTGTTCGACTCTGTGATGTGGTCGTCCACATCCTCATCGTCGTCCGCATTGCTCAATGGCGGGATTAGCGAGAATGCTCCTGCCACGAGCACTCCATTGTATCGGATAGAGGATGGCATGACACGCGTACATATAGTAGCGAGACTGAGCCTCGTTCAGAGCAGTAAATCGACTCGAAGCCGAGTTCATGCGAGCGGCTACGTCTGCCGGTGATGCTTGGGCCGCACACTGTATCCGGTGAATTGTGTATCAATGTATAATGTGACAGAAAGAGGAAACAACGTGAATGGTGGGTTGTTATTGGAGGGCGTGAGCTGTTGTGGTGTTTGTCGGGGTGGTTCTTGCAAAGCCAGATGGAAGTACAATCAATATGTGGTCAAGAGGTGTGTTGGCTGTGCTTTCAATAAGGGCAGGAAGGGAAGGATCCGAGGTGTCTCGTTGAGACGAAGTATGAGTGCGCCGGTAGCTTGTAAATGATAGCTGAATCTTGGTGATCTCCTTGTTCGTTCGTGTGTGGAAGCAAGCTTTACAAGCTGTATTTGTCTTTTGTTTGCTACAGAACAAATGCCCGAAATAAAGCCGTTCTTCCGCATTCACTGTCGAGAACACGTAAAAACTTCTTGTCTCGGTGAAGGCGAAGAAATTGAATGCATTGCTACATCTTACCAAAAGATGTGAAATGCCATGACACAGTGCCGATGCACGTCCCCAACAGACATTGCGTGGCCTATGCGACCTTACCTGGCAATGAATCTAGCGCTGTCATGAGTGATGCGCAGGAGCAACTCCTAAGTAGTGGTGCTGATCGAAGTGGCCCTCTTCCTGACATGGTGCGCAAAGTTGGGGATATGGCATGGTCAAGCATTCCGTGTCACAGCGGCACTTTGGGACAAACTCTGAAAGGATACAATCAGCTTCCGCCCACCGTGTGCGTCGTTGACAATAGTTACGATGGCCACTCACTTTTACATGTAAGGATTATCAAAGACTGACAGATCTTCAGCAGGGAAACGGCCATTCTGGCCAATTTTGCCGAACATCGATATGCACGGCGTCGTTACTCAGTGCATTGTAAGCATTGTCAAAGATTGGAAAGTAATACAAAGGGGTGCATATGGATTTGTCTTTGTATATGCACTTTCAGCAGTAAAAGGCTTTCTCAAACATGACTGCACCTTGTAATTGGGCTCGTTCTGGTCAATCCAGTAACAGGGCTTGATTCTTTCAACCATCCCAATCATGACGGTGATGTAGAATTTGTGTCTTGTTCTTGACTAGTCTAACGAGTAGTTTATGCTGGGAATCGTGATCGATGAAGCCATCACATGCGTTTGATAATAATGCAACAAGAGGTGAGGTCAAAGTGAAGTGGAGTGCCAAGGTCGATCCAGCACTCTTGCGTAGGCCAAGATCTCAGCCACAGCTCAACGCTGAAGCTCATCAGGTGACGCCGATTTGGACCCCAGTCGCTCCAGCTGTCGCTACAATTGAGTCTTCAATACAATATTGTAGCAAAACCAACCTTGCTTGCCTTATTGACCCATGGTTAACACAATGTCTTCTCACACTACACTACTGCTCATTTGCCTGGTGGCCCTTGTGCTGTTGGCATCACCCGTGGCGGCGTTTGGTGCTGGCAATATCGCAAGTGTTTCGTCGATCGAGGGACATAATTATCGCCATGGTGATATTGAAGATCTGCTCAAGACTGTAGCCTTTCTACGTGGCATGAAATGGACCTCGATGCAGATTAAGCGTGCTTACTTCGGCAACTGTAAGCACTGTTCAGGCGACCAAAATCAGGCCAGGCTGACTGTCATTTGCAGGGTTGCGTGATTATAGTCAAGCTGTTGACGTGGGCACTCTCAAGGGCGTCCAAGCAGACACGATCCGTGTGCTGGTCTGGGTGCTTGCTTTCATGAGCTTCGGCTACGCTACAGAGGAATTCGAGGTCACCGCTGAGAGACTCGGAACATACCGACCCGAAGAGCATATTGACAATCCCAAAGACTATGCCGACAATGTGGATGCCCGCCAGTTTGATCCTCGACTACGTGGTCCCGTGGCTCCAATCGAGCTTGCAATAGATCCAAACACGGGTATGAAGAATTACATTGCGAACGAATCTGGCGACTGGGCGACGTCCCTCGGTTATGTCAAATGGTCCTTTGCCAGGTCGATTCACTTTGGTCGGTTGTACACGCACGGTGCACAGCAAGGTCGAGAGGCGGACCTCTGCGAAGCTCTCCGCTGCCTGGGACAGGGCCTGCATTGTCTTGAAGGTAAGATCGCCTCATCTATGTTTCGAATCTATGCGGGCGTCTAATAATGTGTCGGGCAGACTTTGGAGCCCACACCAATTATACAGAATTGGCACTCCGTGAGCTTGGTTTCAGGAACGTCTTTCCGCATGTGGGTACGCAAACGATGCTTAATCTGCATGGCAAACAAGTCTACCCACTTGTGACGGGCACATTTGGAGGCGTTGATTTTCTCCACTCCGTGTTGGGAGAGGCGAACGACCATATCACGCAAACCGAAGTTGACCAATCTGAAGTCGATCAGCTCAACGCGGCTCTCTCGCAGGCACAACAGGGTTCAGGCAAGCGTGGCTTCGGCGATGACTCCAGCAACAATGCCACAGGTCTCACCGATCTTTTGTCGCAAATACCTGGCACAGGAGATTTGGTGCAGGAAGCGCTGAGTCTCCAGGCTGACTCTCAACGCCAGGAAGCTGAGAATCAAAGAATGGGTGGGAGTCGTGGTATCGATGACTCCTACCAACCTTACGGCAACGAATATGGTAGTGCCCGAGCCTCTGGTGGCCAGTCATTTCAAGCGCCACCAGGTTCTCAAGGTGGACCTCCTGGACCAGGAATTCCTGGCATGAATGTGCAGGTAGATCCTGCTGAGGTCGTGCGAAAGATCTATCCATTACTCGCGTTCCGCGACAAAGTTGTCCGCAACATTTCCGCGATCATATCGAAGATCCCTGGTCTCGAAAAGATGATCGATATGATCAGTGAAAAGGTCACACTATTCGTCATGGGTCTTCTTGCACCCTTCATCAAGCCAGTCATCGCTGCGGCCTCCAATGCCCTGAAGACGGGTAGTGGCACAGTCGTTAGTGCATCGCAAAAACAGCAATACCTTGTCTGGGAGGACCCCACGAGCAGCGATCCCACTCACTCACTGCTATCGAAAGATCACTTCAGCAACATTCTCAATGAACCAGCTGGTCAAGTCGCTGGTAGCATCTTGCAATACGTGGCACCTCGCGTCATTTACGGTTGGGATCATCCTGAAGTGCCTGAGCATGAAATCATGAATGATGTGACTCGCGTGTTTCACCACCCTGCAATCCGAGATCAGAACTGTGAGATTCATCGTAGCATGTTCAGTGTTGTTGAGAAATGGGTCCAATCTCGTCCAGACAGAGGGTCAGACCTTGATCAGCTCCTCAGCTCGGAGAGCGTCAAGGCAGGCCGCAACCACAAAGCGCAGAACTTCCAGCAAAGTCTCACAGGCCTTGAAGGCGCTATGCAAGGCTTGACGGGCGGCACAACTAGCCATAGCGCCACAGCTGGAGGACCATTTGCTATGCTTCAAGGCAGGCGAGAGCTCAGTGGTGGCGATGAAGGGGACATGGCGTATGGCTCTGCATACCCGCCCCAAGACTACGCACAATCCTCCTACGAGCAGCGGCCACCGCAGCCAGACGGATATGCCCCACAAGACCATAATGCCTTTCCCAGCGCATACCAACAAGGCTATGATGCACCATACGAACGGACGCAGCAGCAAGGTTATGGTCAGCAAGGTGGCTACGGAGGGTATGAGGAACAGAACCAAGGAGGTTATGGTGGCCAGCAAGGCGGTTATGGACGCTACTAGGCAAGCAGCCTGGTAGCAATCGTTAGAATACCATAGCAATGCTTGCTCCTTATCCTCAAAGCTTTGTATGCAGTGGAAGAGCTGATGAGCTCTCCAAATGTTTGCCAGCGCATGCGCTAAGGGAAAGTATGCTACCACGGACTACCTAAGACGTAGCAACTACGAAAGCTTGGGCTTTGATCATGAGTGTGAATTAGACAGTTCCAAAGCATTTGGGTGCTGATTCCTGAATTGTACGAGTTATGATCGTGTTATCTACCAAAAGACGTTGGCCAAAGCGACCTTTGATCATGATTGAGTAGCCATGGAGTCGGCAGCTCTTGTGAAGGCAGAAGTGACCAATTCGAAGTCCTGCCAAGGCCAAAGCAAGGTCTCTTCTGAACTTCACTCCGTGCACCTCAACACCCTCAACCTACCTGGGTATGCATCTGCAGTCTCAAGCGACAGCCACCGTTTGACCAAAGGTGACAGAGTGCTCTTGTATTCAACGCGAGCAGTGCCTTCCAACGTCGCTTGGAATACGATGGAGTCAATGATGAAAGATAAGAGCGATAAGCAACGCCAGCCATTGACGCGGGAACTCCATCGTTGAAACTTTGTCGCCTTTCGTCTCCCATCTACACATCCAGACCTACAATGTCCACGGAAATGCTGCTTCCGCCGGCGGCTCGATCATGAGATCCAGCCGCTACAGATCCGGTTGCTGCTGTCGTTCCCTACCGCATTCGATATGCCCACCGTTTCTGATGCAGCCATACCCTCGAGCGGCGGTAGGCCGGCATATAGGTAGACAAGCGTTCAACCTTCGGTGGTATAGATATTGCCCTTTACTCTCTTCGTCATATCTCTATTCTACTCTTTAATCCTCTGTTCGTCTCCTATTGCGAGTTTCTCAGTATCTCAACTCTCCACAACCATGTCACAAACAGAGCCCGAGTCAGAGACAGTCTCCCAAAATGCTATTGCCCTGATCTCACAGCCACTGACCTTACCATGCGGTCTCACGTTCCCAAATCGCCTCGTCAAATGTCCCATGCAAGAGACCTTAGCAGAAGGCCCCTGGTTCGACCCACCTGACACTTTCCACAACCTCTACAAGCTCTGGGCCGAGTCACAGTACGGCTGCATCATCACAGGCCAGGTCCAGATCGATCGACGCTTCCTCTCCATCGCCGGAGACGTGTGCTGTCATGAGCGATCACTCGAGCCCGATGTGCTAGCGAAATGGACGGAATGGGCAAAGGTCGCACAGAAGCATGGCACGCCGTGCATTGTGCAGCTCGCACATCCAGGACGAATGAGTCCTGCCGGAGCAGGCATACGACCGAAGGACATGAGACCGTTGTGCGCAAGCGAAGTACCGGTACAGATGGGCGATGGTTGGATGGATAAATACATGGTGGAGAAGGCGCTGGGCATACCCAAGGCGATGACCGTGGAAGAGATCGACGAGGTGGTGGACATGTTTAAGAACGGTGCGCAGGTCGCAATGCAGGCTGGGTTTGCTGGCGTTCAATTACACGGTGGTGAGTATGCCTCGCGACCTCAGACTTGATGTACCTTTCACGGATATGCTTATGACATACGCCTTTCTAGCTCACGGCTTCCTGCTTTCGCAATTCCTGTCTCCTCGGACAAACAAACGCACAGATGACTACGGCGGCACCCCTGAAAAGCGCATGACCCTTCTTCGCCGGCTCGTCAACGAGATCCGTGCAATGTGTCCCGCGCCCTTCTGTCTCTCCGTCAAGCTCAACTCGGCCGACTACATGGACGCAGGGGAAGGCCTCGAGATCGAAGAAGGGCTCGAGCAAGTCCGCTGGCTGCGCACCTGCGGCAAGGTCGACTTCGTCGAGATCTCCGGCGGCAACGCGGAACAGAAGAACTCAGGCCTGCACAACTCCTTCGCCAAGCCGCTCGGAGGCAAAGGGCAGAAGATTCGATCCTCGACGCGCATCCGTGAAGGCTTCTTTACCGACTTCGCCGAACGTGTCATGGCCATGGAGCTACCGACCAACATCCCCAACGTCCCCGTCCAGCTCTCCGGCGGCTTCCGCACACGCACTGGCATGGCCGACGCCATCTACAGCCATACCTGTGACCTGATCGGACTCGGCCGGGCCGCCGTCCTCGAGCCTACGCTGCCACGTAGTGTGCTGCTCAACCCGGCATACGAGGACGAAGACTCGGGCGCGAAGCCGCATCTCGTCAAGGGACAATGGCTGGCCCGCTTGATTCCGGTCAAGGTCGTGGGCGCCGGGTTGACGATTGAGTTCTTCTACTACAACATGCGGCGACTCGGCAAGGGCCTACAGAGCGACCCGAACGCGAGCATACCGTCGATCATCCTGCTGGGAGCTTGGAATGCGTTACGGGATGGAGTTGTGGTGACCGCGCAGAAGGTGCTCGCTGCGTGGAGCGGGACCGCTGCGAGCAAAGCAGCATAAAAGACCGATAGCAGTATCATGGAGCAGGATAGTGGAAGCGGAACTCGTGGACAGAAAGATGAGATGTAAGAAGATGAAACGACTTGGATTATCAGATCGAGCGGATACAGATATAAGTATGTGACGAATGCAATATGTACAACTTGGGAATTTTCGCATTGCGAAGGACTCCGTACCATTAATTTTGCGGAAGCTATATACATTGGTATCATAGCGTTTTTAAACACATACGTTCTCCAAGGCAATCTCCCACTCTCGCCTCATGTCACGCTCAAGGCTTGTCCTTCTTACCAAAGAAATGGTGCTTCTTTTTCTTCTCTGGATCCTTGCTCAGCTTTGCGGCGCTATTAGCAGAGACTTGCTGGAAGTCTTGAGGAGCCAGGGAAGGTGAGCCATTAGGTCTCCCGTTGAGGTTCATGTTTGCCATAGCCTGCGCAGGCGCAACAGGCGCTCTTTGCGGTTGCTGCTGTTGTTGGTGCTGTTGGTGCTGTTGGTGCTGTGGAGGCGCTTTGGGTCTCTCATCCGGCTCGAAAAGATGCGCCGGTGCTCTCGGCTTTGCACGTTCGAGCGGCAGGTCGAGACGTCGTCGATCTTGCGAGAGGTCGCCGACTTGCCGAAGGAACAAGGATGGCGTCAGCATGTGGGACGTCACCAGGAAGACTTCGCGATTGGTCGATCGTCCAATGTCGTAGCATGCGCGAGATTCGGAATATGTCGCCCCGCCTGCCATGAAGACAATGACTCGTTGTCGGTTCTCGGTACTCGTGCCAGTCCGACCTTTCGCCCACGTCGGCTTCGCCGAGCGTAGCGATTGTGCAGAGACTTGTTTGGCCTCTTCTCCCATGTCGAGAGGAGGCTTGGTGTATGGAAATGTCGTGGAATCGAGATTACCTGCAGCATGAGCCTCGAGCACGTTCTGCAAGGCAGGTTCGTATCTGCTGAGCGCATAGTCTTCGTTGACTACCGCGGGTGGTGGTTTGCGTGGGAACAAAGGTTGCGGTAAAGGCGTCGAGTCTTTTAGCTTGCGGCTTGTTCTTGCGCCTACGTGTTCCAAGTTTCGGATCGTGTTCGCGTCTTGTGGAGGAAGTTGTGCATGAGCCAGGAGCTTTTCTAGATCTGCAGGCAGCATTCCATCCCTGTTCAGCATGTACATGATGAGTAGCCGTAGTCGATCTGGCGGAATGATGGCATCTTCGTCAAGCATCCGCACTACCTGGTCCGCTATTCCTTTCGCCTTTTTGTACTCCTCGTCCAGCCCCGTTGCAAGGATCTACTCAGTGTCAGCAAGCTCGATGATCAAGAGCTTCTTCGTGTCACAAACCTGCTCTAAGGATGCCAGATCCAATAGTTTGAACTTCTGAAAGCGATTCATGCTCTCTTGTGACATTCCCAAGTGCAGCGCATATGCTTCTTTCATTTCCTGGAACTGTGGGAGCCCTGCCAACATGTCTTTGATGGCGTTCAACGAATTCGCACCACCTTCAGATTCCTTGGTAAAGTTGGGATTATTTTTGATAAAGCGTTGAAAGTCGGCCATCAGTCGGTCGATCGTATCTTTCATATGTCTGTGCCGATTCTCGATCCAAATTTTGTCTTTTTCCGATATTTCGATGTCCTTGTCTTGTTGAGCGGGCGTGCCTTCGTTCAGGATGGTGCGATATGTGATCTTGTCGCCTTCTCGAATGGGCAGAAGGTCATGCGCCATTGCTTGATACGTGAATTCATGTAGTAAAGGAGCAAACAGATCCATAGATCGGTCGAGTATATACAGCGTACCGCGTGGTCTCGTGGTTGGTGGAGGGAAGTCTTCGTGAAATTTTGCATACAAGTCTAGTTCGTCCTGTACAAAGCGGGCGAGGTGAGAGCAAAGCACACTGGCTTCATGGGTGGGCGCCCGTGGTCGGTAGTAACGGATAGTCGGGTATTCGCCGAGTGTAACGCAGACTCCGACAATCTGACCAACAATGTTAGGCTGACTTGAAAGGTTTGCTGACCGAAGAACGTGCGCTCACCTTTTGGGCGATGTCCTCCATATGTTGTCGTACTAGCCCGTTACATCCAGGATGGTAGAGGACGGGAAAGCTCCAAGGATCCCTGAAAGTTACCAGATGCGATTCCCGAGGAAAGAACTCTGCATTGAGCACTTTGAACAAGGCGATCTGTTCTCGGGCGATGTGCGACTTGTCTATACGATCTCGCAATGACGGATGGAGTACTGTTTCCCACGATCAGCACTTCCGTAAATCCCTCACATAGCACATCTTTCCTCATACATGATGTCCACACCAGGTGTGCCTTCCGGTACTTTCTCTTCTCGAAGTCGGCCATGACACAGTCCACAATGTGTGGCTGTGGGCTGAGCAGGTAGATGGCATCCACATCTTTATTCGTCGGGCGACGGTCGGTGATCTGCTCGATGTCTGGAGTAAGTCAGGCGAAGACCGGCGGAGTTGTGGTAGGAGGGTATCGGACTTGTGATGTTCTCGTTCAAAATAGTGTCTTGGTCGAGCACGTTGTCGAGCAGACGTTTGCTGTCATGGTCTAGCACCAAGACTTTCCACTATACACTGTCAGCTGGAATCCACGTATAGGCCGGTCGGTAGAGCACATATAGAAGAAAGAGATCAAGACTGTACGTACATCACCACGAGTGATATGTCGAATGTTGCCCAGGAGGACTGCCGTGCAAATGTCAGTATTGCGCCAGCAATGTAGGAACCCACCTATGTCGGACAACCACTTACTCTCTCGCTGAGCTTCTATGATTGAGACCATCACCGAAATATCGCAGAGCTGCCACTACTATCGGTGCGCCAGAGTCAGGGCGGAGGCCGCAGGCATATACGTTAGGTAGCACAGCTCCAAGCTGCACCAGCGACGCTGCCTAGGCTGTCCGTGGAATTCGAGATGGAAGGCCGAGAGCGTGACAGAGGACAAGAACAACACTGCGTGGAAGTTAATCATTCGCAGAGAATACGATTCAAGTACAGAGTGGAGTAGCAGTCCAGTTGTGATACCTGGATGTACTGACTTGAAGCCATTGCTGCTAGAGGAGGGGCATCGCATGCATGACATCGCGCACGCTACCAATTTACCACTGGACATCTCATAGCAGCCAGGTAAACGTCTAAACACTACCTTCGCAACATCTCCAAAGTAGAACAATCTCAAACATACAAGTCCATGAATAAGTCTCCTCTGTCTAGCATTCCCATATCATGTTCATGCTCCACTCAAAATACTGGACGACGTCTACTCACAGACGCGCGCTTGACGATGAATCGCTCGGGAGTCTTGATATCTTCGCCGCAGCACCAGTACGCGACAAGATCGAGTTCTGACATCCTTCACTCCAATACTATTTAATCGCGCATCAACTGCTCTAACACTCGCCGAAGAGCATCCTCTCCTTCTTCCACATGGTAATATACCATGTCATTGCTTCCCCTCAGGTCCACCCCACGATGTATCTACTGCGCCTTTCGCACTCATCAACTCAGTCTACAAGCTCGCAGACATCGCTCGAACCCGGCCGGGAATCATAATGCGGAACGCTTATTTCAAGGCTTCTCTTTCAAACGCAAACCAAACAGTCAGTCCAAGGATCGTCTGTGGGCGGGTGGCCATTCCAAACAGCGAGCAGAGAGACGTGACGATCGAGACGGCCGTTTCGCCGGGCAAATACATCTAAAAGTCAATGCTTCTGGCGGCCTGGATCGCTCGCGGTCGTTCAAGATCTCGCGGGACAAACGTGGAGGGCCGTACAAAAGCTTTGGAGGTGACAATGGTGCAAGTTACGCAGACGTGCTTCGTATGCGATTGCAGGGGTTGAGAAAGGAACTAAAAGACATTCCACTGTTGGATCAGATTCGCAAAGAGCAAGAAGAGGCTGGCGAGGATACGCGGCCATTTGAAGACGTATGGAATGAGTTTGTTGGTGAGATTACTGGTCAACTGCGAAGTGATGACATCTGGGGTGGTGACCGGAGAGGAAATGCAAAGATCAAACAGGATCTTGAGAACATATTTCACGAACAAGGCCAAGCGGCGCTGGACAATCGGATCAAGTACCATTTCTACGGGCACTTGACGAACTCTCGATTTACTTCTTCTGAGATGAACAATCAGACGAAGCTGGCCGATCTTCGTTATCCTACCGAGTGGTACCCAGCGACACGTATGCAACGACGTATCATCCACCTTCACGTAGGACCGACCAACTCTGGCAAGACATATCATGCTCTTCAGGCTCTGGAGAAAGGAAGGACTGGTATCTATGCCGGGCCACTTCGTCTGTTGGCACATGAGGTGTACTCCAGGATGAATGCTAAAGGACGGTCATGTATGCTTGTCACTGGAGAGGAG
This sequence comes from Microcyclospora tardicrescens, assembly GCA_003012245.1. Taxonomy (NCBI): domain Eukaryota; kingdom Fungi; phylum Ascomycota; class Dothideomycetes; order Capnodiales; genus Microcyclospora; species Microcyclospora tardicrescens. The sequence goes on from PXOE01000049.1 coordinate 66,150, forward strand.
CGCCGACTGCCCGATGGCGCGGATCCGAAGAACTTCAAAGACTACATCACTAGCTGCACTGTGGAAATGGTCCCTCTCAATAACTTGGTCGACGTGGCCGTTATTGATGAAATCCAGATGATTGGCAATTCAGAACGTGGCTGGGCGTGGACGCAAGCACTGATGGGGATCAGGACATCAGAGCTTCATCTGTGCGGTGAAGTGCGTACTGTTCCACTCATTAAAGAGCTTGCTGCTAGCATGGGTGAAGAGCTGGTCATTCACCATTACGAACGTCTTAGCCCGCTCGAGGTGGCTCAGGATAGTCTGAACGGCGATCTGTCAAAGCTACGCAAAGGCGATTGTATTGTCAGCTTCAGTATTATGGGCATTCACGCGTTGCGAAAACAGATCGAAGAACGGACTGGAAAGAAGGTTGCCACGGTGTATGGTAGCTTACCACCTGAAACACGAGCCCAGCAAGCCCGTCTGTTCAACGACCCGGATAATGACTACGACTTTCTGGTTGCCAGTGATGCTGTTGGGATGGGTCTCAATCTTGCCATCAAGCGCATCATATTTGAAGCGTCGAGCAAGTTCAACGGTTACACGACACGTCCGCTGTCGATTGCGGATGTCAAGCAGATTGCCGGTCGTGCCGGAAGATATCGGACAGCGGCTCAGTCAACAGAGACACCGACAGACTCACCGACAAGACCGTCCACAGAGTTGCCGACAGAACCACGGATAGAACCGCCAACAGCATCGCCGACAGAATCCCAGGATCTAGCTACTCAAGAGGTTCAACCACCAAACACACCCATTCAACAGAATACTCGAGAAAACATTGGTATCGTGACTACTCTTGAAGGTTTTGACTTGCCTGTAATCACCACAGCCATGTCTGCCGAACCAGAACCTATCCGTACTGCTGGTATCTTCCCACCGGCAGCCATTCTGGAGCGTTTCGCTGCGTACTTCCCACCGGGCACGCCCTTCTCTTACATCATGACGCGACTACACGAGCTGAGCCAGATGCATTCACGTTACCATCTTTGCGGCCTCCGAGATCAGGTCTGGGTGGCTGATATGATTGAATCAATCCCAGGTCTGTCGGTCATGGATCGAACCATCATCACTGCCGCGCCAGCAAGCAGATCTGATGCCGTCATGTGGAAGTCATTGATTCCGGCCTTGGCAAGCTGTATTGCCGAGCAGAAAACGTGCAACATAGCCGATCTTGCTGAACTGCCGCTTGAGATCCTGGAGGAGGAACCTAGCGCCAGGCGCAGCTATCTACAGAACTTGGAGAGGCTGCACAAAGGGCTCGTCACCTACCTGTGGCTCAGCTATCGCTTTGCAGGCGTGTTCAACACCCGCGCTCTCGCTCGTCATGCCAAAGCACTGGTTGAGGAGAAGATCGAAACGGCCTTGCGTTCGTTCTCGTTCACGGAAGCAGCGCGGAAGAGGATCGTCAGGGAGAGGCAGCAGATGCAGCAAATTCTCTTCTCGGATATGCAGATGATGTTTGGGCAGGGGGGTGATGCTGAGCAGAAGGCCGAGAATGGTTCTGAAGCTGGCGAGGTATTTCTGGAGGACGGGAATGCGCTGGCCGAGCACATGGCTAGTTCCACCTCAGCCAGTGGTGTTGTCATGCCGCCTGACGATGGTGAATACATTTCCGCCGAAAAGGACGACGTGCTCTTCGACGAGCCGGAGCAAGCTGAGATCGAGGAAGAACAATATGCCGCCTCACCGGCAACGGCGAGACAGAGCGCTCAGAACAGCAACACTTCCACCGCTGACAATACCAACCTCGACCTTCCAAACGTAACTGACGGAGTAAGTGGTAACGAATCAGCAGCTGCTGGGTATCTCAGCCCTGCCGCCCAAGATGCAAGCACAGCGCCACCTGCAACATATGGCGCCAACGTCCCACCCAAGCATCTCGCGAATCTCGACGTCGATGCCACGGAGCCGGAACGTGATACCGCGGCACGACCTTGAAATGCAATTGTAATAGCTACATGCACTTGTGAGTGGCTTTCATGTCAAGCCCAACGTCAGGGATGCTGAGTACGATGGTGACATGGTGCATACCTTTGCCAATGACCATGATATGCCCCATTTATTGGACAGATGCGCATAGAGATAGATACACCTCATGTACCTTAGACACGCAGACATTCCTGTCCAACGGACAGGCAAAATCATAACTTCCTCTCCGCTCACCCAGCTCCACTCTAACTTTCCACTCAATACCAATATCTCGAAAGCTTCGTTTTCTGTCCCTTCCAATCTTCGTCGTCTCCCTTTGTCGTCTCCCTCTCCAAGCCCATTCTAGCCCACCTCGTTTATAGCGATACGCCAGCTCAAGATCCTACCATTACCCTGTCTGCTACTACATAAGGTACAATCACCCTCCTTGCCTGCGAGCCTGCCTGCCCTACCTACGTATACTCAACCAACCACGACCATAACGACACTTACATCCCGAAGGGACCAGCAAACATTTCGTCTCCCCATCACCACCACACTCTCAGCTATATGTAATCAGCCTATGATACACAACGTACGTGCCACAATCTCGAGGAACTACAATGTTGACGTTCATGTTGCCTTTTCATGTTGACTTTTCATGCTGCCGTTCTTGTCGACTTCCTTGTGGAGATGCGAAGATGACAAAGTCGCGCAGTGTATTACGGTAGGCTGGGTGATATTGACATGTATCTTACACGAACACAAGGTGAGGTGCGGAGGTGTACATGTAAGTGATGTAAACCACGAGGACAATGGAGCTCTGTTAGAGTGCTATGCTGTGGTGTTGTTGCTTGCCTGTTCAGGCGGTAGATGGGAGGGGGATGACTTGGTTGGTCTGCCTGGTTGGTAGGTTGGTTCACGGGATGTAGGTTCGTAAGATTCTGCTACTTGATACATTGATCAACTGATCTTAGATCGTTAGAAACTTATTTGTTCAAGACGATTGGATTTTGATGAAAGTTGGTTGGGTCGGATGTGGGATTGTGTTGATATATGTACTTGGCTGAAGAGGGAAGAATAGGGAGTATATTATGTATACTATTTCGGAGATTGTTACAGAAACAGGGTTGAATCAATAAAACAAGTTGACAAGAACAAACACGGTCATTGTAAAAGAGTTACAAGGTTTTTTAGTACCTTAGGTATCTAATGCAAGAGTACAAAGGAAAACAAAAAAGAAACAGTAAAGTTCCAAGAGCAAAAACACGCTAGTTTAGAATACACGTCGTGAATCGGACTGCTCCATGCACAACAACATTCTTTTGGGACTGAATATGTCGACAATGCAACAGAACCAAGTGATTTTCGTGAATCGTTTTCGTGATGCTGTGGCTGCAGAGTTGATGTCGTAGACCCCGCGAGCACAGCCACAAGCATCGCAAGATCATGATGATGTAATACACCTCAGGGTCATCCTTGCAAGCAACTGGGATGTTTCGAAGTCAAGCTTTCTTCTCGCTTAACGTCTGCACCTCAGTTATCAGGATGTCCCGTGAGGCGGCATATCACCGTCATAATGAGCAGTGCTTGTCGTAAATGGTAACCGCTTATTTCATGAAGCCAGCCTTTCCGTCACCATTAGCATCGACCTTGGGGTTGATCTTATCCATGAGCGAGGGCTTGCCGGCCTTGTCGTGGGTGCCGTGGGTGCCGGTGGTGCCGGAGGTGCCAGTGGTGCCGGTAGTAGAGGAGGTACCGGTGGTGCCGGTAGTAGAGGAGGTACCGGTGGTGCCGCTGTGAGAGTGACCGCTGTGAGTGTGGCTAGAGTGGTCGGAACCGAGAGCACCGCCAACAGAGCGAGGCTCGCCCTGGAAGCCGTCGTAACGCTCCTCACGTCCGCTCAGGACACCACCCTGTTGCTTAAACTCGTTCATGGAGACGGCGGGCAGAGCAGAAGTGGCGTGGTGCTGGGCGGCGTTGTGGTGAACCTCGTGGATGGGGACGGTGGTGTGCACGACGTGGGGCTCGATGGTCTGCTTGTTGACGACGGGCTGGTGGTAATGTTAGTATCATGTGGCAACACAACAGCTTGAATAAGGGAAACTTACCTGAATGGTTTCGTGGACGTGGTGGTGCACATGCTCGCCAGCGACAACTGGTGACATGGAGCTGGTGTGGTCGCCCTTAACGCGCTCCGAAGCATCTCTGAACTGGGCTTGCTCAGCGGCCAGGCGTTGCTTCACATCCTCCTCGCTGCCGTGCTCGAACGAGCGGTGCTCGACGGGGATAACGTTGTGGTGGTGTTGCTCGGGCAGAATTTCACGGTCCTGCACGGGCTGGACGGAGGTGTGGTAGTGGTCTTGGTGGACCTCCTTGTCGAGAGCGGTCTGGATTACAAATTAGCAGATTGAAGGGGGTTTTGAAGTGAACTGGTCATGGTAGACTTGTGGGTGCATGCATGATCACTTCAAAGGAACGGCCTCACTTACCTGAACGTTCTCGTGCTGAGTGCGCTCGACAGTCTCGTGGGTGACGGCGGGGGCCACTTTCTCGTGGACGGTGGTGTCGTGGTGACCCGACTTGGCCATGAAGTCCTTAACTGCTGCCTTGGCTGCGTCCATTGTGATTGTGGGTGTTGGGGGGAATGTGGTTGGTAGGAGGAAAGGTTGTGTGGTGTGATTGTGTTGGGAGAATGAATTGATGTAGATGATGTGGGAGGATGTAGCAAAAGCAGGGCAAGAAGCAGAACTTATAACACTGACAGGGCCCTGACATGTGCAGCTTCCCCCCTCCAACAACACGAACCTGACTGACGCTATTGCATGTGCATGTGTCCAAGCTCGAGGAGAATTCACGCGTCATGGGCCTGGTCTCATCACTGCATCACCTTCGGGTGAATGATTAGTCGACCAACCAACCTGTCATCAACTACTCTGTACCAACTCAATGTTGCCATCGCCCCACCTGGATGGTCGGCATTGCCAGACAACCACCAGCAACTATTCGCCACGACGCCCAATGTGCTAGGATGCTCATCCACGACGGCTCCACCGCATACGCCATACGACAACTGACGGCAACTCGGCAGCCATTGGGAAGGGCTACAAGGAAAACATCGCTGCCCAGCCGCGCATTCTACTCCGTCATGACGCTGCGAAGGAGTCGGCTCCGAAACACGCATTACCCTATGTCATACTGCACAGGAATGTAGGTGGGTTATTTGATCAATATTCAACAGACTCTCACTAGACGCATTCAGCACCGTGCTGTGCTTGGCGAGGGCCATTGACGATGAGACATGGAGTGTCCATGCACGAAACACATTCCCTGCTTTCCTACGACCATGGACGACAGCTCAGAAACTAGACGAGCCTAAAGTGACGCGCTATGATGTGACAGCGCAAGACCCAACGACTTGGCTCGATAAGAAGCAGGGCAGACAAGGCGCTGATCCGAGCAAGGCTTGGTGGTGTTGGTGGTTGATATGCGGACCATCATCGGCAGGATCAGATATGGGATGTATAGGGAGAGGTACCTCTACATCGATAGGTAGCCAGATCCGCGGCTGAAGTGACGCGAGATGAGGTTCGGGTCGTAAGCAGGCCATTTAGTGGGCTCGCGTAACACCGTGTATACACGTACAGTACATGTATATGTAATAGGGGAGCAACGCGAGCCCCACAATGACATGGGCGTCGAAACGATGTTGGAGGAAGCAAGAAAAGCTGGTCAGAGACAGGTGGAAAGCTGGTCGGCGCTCTAGACTCTGCTCTATTGATGACAGGGGTTCCTCATCATGGATCTTATCATTGGATTATTAGTCCATCGCTTGCAACGCTCGATCGACACTGCTTCCCAGCAGTGGCCAACGATCTTTGCGTTGTTTCTCGCCAGCATAGTGTGGTGTAGCCTGCATAACGTACTTCGGCCATGCTTCGGCATCGCCAACTCACGGCGAGTGGGCGTTGGCGTTCTGACCGGTCCGACGTGAAGTCTAATCGCACAGCTGTACGTGTCCCGATCCCCTTATAGAGGGCACTTCGATACGTCATATTGAACAGAACGACCCCACAGATCGTCCAGATCTGGATCGTTTTTAATGCTTCTGCCGCGCCACGTGCATGACCACCCGTCGGCGTGCAGTAGCGCCCGCCTTCGCCACAGTTGCCGCCACCAGACACGACATCACATCTGGCGTCAATGCGTGGAATACTGCAGGTCGTGACGTATCGCTGTTGCTACATGTAACGTGCACGAGAGGAGAGCTACGGGCACAAACTGCTACCAGTTCAGTCCAGGCATTGCGTTTGGCCCGATGCTATACCAGAACACAAATCTTCCGCGAGCCTTACCGTCACTTTTCACCACTTGCATTGCTCCGCTGGAATAATCTTGGCAGGCGTGCGCGTTCTCTTCGCGATCGACGTCAACTGTGTCTCGCGGCCAGCTCACACACTCGAGCGAGCAGAAACTTTCTTATTAGGCTCGTCCTGAAGACCGGTTTTCCGTGCGTCAAATGGCAGGCAAGAGCCCGCGGAACGTTCTGCAGAAGCTATTCAATCGACATCCGGAGGCAGACTCGGCCGGCGACGAGCACTACCCAGCAGATCCATCCTCCCCTCCACGCTCACCGACCTCTCCGCGCGGCCACCAGCACACTCGTTCTCGGAGCGCGTCGATACGTGAGACCATTGTCAGCAAAGGTGAGAAACATCTGCCAATCCCCAATTCCTCCATGACCTTGCGTGTGATTGACTGACAGTTGAGCGCATCCAGCCCGCTCCACCTCCAAAGCTAGATCAGGCCGGACGTCCACCGACCAGCCTGCCCCGAATGGAGCCAAGATAGCAGCAATCAAGACATTGGACAATGCCCCGCCACTACCAAAAACCTCGCCTCAGAATGATCTGTCTCCGGAATTCAGTCGGATGACCATTGATCAGACTCAGCACACTGGACTGCATGCTAGGGCGCTATCTGATGGCACTCGGAAAGATGTACCGCCGAGGCGTCCTCGCCGATCTGACGATATTCCTGCTGCACCCCACGGTCCATCCGTGACGGACTCGCTTCGCCCTCAGAAACTACGCTCTAACGTCGGTTCGAACGCTGGTGCCAGGAAAGTCTCGAACGGAGGCGCAATGATCTCCTCCATTCGTCAGGTGTCGGATTTTGATGATCCTCAGCTTGCACGGCAGCCGGATGTTGAAGATCTACGGCAAGGACGAATGGATCACGTATCTACAGCATCGAATGCTATTCGGCGAATGAGCTCAGATCAACAGATGCGGAACTTCAGTCGACCCAGCATGGACAAGGCTCTACCTATCCCGCCGGATGAGTTCGACTACGACTTAATTGCAAGATATGAGCAGCAGGAGGAGGCGACCAAGGTGGAGAGCGCGCTAGGGCTGGAGCGTGGGTACATGGTCAAGGACTCGCCTATGCCAGTGAGCCTCAAAGGCGTGGTCGACCTCAACAACACCGAAGATACCACGGTGTACGAGCGCTGGGCACCCGCCGTGACACACGAGACCATCGTTGAGAACACGCACGAGATCAGGGAAGAAGTCATCACCCGCGAGATCCACACCCACCACTACTACCACCGCATCCTCCCCATCATCGACATCGAAGTGCTCCCCGCCCGCCATTTCGTCCCGATGGAAGGCGGATACGCCGAGATCGACGAGGAAGAGGTGCCCGGCCGCGCAGGCAAGAACGCGCAATGGATGATTGCAGAAATGGTGTCCAAAATGATGCCCAAAGGCCAGGGCTCGAACATGCCGCGGCAGTTCACCGCCCGCCAGTTCCACGGCACCGAGGGCGATTACAAGGAATACGTTACGCCTGAGGGCATCAAGCGCACAGAGACGACATGGATTTACCCGCCGGAGCTTGAGACGGGCGGCCAGAGGACAGGACAGACCTACCCGTTCTACTTTGATGCGGCGGATCCCATGCAGCAGGGGCTTCAGGCGAAACTGCCAGGTGGTCAGGTGATTGGCGTGTCGCCGCTGCTCGCTCAGAAGCGGCGTCAGCAGCAGCAGCAGCAGCAGCCGGAGCAGCCGGCTCAAGCGACATTGTCAAATGGCGGGAGCAATACTGCCCGTGCAGCGGTTGCACTATAGCCGCGTCTCGCGATCAAGCACCTTTCTAAGATCTTCGTTGCGAGTTATCGCGTGCTCATTTTCTGTCGTTCGAGCGCTTGGCTCATGGCTTTCCCAACAAAAAAGAAACTGGGGTTTGCGTTCCGGCGAGGAGTTTGTGCGGACTTGCTAAGAATCGAAGGTTCGGTGGGGTGTTTGTACCAAAAGAAAAGCACTGTTTTCTGTTGTAAGCATGGAGATGGAGATACTGTAGAATATGTAATTTAATGTATATACATGTATCTGTAGCGTGCGAAACACTGCAAAAAGAGGCCAGTACAGCACCACATACGATGTGTTTGGACATGGACATGTAGTTTTCTCAATGCGCATGGTCTGTGCGTTTCTCGCCTCAGCCTTGCACAGCTACCTCATGAAGCAGGTCCGAAATCCGACACCACATACACGTAGCCGACATCTGCATAGTATATAACTTTGCTTCAAGAATGTTCCATGACGCTGTATCAATACTCGCCCCTGGCTCCAGATGAAATCCGTCTCTTGGAGCTGCAAGCCAGCACTTCAGCGGATCAAGATCTGCACGGTGTAATCCACATCTTCCGCCTGCCAGAGGACGACGAGCCCAGCGTCTCACATGAAGTGCACATCACGCGCGAGGGTGGGCAGCAGGTGGCCAAGGCGCCCGCCTACTCGGCGCTGTCGTACACCTGGGGCACGACGGCGCCGAGCCACCACATCAACATCCTGCACGACGGGCAGCTGTGTCGGCATGCCATTAAACGGAACCTGCACGAGTCTTTGAGCCGGTTGCGGCTGGAGATCGAGCCCAATGCTACGATGTTCGTCTGGGCGGATGCGATCTGTATCAATCAGGACGACAACCAGGAGAAGTCCCGCCAGATCCAGAAGATGGCGCAGATTTATAACCGCGCCGAGAGCGTGGCGGTTTACCTGGGTCCGGGCGATGAGGACAGTCGACGGGCGATTGAGTTCGTCGACCGCCTGCTCAGACTGGACGACTTTGACCCTTTGACGCAGGACCCTGGTACGCCGGCTGACTGGGCGTGTCTGCACCATCTGATGCAGAAGCCGTGGTTCAGTCGACGCTGGATCGTGCAGGAGATTGCGCTGGCTCGCAGCGCGACGCTTTTCTGCGGCGAGCAGGCGGTGTCATGGCAGGACTTCAGCGCCGCCACAGCCCTGTTCGTCGCGCGGTATCGGGATCTGCGGCATCTGTTTCAGAGCTCTAAGGAGTTCCACAATCACCCCAATTACTTGGGTGAAGTGGATGCGCTCGGGGCGAAGCTGCTGGTGGAGATCACAACGAATCTATTCCGGAAGAACGACGAGGGCGTCGTGCTCGAGCGCTTGCTGTCGCTCGAGGCGTTGATCTCGACGTTGACCTTGTTCGAGGCGGGTTCGGCACATGATACGATCTATGCTGTGCTATGGCTCGCTCATGATGCAGAGCCGGATGCTCGATATTCGGCTGCGCTGTCATTTGATCCGCTCGTTCGTACACCAACACAATCGCCAGAGATTGACATGGAGCCGTCGCAATTTGATGAAACACAACGATCACAGTTCTGGTTTTCGGGACCTCGCACGATGTCGCCTTCAACACAGCAGGACTTCAATCTGGACATAAAATCACCAATGTTGACAGCCCGTAAGGACGCTTTTTTGAAGCCGCCGGTGCGAATGCCCGCACGCTCAGCCTCGGACGTCAGCAAGATGATCGCCGAGACCCATTTTCAGACTCGTCCGCATGCTATTGAGGTCGACTACGACTCAGACGTCTACGATGTGTACAAGCAGTTTCTGGAATTTGCTATGGGACGATCACGGTTCCTCGATGTGCTCTGCAATCCGTGGGCGCCGGAACCGCAACGTGGACAGCCAGCGCTGCCAACGTGGATCCCACAGTTGTCAAGTGCACCGTTCGAGAAGAAGCCTGGTCAGAACTCTTATAGCCGTGTCAGAGCAGACCCACTGGTGGGAACGCCGGGTCTTGGTCCGAGGACGTATAATGCCAGTGGCAAGACCAAGATGTACCCGCCCAAGGGGTTCATTCAAGACCGGACTCTTATTGTGACGGGATTCGTGCTCGACGCTATACATGTCAGGAAGAGCGCAGCGGTGGAGGGTATCATCCCCTCTGGCTGGCTGGACCTGGTGGACTATCATGGGTCCCCAGATCCGGTACCTGATCGTTTCTGGAGGACGCTGGTAGCCGATCGAGGGCCCGGCGGCTCCAAATACCCACCAGCATATTTTCCCCTGGCCTGCAAATGGGTCTGCGAACAGCGTTCTCGTAGAGGCAACATCAACACGACTGAACTCCTGACGCACGGAAAGTGCCCATCCATCGTGACGGAGTTCCTCCGCCGCGTTCAGTCCGTCATCTGGGACCGCATGCTCGTCCTGACCGAAGGCCGGAAGGGTTCCAAAAAGCTCCTCGCACTCGTCCCCGCTGAAGCCGAAGAAGGCGACCTGATCTGCATCCTCTACGGCTGCTCTGTCCCCGTCATTCTGCGCCGGCAACGGAAACGCAAAGCCGAAAGCGACTCGACACGGCCCCACGCTTCGGTGCGGACAGAAAGCAGCCTCTCCTCCACCGCCGGCACGCCCCGTCGACGACCGCAGATCTCGCTCTCGCGCGCCTCATCTTCGACGGCGCCCACGTTAGACAACACTCAGTCTACCACCGACCAGTCGACCACCACGTCTCTCGACCCACCGTCGCAGCGCATCGACACGGCATATGCGAGCCACGGCGTCCGTCGAATCCTCCACGATGACAATCACGCGGACAACGAGCAGAGCATGCCCAGTCTGGCCATCTCGCTCGACAGCCCGTATCGGTACCAGTTCATTGGCGAGTGCTATGTGCGTGGCATGATGGAGGGAGAGGCGTTCAAACATCAGCAGGACCATGGGAATAAGTTGAGGGCGTTTCATGTGATTTGAAATTATACCACGGCATATATGGTTCGCAGGATCGATGCTCTTCGTTTTTTGGCGTCTCTGAAGCGAGGCGCTTCGGCAAAGAGGGTTCAGCAACATTGGATAGGATTCACAGATTCGAGTGTACATATATTCATGATGGAGATAAAATGATGTTATCAATCAACCTCACAGAGACTTTGTCCTCTCCAAGCCCGAGGATCTCTCCCTCGCGCCTTGCTGCTAGAGGCAACATCTTGACAGCCCCGCTCAATATCGCGCCTTTCGCAGGATCCACCACCTCCACCTCTTCCAGCGTCTCGGGGTCCGCAAGCGAGATGTAATCAACCTCGAACGGCGCACGTTCCGTCTCAGCACGCGCATCTTGCTCCATACTCGCTAGGTTCGTTACATCCCACGCCGCTGCCAGTATCTCCGCTCTACCCTTCTTGCCAGCAGCATACGCTTCTTCCGCCGCACGCAGCGCCCGATACAGCACAATCCCCGCCGTCCGCCGCCGTTCTCCTAGATACACGTTGCGGCTGCTCATTGCCAAGCCATCGTCCTCCCGCCTTGTCGCAGCAATGCGCACCTCCGTATCAAGATGGAAGTCCTTCACCATGCGCTTGATGACAACCGTCTGCTGCACGTCCTTCTGCCCGAAGTAGACCCGCTCCGGCGCCACGATGTTGAACAGCTTCATGCACACGGTCGCGACGCCGCGGAAGAAAACTGGCCGGCTGCGCCCCTCGAGCACGCTCGCTAGCGGAGTGATTGTCACGAACGACCCGGCGCCCGGCAGGCTGGAGTCTGGAGGCAGTGTCGGATACATGGTCTTGGTCGTCGGGGCGAAGACGGCGGTGATGCGGCCGTGGCCATGCGAGGTGGCCAGCTCGGCATCAAGCTGTTGTAGCTGCGCCATGTCGCTCTCCCAAGTCTTGGGGTAGCTATCAAGGTCCTCCGTGAGCCCGAATTGCGTCGGGTTGACATAGATCGAGATGAAGACGTCGCTATTCTCGGCAGCCGCTTGCCGAGCGAGCGAGAGGTGGCCGGCGTGGAGGGCGCCCATCGTGGGCACAAGACCGACGCTGCGGCCAGCGAGGAGCAGATCGCGGCGGTGGGCGCGCAGGGTGGGGACGTCACGGAAGACATGGATCCAGCGTCTTGAGTACTGAGGAGATGCGATACGTCTGGCGAGCAGCCTTGTACAGGTACTGAAGGTGCTCGACATTTTGGTAGGTTTAGCTTGAGCTTCGAGAGTTCGAAGGGTAGTTCTGCTCTCAAGGCGGTTTCTCCCAAGTCGTGATGTGATGAGAGAGATGAACGCTCGAATCGTTACTCGTCTTGGTCACAGGATATGTGGCCATGTTGAGTCAGACGAGACATTGTTGTTACTCTCTCTACGCTGCAGTCTTCAGCATCCGCGAATGACAGAAAGCTTGAAGTTCGGATGCCATTGAGATCACGTGAGTCTACGTCAAGTGGATGCGCACGCGACGGTCCGCAACTGTATCTTCGCGTAGCGGACCGTGCATGCAGGTCGAGTGGGGCGAGACGAACTTTTTGGATCTGGATTGCTGCGAGAAGTAGAAATAATGCCTGCGGAGAAAGTTATTCAACTACGCTTTAAAATTTCGACGGATTCTTACACCGACCAGAGTAATGGCCGACGACGGGCTCTTACTCAATTTTGCGATCCCCTCTGCGGACGATTTCCTGTCCAAGAAGAAGTCAATCAAAGGCGGAACGTGGAAGGATAGATTGACTGCTCGGAAAGCGTCAGAACACGGTCGGAGAAAAGCACAAGAGCGGACAACGGCGCAGGAAGTTGAACGCGCTGCATACCAGGCGCCGCGAGAAGAAGGACATGTGGCAAAGAAGGCGAAGGTTGGACAGGGAGAGGCACGGCCGAAGCAGGATCGCGAAGTGATCTCGTCTCTCTTCACGTTCAACACTGCTGCAAAACCACAAGAGGTTGAGGATGTGACGGAGAATGATGAACCAGTCGAGCCTTCAAATGCGCCATTATCCGACGAGCTTGCAACCTTCACAAAGCTTGGTCTGTCAAGTACCTTAGCTGGCCATCTGTTGAAGAAGCTGGATATAAAAGCTCCTACTGCAATTCAACGCAAAGCTGTTGAGCTCCTTTGTGCCAACGACACCGATGCGTTCATACAAGCCGAGACGGGTTCGGGAAAGACCCTAGCATACCTACTTCCAATCGTACATCGAATATCAGAGATATCGAAGGAAATGAAGTCCGCCGGCGAGAACTTCAGCAGAGATGCTGGCCTGTTCGCAGTCGTGCTTGCACCGACACGCGAGTTGAGCAAGCAAATCAGCACAGTGTTGGACTCACTACTTGCGTGTTTCCACTGGATCGTGGGAGGCACAGTCATTGGTGGGGAGAGCAAGCAGTCAGAAAAGGCGCGGTTACGGAAAGGTGTGAATATTCTCGTGGCTACACCAGGTCGAATGGCAGATCATCTGGATAACACGGAAGTGCTTGATGTGAGCAAGGTTCGGTGGCTGGTACTTGATGAGGGTGATCGCTTGATGGAGCTGGGGTTTGAGAATGACATCCAAAAGATCGTGAGCGTCATGAATTTACGGAAGAGGAAGGCGCAGGAGAGACCAATACCTGGACTACCAGATCGACGAACCACTGTATTATGCTCAGCAACCATCAAGGCCAATGTGGAGCAATTACGAAGCATTGCCCTCAAAGATGCAGTACCGATATCTGTGGATCCAGCGGAGGCGGGTGAGAGTGCTACCAGATCCGACCAGGTCTTCTCAGCTCCGGCTCAATTAAAGCAAAGTTATGCTCTTGTGCCACCGAAACAAAGGCTTGTCACTTTAGTGGCAGTACTGAAGCAAGCCTTCAAGCGCAAAGGAAGTGTCATGAAATGCATTGTGTTCATGACCTGTGCTGATAGCGTTGACTTTCACTTCGAGATCCTTTCTCGCAATCAATCTGCTACCACGAAGGAGTCTAATAATTCCGAGGCTGATGATGAACAACTTAAGACACCCAGGCTGAGTCGGACGGACAAGATACCGCAAGGTAATACCATCTCCGAGACGCGCACACAAGGAGTCGCAACGGCATTCTCTGGAAATGAGAATGTCGTACAAATCTTCCGTCTGCACGGCTCCCTGCAACAAGCTACAAGAACGAGTACTCTCAAAGACTTCACGAACTGTACCGCCGCTGCTGTTTTGATCTGCACAGATGTTGCTTCTCGTGGTCTTGATCTGCCAAACGTTGATCTTGTCATCGAGTATGATGCTCCTTTCAGCAAAGACGACCATCTTCATCGGGTGGGACGAACAGCTCGTGCAGGAAGAGAAGGTCGTGCTATGATCTTCCTGCAGCCGGGCTGCGAGGAAGGCTACGTCGATATCCTGAAGGAAGGCCGTCCTCGGACGCTAACCCGGCACGAAGGCGATGAGTTGCTCAAGAAAGGCTTTGCAGCCTCCTCTGGTGTTGTCACAGCACGACACTGGGAGGATGCTGCCACGCAGTGGCAACTGGATGTTGAGCGTTGGGCATTAGACCACCCTAAACATCTCGAACAGGCACGCCGAGCCTTCCAATCACACATCCGTGCATATGCCACGCACGTAGCTGCGGAAAGGAAGTTCTTCGACATCAAGCAGCTTCATCTGGGACATCTCGCAAAAGCCTTTGCTCTGCGGGATAAGCCGGGCAGTATACGTGTACCTGGTCAGAGACCTGGTGCGGAGACTGGAAGTAAGGACAAAGCTGCGCGTGCGAAACAAGCCGCACGGCGGCAGAACGGTGGGAACGATGACAAAGGCAAGCGGGCACGAGACGATGACGATCTTGATGTGGCTGCGCCAACAGATGCGCTCGAGTCAAGGTGGAAGATGCAGCGGATGTCCAGGAAATTGGGTGGTGTGAGCGAGTTCAATTTAGGTTGATAGGCCATTGTGATCTTGATGCCATCTTATGCCAAAATCTGCATTGAACCCTGGACCGAGTTATGTCTCAGTAGAGGTCCCAAAGACTCACTTTCCCGTCCTTGCTGCCGGCAGCTAAATAATGCGTTGACTGTGTTCTTGCCACACGCTGTTCCACAACGGTGAGAGGTCGTTTTGCCACTATTTCTCTGCTTGCTGCTGACGTCGAATCTTTGGTCGCTTCAGTCCGCTCGAGATCAACCTGTGCGAATGTGGCGGCATACATCCCTTCCTTGTGCCACTTCAGCACCGCCAGTTCCTTAAACTCTGTCGCATCGTACACCCTCCCTCGTCCATCCCAGCCCGCTGTAGCAAAGATCTTCCCATCGCTGCGCACACAAAGGCCCTGCTGGCCAGCGTGTTTCGTCTTCAGATATGCAGGCCCTTTGCTCGACTTGGGGGATAGCGGATGCTTCCCAATGATGGCATCTGCTGAGCTCGAGAACCAGACTCCTCTGGCAGTATCAACCGCCACCGAAAGCACAGGTTGGGTGTGTGCCTGGTGAAGGTAGGTAGCTTCCCAGACGCCAGGTTTGGAAGGCGCTTGACACCAGCGTGCGACATGTCCGCTTTCATAGCCTGCTACTAGGACGAGAGTGCTATTCTTGTCGGCCGGCCTGGTGAAAGAAAGCGCTATGGCCATCAGCATGCCCGTCTTCGCGTTCACGGGTGGCGGAATCGTGCCGACTCGTGCTTCGCTTGGGAGAGAGGTAATGTTGATGGAGCCGTCTTGTAGTCCTGGTACGGCTATGATCATGTCGACGCTTTCGTCATTAGATGGTTGGAGCACGGGGATCGATGCAAACGAGCAGAAGTTCAAAGCATTAACCGGAAGGTCGTGCAGAAGCCAAGGCTTCTTCCTCTCTGTCATGGGATCGTCGATTGGTAATGTAGACGAGAACTGCTTCTCGTCATTGACCGGTACTTGCCAGACTCGGATGCTGTTATCTCGGCCATGTCTGCGCAGGTGGTCAACTCGACATTCATGACACAAGTAGGATCTCGGTAGGCACAAACGTGATTATCTTGTCGACACCCCAGCTGCCTACACCCAATACCGTAGCTTCATGCGCTCGCCATACAGCTGCTGGACGCTTTACCGGCACATTCCATACCACAATCCAGCCTTCAGCATCTCCAGACAGCAAACGAAGATTCTGCCGGAAGAAATGTAGGGCATGTATCTGTGCTGTATGGCCTCGCAGTATGTAAGCTGGGACTACTGGTGGTAGGACGGAAGACTGGATCTGCTGATTATCGGACATTGTCATAAATCATGGATGTGTGAGTGCTGGTGTTGATCGTTAATCATAACCTCTTTGTATTGCAAAAGCAACGTTGAAGTCGTGCTCATTTCATCATGCTTCCTGCAGAATCTGACGTATACGAGCCACCAGCACTTGATTTTTATGTTACTAGATCGATGCACGGATATCAAATCTGGTGGAGATGATGTTTGCTTGATCGTGATATTGAAGAGAGATGATTGAAAATGCATACAGCTGAATTTGCAGAAAGTAGGATTTTTAGGAAGCAATCGTTGTCTTCATATTTTGTTGTGGGGCGATGCGACCCCGACTCAGAGACATGAATACGCGCTTGGCAAGAGAAAATATTACCATCAAAGCTATTCTCGTCATCTCGAACTCCAACTCATCTTCATCTCGACATGAAGTTGCATTTTAGAGTTGCGGATACTCCCGACGTATGTAAGCACTCTGCAGGCACAAAAGTACATGCATACATGTACATGACTCAAATGTTAGAGTCGATTGCAAACAGTTGAACTTCCACGATTTGACAATTGAATACGAAGACAATACGTATTCAAGATGGCGTCGCCTCCTTTCGATGTGGTGGAAGCATATCACCGTGTCCTCAAAGAAGATCCGGACATTACCATGCCGGTCGCTGCAATCGAAGCATTGATTCTTGGCCTGTCAAAGACCACATCCAGCACCGTCTCCGAGACGCTTCACGTGGTGCGCGACCTGACCGAAGAGCTCAAGCAGCATATCCCAAACTCCATCTCCTTGTCGGCAGGAACGGATCTGTGCCAGCAATACCTCATCTCGAATCTGCAGAAGCCCAGTGCTGGTGGAGACTTTGAGCAAATACGTGCCAGTCTCGTCCAGAGCGGGCGGGAGATTGTGCAAAGAGCGAAGGCTGCACGCAATACGATCGGTGGACTGGGGAAGAGCTTTATCAGGGACGGCAACGTCGTGCTCACGAATGGGGGGTCGAGAGTGGTGGGAGCTATGTTGAGGAGTGCTGCGGAAACAACCAAAGAGAAAGGCAGCATACGGTTTCAGGTCATCTACGTCGTCTCGCCGTCTGAAACTTCGTCGGAAGAGAGCGAGAGTGAAGCCAACATTGCTGCGCTGCGAGCACGGGGCATTCCGGTGGCTACGATTCCTCCCACAGCCGTGGCTTACTGCATGAACCAAGTAACACAGTGCTTCGTAGGTGCGGAAGGTGTCATGGAGAACGGTGGTGTTGTGAGCAGACTGGGCACCTACCAAATGGGCATCCTAGCTAAGAATGCTGGGAAGCCATTCTATGTGGTAGCTGAAACGCACAAATTCGTACGACTGTACCCAATGGGCCAGGATGACTTGGGGATCCAACAGAACATCATCAACTACAAAACCGCTGACGAAGAGGCGTCGAGTGGTGTGAAACCAGTCACAGATGAAGGTGTGGCGGATATGGATGGCGCTGCTTCTGAAGGCCGTCCGATCCTATCGTACCATGCTGAAGAAGCAGTGGACTATACGCCTCCCCACTACATCTCGGGCATCATCACTGAATCCGGCGTGCTCGTGCCTAGTGCTGTCAGTGAGGAATTAATCAAGATTTGGTTTTGAGCGAGTGGTCAGTGCCAACCAGTAGTTCCTCCTAGGTGGCAAAACAAATCGCAGCAGTATGAGAGGAATGCTCGACTTCGGCTCGACGTTGTAAAGGCACAAAACGGAGCACGATCGGCGAGCTAAACTTCCGAAAACTTAGGTGATGCATAACGATGCCATGCATGACAACTCTATTACGCAGAACCATAAAGACGGAACTCTGCCGAGCAGGTGACCACGAGCAATGCGACTTTCTCCTGTTTACATGGCGTTCGAGCTTTGTGTTGCTCTTGTGAGAACCGCAACTATATCCGTCGACAACTCCATATACGGAGGAAGCAAAACCATATGCTTTAAATGGCTGTTTGGGATGGATATATCGAGGCTGCTGGCAGATTCGAGCATTTTGACCGCATGATCGACACAATCCATGTGATTCTGACGATCGTGACACCAATACGCATCTGGTACCTCCACATCAGGCGGGCTGGCCAGGACCAAGCTACCACACCACCAACATGGCTATTCTTAGCAGACTTTGTCAACGCTGTCGTCCTCCGTGCTCGTGCTCGCCATCAGCTATTCATTCGGCGTTGAAAGCAAGATGCCTGCCAATGGCTACGTGCAGTCGAGAGCTCATTTGAACGTTCAAGCGCCCGCTTACACAGTCACAAGACCCTGGCCATTGCAAGCATGAACCCCTGCTATTGTGACAACATGCCCAACTGAGCTGTGTCACACCCGGTATTGCAGCGTGTGTCAAGATGTCAGAAGAATTATTCGTTGCTCGTCATAAGTGAAGCCATTAATGGCATGCGGGGTTTCGGCTGCAACGGCCGTCGGCTTGGCTGGTACGCCTGATCAGCACAAACGCTTTACCAATTGCCTTCCTAACGTACATATTCATACAGTAGCTCCATACCACCTCTCGTATACCGTTGCATCGGGTCCGTTTAGAAATGTCGCTGTTCGTGATGCTCGAGATTCCTTCCCAGTATGGACCAGCTGCAGTCGAAGCGGACGTCACTTGCCCCAGCAAGCACCAGGAAGCCGCAACTATATAAACAACCTGACTCAAACACCTTCATAGCCTCTCCAATTCTTACTATCAACCTCCTCCTACGACCCTACACCGCATAGCAACAACCATGCAGCTCACTATGATCTTCGGCCTCTTGGCCACCGCCGCAACCACGGTGACCTCAGCCAGCATCCGCAAGGAATATCACCTCAAGAGCGTTGTCAAGCCTGGCCAACCTGGCAAGGAACGCTTCAACAACCTCTACGTCCAAGGCTACCACACCGGTGCTGGCCTCGGAGACGCCACCCTGTCCACGACGAACGCCTCGGCGGCCTCGAAGCTCTACCTCACGCCGACCAACGAGACTTTGTTCAACGGCAAAGTCTCTAACCTCGCCCAGTTCGACTATGGCACCGAGTTTCCTTGGACATTTGGTAAAACCCCCCCGCCGCCACCTTTTCACATGCCGTATTGCCCTTTGAGAGATAAGTGCTAATCACACAGCAGTCGAGGCCGTCAACACCAACTTCTACAGCGCCTGGGAACCCGTCCGCATCAACGCCGGCAACGGCAGCACCGAGGACGTCCAGACAAGCGGCTTCTTCGTCGATGCCGACGGCCTCGAGTGGCAGAACGCCGTCGGCGCCACGAATAGTATCTTTGGTGGCTGGATCGCGTGTGACTGGTGGCACTCGACCCCTCAGCTGTTCGTCCGTCTCGGGTACTACAACGTCTCGCTGCCGTGCTCGTGCGCCGACATCACGCTCTGCTTGGAGGCTGCTTAGGTACTGGGCGCTTGACGAATGAAGGTGATGCAAAATCGATGATTGCAGGACCAAAAAGGAGTGGAATCAAAGGCACGAGGTGTCTTGGGTGGCGATGATGAGCTATCGGTTGCTTCACGTAATCATAATGACTGTATGATATGATCGGATGATGGGCATCAACCAAGAGCAAGTTGTTCGCAGTTACTCGTCATTTGTGACCATATTTTTGATCTGGCTGTGTCAGAGCCTGCGAGTCGACTGGCATGTTGCATGATGTTGACTTAATGTTTCATTCGAGCGTTGATGAAAACCGTCCTACACACTACATTTGTTCTTGAGCTTCTTCCGGACATCAAGCGGAGAATTCTCAAGCATAAGCACCACCTATAATCTGATATACTTCGTCTGCAGCTCTCCCAAAGCCTTCTCCACCCCAGTCTTCGCCGCCCAATTATGTCCCTTCAACACCTCCTCGCCTGTGACACTCCACAACACCTCTGCCACCGCCACCCTTACCCTTGGGTACGGATTCGTCTTTAGCATTCCGACCAGCTTCTTCATTACTTCCTTGCGGATACTCTCGACGTCCGCAAGGCCGTGATAGACCTGCACCGCGGCCAGGATCTTTGGAATGTCGTTGGACTTGTGATGGCTTTTTTGTACGGTCGAGAGGAGATTGCGCCACTTGAAGGATGATTCTTTTGCGAGGCGCTGTGGAATTTGGAAGGCAAGGAGGAAGGCAAGCAGTTCGAGCGCTGGGTGGGTGGTGGTGCTGGTGTTGTCCAGCAGCGAGGTCTTGAGGACCGTGCTGTATGTTGTCATCAGGCTGAGGAGACGGGTGTCGTCGACGGTGTCTAGGAGCTCCGCTAGGGCTTGGCGTGAGGCTTGAAGCAGTGCCTCGGCGCTGACGCCGGCACAGGAAGTACAGCCTTCTAGTAGTGCTTGCTCGATTTCTGGGTCGCAGTCTGAGCTCCGCAGAGGTTGTAGAGCTTGGCGGAAGTATTCTATGGAGGAGACACTGGCGACATTGAGCGTTTGGTCCCCGACATGGAGGATATCGTCTCTATACTGGGCGGCCTGCAGCCTGACGCGGTCAAGCTTTTCGAGCGAAAGTCTGAGCATGCCGCATTTCAACCTTTGCATAGCGGGTTGATCTTGCAAAGCTGGATTCGCGGATGTCATGAGATGCGCACAGGTGATCGCTTGCAGCCTCACTAAGGATCCCACATCACCCCTTTCGTCGATGGTGTAATCGTTCATTCCCTGATGAGCAGCCTCGCAGATGATTTCGAAAATGGTCAGGTCTGTCTTGCCACTACTGCGCAAACTCTCCACGGCGAGGATGAGTGACCGCATCCCAATAACGCGTCGGTCAACGTTCGCCACAGACAGGAGATCTGCTAGACCCTGGGTAACCGTTATGGCCTGCTCTGGGGCTGTATCAAGATACGCTCCGATTAGTGCTCCCGAAGCAATGGCTCTTCCGGCACCATGTATTGTATTTTTCGGTGCATCCACCGCAGTCTGTCGACACAGCGTCTCGGCAGAAATGCAGCCTGGCGACAGGCTGGCCTTTTTCTTCAACGTAGTCAGTGCCCTCGCCATGGGAGGTATGATCCCCAGAATTGTATCTTCGTACCGCGACAGGATGTGTTCCGTAATGGACTCGACCGCTTGCCATGGAATGTTGTTCCATACAACAGATTGTAGTGAGTGACTTTCTGTAGCGGTACAAAGAGCAGTAGTCAACTGCGCTATGGCAGCCGGAAGCTCTGAGCGAACCATTCGTGACGAGAGATCAGTGATTGGGGTTTGGAGTCGTTTAAGCGATATCCATGCAGAACTCACGTCGTCTGTGAGCTGAGCGTTGCCCAATTCTGTACTGCGTTCAGATGACACCTCAAGGATCTGTGCTAAGGATAAAGTCAGGCCATGGAGCAGCTCAGCGTCGGCTATCGACCGATTGTCCAGTACTGTAATTACGTGGCTGAGCAAACTGTGTGGCTCTGTGTTATGTTGCGATAGGCTCAGATTCGCCAATGACGCTGCAGCGGCCTCTCGAGATGGTACATCAGAGGAGCCTACTCCTCTCCAGTCGAGTATAGCTCCACAAAGCGACTTCCAGTATATATGAGACAACGCGGCCGCTTGGCCTGCTACATCAACCATTGCTCTGCGCCGAAGACTGACGGCTTGATAGTCGACAATCTGTACCAAAGAGATACCCTCGTAGATCTGGTCAGGGTGTCTACCCACAAGCTCTTGTAATGCTGCTGACGATCCACGGCGAATATTGCCGGCAGGATCGGTGCAAGCAGATAGGATGAGTTCGATGGCCAAATGTTGTATGACAGATCGCTGATCATGGGAGGCTGAAGATAGACCCAACGTTTCCACATCAACTGCAAGTAGCTCATCGGTCGTGTAGCGTCGCGATAATGCCCATATGCCAAAATTAGCCGCATCCCGAACGTTTGTACCCATACTGCTGCCAGTAGCTGTTCGTTGCTCGAACTGTAATGCAGAAGTCAAAGCCAGCATGATGTCCGGAATCTGCTCTACAGACGCTGTACGCTTGAACAATGCATGCGCCAATGTAAGTGTGAGTCCATGCCATTTCAATGCGTCTGCGGTGCGAAAATCTAGCACGTCGCCGTGTGCGGGCATGTCTTCCTTGAACCTGTCGAGAACCGCCTGCAGCACTTCATAGCCCATCTCAGTGTCGAGTTCTTGGACTAGCAGACTGATTGCTTTGGCAGCTGCATATCGAACTGGGGTATCTCGATCACTGATGGAAAGCAAGAGATGCTCAATTACATCTTCCAACACGTCCGTGGATGCAAACGCCACCGAGTCCTCATCCCCTGCCGACTCTGAGCGAAGTGCAAATATGGCCACATTACGCATGACTTTCACCACCATCTTCTTGGCAACAGCGTTTGAAGTGCTCTTGGCTTCCCGGCTCGCCAAACTCGATGTGACTTGGTAAATCTGCGGTATGAGGTAACCTAGATCGGCCGAAGTAGTGATCCCAGCCAGGACTCGAAGAGGCCCTAGAGAACCATACACCGATATCTCTGGACTAGAGGAACTTTCTTGGACGGTTTCCAGCATTTTTTCCACAAGCGCATCTGCCAGGCGTAGTGCTTGCATGTCAGGACGATTGACAAGTCGAACAAGCAAAGCGGCGGCGGCATCTTGTGTTTTGCTCGATGACGAAAGGTGCTTCAGGCCCACTTTCAGTACTCGTACAGCGAGCGAAGGCATTTGAGGCGAGAGCGCTACGCCGTATACTTGGGCATCATCAATGGACGCCTCAGCTGAGATGGACGCCAGATCGAATGGCGTCAGGAGGAGATGTGAGAGCCATAGCAGCAGAACATACTCAACCTGCCATTCCGTTTCTTGTAGTCCAGAGTCCTTGCTGATCCGCTCGACAGTGCTGAGCACAGGCTCCAAGTAGCGTGGCTCATTGTTGAAAAAGCCAACAATCACCTTGTAACCTCTGACTTTACACAGAGTGTAGAGAATTGTGCATACCGCGGCCTGGAAAGGCACATGTTTCTTGGTGGATGGCCGAACGTCCAATGCCAGCCATTCTGTGTAGCCCTCTATAAGAGGAGGCAAAATAGATTTCAGCCGAGCATCCAGTAATTGCGGTTCGCCCTGAAACGGCTCGATCTAAAATGACGATGAGCGTAGATCATACTCACAAGCCTGTCAGTCGTACCAGCTTGAGGACATATGCCAGGTCTCGCTTCTTGATGCAAGTATGCACGACGCCATGATCGATTCCATTCTTCGACGGCTTCCAGAGCAACTTTGGTATTGAAGCTTCGAGGTTTGCTAACAGTCCAGCGGATACTTTCGCTAACTTCAGCTCCTCGTCGTCTTCTCCGCCATCCATGATTCAAAGCGAAGGATTTCGCTACCAAAAAGCAAGTGTGCAACAAATATCATACTGCTAACAGTTGAGCTTTGTGGAATGCACGGGATTAGCCGTTTCGTGGAGATACTATGGCATTGGAGTTGTTGTATACAAACATAACCACGTTTGTCCACTACGTTGAAGTACAATAGCATTCGGAGAGTACTGTTAGTCTCACATACACATCAGAGCTCCTGGCCGGAGGGATTACAGAGGTTGCGGTAGCTTTCCAAGCAAAACATGCTGCGAGAGCAGTTCAAACACATGCGACGTAGATGCCCAGCGAACGACACCGTGTTCCGGACAAAAGAGAAATGCCCATACGTATCACAATTTCTGCATTGGCTTATTTACACAGTGATCTAATCCTTCTATCCTTGCATGTTCCGCCATCGATGCTTTTTCTAGTGAGCGTTGTTCTTGTGGTGGCCTACCATCCGTTAGTACCATGCCGTAATTCCATCTGCCGAAGATGATATACGTACGAAGATGGAAGTAGTAGTTCTGCGCGTAGCCGATCAAGAGGAGCGAGCCTACGACGTGGAAGAGAGCTGTATTGGGTGAAATGTCAGCTATTTGTCCATATAGCCCATCACATTCCAGATATTCTCGGGACGACGTACGTGCAGCGGATGCGTTCTTGCCGGTCATGTATTTCTGCGCGTACCAGGACAGGATACCGCTGGCCTTCGGCGCCGGAGCTTGGCCACGGGGGAGCTTCTCGTAGAAGGAAACGACTCTTTGCATGCGAGCAGCATCTGCGGCGCCGCCGATGGCCTGGATAGTATCGCATCAGTCTCAATTTCTTGTACATGGTCATGTGTCTGCCGTCGGGAGGTTCATCGCGTGCGCATCGAGCATTAGGAGGTATCGAGGAAGGATCGGAGAAGCGTAGAGGACGTTCGAGCCAGGCGCACTTACGTTGGGCGAAGCCACCTAGAACACAATGTCAGTAAAGCTTTCCGATGACTCCAGCTTTAGATGGACCAACCTTGGGTGGGACGAGAGAGGAGACCATGATTGCGATGCGATGTTTCGATGTCAATGGTGAACGTCCAGCACCTCGAGCAATGTCGAACTTCGAAGCTTCGGAATTTGCCGGCTAGCGCTTTCCGCTGGGCCCTCACTGCCAACGACAGCCATTGGCATCACGAAGCTCGCAAAGCTGGCGAGACCTTTCAAATCTCACATCACCATGGCTTCACTACGCGGAGCAGCTGTTTCGACGCTGCGGACAACCCGGCCAGCTATCTCGCGCCGCACACCAGCTATCATCGCGCGGTGGGAGTCGTCGTCCACCAGCACCCGTCCTGACACTGCCGATACTCCAGCTACGACCTCGGTGACCAGGGCAGAGAGCGTTGGCGAGAGCCAGCCACGACATGAGCCAGACTACCATGCTGTGACCGACTGGAGGACCTCGTAAGTTCAGGCGGAGGTAGCTGCTACAAATGCCGCGGAACTGATACTGGAAGCTACAGGAACTTCTCCCCGATCCCCATGCGAGTCATGGACGGCAGCGAGCCAGGCGATACTACCCCAGCCGCTGTGCTTTCCGGCGCACCTCTCGACCTTCAAGCCCGCACAGTCCGGTACGAGACCTCCACCAGCACCGTCCACCTATCTTCCGAGCTTCAGTACTGACGCACAAGAACAGAATCTACCGCCCTGCTAAAACCGCCACACAGTCGGGCAACTGGCACTCGCACCAGTGGCGTATGGACTGGGACGTGCTGGGCAAGGGCCACCGATGGGAGAACCCACTGATGGGCTGGCAGTCGAGCGCGGACGCAATGCAGGGCACACACCTCAACTTTCACAGCAAAGACGACGCGATCAACTTTGCCAACAAGCAGGGCTACGAGTACTTTGTGCAGGAGCCGAACGAGCGGCGGATGGTGCCCAAGGCCTACGCCACGCAGTTCGTGCACAGCCCGAAGAAGCTGAAGCAGGTTAGGACGAAGTAGGATATTGCGGGAGTCTACATATACGTGGAATCTGGATGGTGTTCTGTATATATTTTCTTTGTGGTATGGAATCTGCATGATTGTGTGTCTATCGAATCATCATCGAAGAGCAGATGTATGCATCATGCATTAATACGCCTTTCCGACTCGGCTCGCCGCTGGTCTCGACCATGGAATGAAGCCAACGTCGAAACTTCGCGCGGCCTTCCTCGATCTCGCCTTTGCTTTATAGCTGAGCTGCTGACATAACCAAAGCTCATCAAGTCCCGACATCGCATCACTCGACCACGCAAGGCACCTCCCTCCCCTTCACAAGCCGAGTGCAGTGACTCATCCCCACCCCTTTTCCGATCTTCACATCGCCTTCCAGCTTACAACGCTCGAGCAGACAGAACTCCAAGGATCCACGAGTGATGGATACGTCAACCAGGAGCGACTCCTCCACTTCACAGTCTTCCAGCGTCCCACCCCAGACCTCGCATTGTCGCAGGGAGGATTTGGTGGCTTCACACTTGTCGATGCGACACGTGAGCGCATTTTCGTGAGAACTGGTCATGACTGAGCGTTTGATCCAGCAACAGCGCATGTCGCTGTCGGTGAGATTGGCGTTGTCGATGTCGTCCCAGACGAATTTGTTGAATGATGGCGGACGGGTAGGATTATTTGCGTCCTGGAGCTGATGGTCACTCAGGCAGTCCGAGGAGTTATCCACTAGAGTACTGTCCGCTATGACGAGGTTGACTTTATGCGTATTTGGAGCTGGTGTTGCATTCTCAGCTGGTGAATGTGGTTGGACAACGGTGATAATCGCTCCAAACGCAGTATCAAAGGGGTTGTATTCACTGCTGCGAAGTGACGAGCTGGAGGGAATCTCATCTGAGTCCAGTGGTGGGAAGTTGACAAGATAGTGTTTGGGAACTCCTGAGTCGATGAACATGCCCGGACGACAGTGCTGGAACTGAGCAGCAGGGAGGATGAGCGGACTGATCGGGGCCATGTCAGTGTCGCAGGTATATCCATACGGACTGGGGATGACATCCTCCCATTCATGCGTGAATGGTCCGCCAGGGTGAAATGGCTCCATCGAGTCTTGCAAGTGCAGTACCATCGAAGGTATGTTAAGAGGCATTGTGCGAAAGTGAAAGTCCTCCTGTTGCGATATGAAGGAGATATAATGGATGCTTCAGTGGGCATATGTCTTCATGCTTGTTAATCATACCGGATGATGGAGCATCTTGTCTTCAAAGACTGAAGTCAACAATGAACTGCGATTCCCATCTTCGTGTTGGCAAGCGCAGACCGGACAGAGCAAGGAAGCTGCGTTTCAAAGGCCTACTAAAATAAAGAGAGATGTCCTTACATGCCGGTTTGGTGAAGACATGAACCAAAATCGCCGCTGATCACAGTATACAGGTGTTGGCGACAGCAAAGTGGACGCGCTCATGTTGGACCTGCAGAGGCGAGCTCGGATCTGTCTTCATCGTGAACTCAGTCGCCATACATGTCGTTGATGGGAAGTCGAACTGTCTGCAATGAACGCCACCAACCATGTTGTGTGGCAGACCACTGCACCTGACACGGCCACAGATACATTGCATGAGCGTACGACATACTGCTCGTTCTGCGACTGATTAGTAGAAGCATAGTGTCTTCATGATACCTATGCATCGACCAGGCTGCATGGACGCTCTAGCCGGACGATTATGGCGATCCCATTTGTCAATACCCATGTTCGAGCGCCGAGCCGCTCACGAGCAGGTGAAGGAGCAAAGGCGTGTCCTTGCATGCATAAGGTAGCTAGACACCCAAGGTCCCATAGGTATGCAGGCAAAGGTGTTGGCTGCACCAACAGCGTTGCGGTGTGTAGTGGTGTGGTCGTGCAAGGCAGTGGTGCGGCGCAGTTCGGAAGAGTGAATCCTTCGACCCTGGTCGACCATCTCATGTACCGTAGGAGCTCTGGAAACCCTGTTTGGTAACATCGAGTACAGTATATTCACAATTCATCAATATATGCATTCCATTCCCCTACGACGGTCTGGTCGGCTGCTGGCGATGTATGATCGTAACTTTATGGATTAGGGGCGAAGCGTTGTGGGCGCTTCCACACCTGAGGCACATTAAAGCTCCAGGACTGTGGCCGCAGACACTGTCTTGACAGCTTCGGCAGCACTCAAATGACTATTGGGTACGATATGGTTCAAGCGATATGGATGAAGCCCAATGTATGTATGGAGTGAGATCCGCTCCGCAGCGTCGAGGATAACTCCATAAGATTGGACGAAAGATGGTTATTGCGGTGTGGAAAGTCAGGTATGTTATGTGCCGAGAAGACATGTCTTGAGCAGATACTGATGAGACGCTTGCAGCCAACGCTCAGAGGCAAGGTCAAGTCCTTACTGACCTGTGGGTACCACTATGCATGCATAACTTTACTTGCTTATTATCGCTTCGCAAGAGAAGATGCTTCTCCCTTCCCTTCGAACGAGGGGGTTAGGTCCGCAGCCGCAGCATGGGGGCCCGGAGTCTGCGCAAATTGCCTATGTGCAAGACATGCGGGAGGAACTGCAACGACAGGGTGGACTCCTCTCCATCCTCGCTAACAACTTGGAACGACTGATACTTCCTCGTCTAGCCACATAGACTCAGACTCTGAAACAGCAGTCTATGTACAGTACCGACATGCTTTGGTGTCACCAGCTGCTGTTTACGGTTTTGAAGGACGACACACCTTGTGCTGGCGAGTTTCTGTCCTTCACCGAGGAGGACTTCTTGATATAGTCAGTACTCCCCTAGAAATTCCCATCAAATGGAAATTTCTGGTACTCGCAAAACCGTGATGTCGTGTCTTCATAGATTACTAGCACCACGTGCGAACCCCATGGCGCGAGCACGAAGACAACGCGAGGTAGAGAAGCCTATTACAAAGCCTGATATCGCAGCCAAGTAGCCGGACAACATCTCGTGCAATACAAGCCACGCCAAGCATTGTCCCGATCACGACAGTCTTGTAATATCACGCTCAAACATGATACCATCTGGTAATAACAGTCGGATGTCAGCCATGTGCGCGCCTACCTTATCTAACCGCCCGGTGGTGTGGGTCGTGCCGCCGTTTGGCTTCACAGTCCGGTGTCGGCGGATGTCCTGAAACAGCTACAACTTCCCACGCCAACATGCGCCCACATGCGCCATTCGGCAAATCCCTGTCGCTCAACACTCGTCCTGCGTCCACACAACACGGCTGTGGGCAACGTTGGAGATTTGCCCGGGTAGGATCGTGCACTGTGCCACACCTCATGCGAATGAGTCTCCCGCATGGTAAGGGCGAGACCCCATCCTTCGTGGATCTTTTCTTATCTCGTTGTCTTGGCGCGGACGGCTGCCAATCAGTGAGTCGCAGTGTAGAGCTGGCCGCTCGCTTGCGTGACTGAGTTCGAACTCTTTCTGGTCCCACGATGCGACCACGCGAGCTCGACGAGCTGCCGTAAAGGCCCGAGCTCGACGAAAGACGAACGCCAGCGGCACGGTGGTGTGTTGGTGGTGTAGTCGAAAGCGGTCAAATCAAAGGCAAATCTGGCAACCCGTGGAGACTCACGAGGTTGGTTCACAGATATAAAAAGGCGGCGCTGATCCCGTGTTCTTGTTTGCTACTCGAGGTCTTGAGAAGTTTGGTGCTTTATTGAGCATCTGCGGCATTCCCCAGTCAGGTGGTCCTATCCTTTTCTTGTTAGCTACCTTGCATACCAGCTAGCATGTCGACGGTAGTGGTAAGTTGTCTTGATGTACAGCTACATATCATGAATGGCTAATGTCTCCACAGCCAGCTTTCGACCCGGCGCAGCCATGGGGAGGTGACCCGTTGTCCACGGACGTCAACGCGCAATTCAGTGGCTACGAGTACCACTACGTCTTCCTCGTCTTCTGTGGATTCATCGTCTGGCTCATCATCCCGGGCATCGGCCTGTTGTACGGTGGTCTCGCACGCCGGAAGAGCTCTTTGGCTCTTCTATTCCAGTCACTGCTGGTGGCTGCCATCACCACCTTCCAATGGATGTTCTGGGGATACTCTCTCGCCTACTCGCGCACTGCTGGGCCATTCATCGGGGACTTGGCCAACTTCGGAATGATGAAAGTGCGCGCTGCACCATCGCCAGGATCTGTCTACATTCCCGAGATCGTCTTCTGTCTGTACCAGCTGCTCTTCTGCGCATGTACTGTGCAGATCGTCGTTGGAGGATCGTTCGAACGTGGTCGCATCTTGCCATCGCTCGTCTTCGGATTCTTCTGGGCAACCGTTGTATACTGCCCCATCGCATGCTGGACCTGGAATCCAAATGGTTGGCTTTACAAGCTTCCCTCTCTCGACTATGCGGGTGGTGGACCCGTCCACATCGCCTCTGGTTGGGCTGGCCTTGCGTACGCTTTCGTCCTCGGAAAGAGAAAGCACACTGGAGAGAAGAGTCATGGCAAGCCACACAACACCACTTTGATCTTCCTTGGCACTGTCTTGATCTGGTTCGGCTGGTTCGGCTTCAACGGTGGTTCCGCTTTGAATGCCACCATTCGTGCTATGTACGCTGCATTTAACACCAATGTCGCCGCCAGCACGGGTGTCATCGGCTGGGTCCTTGTCGACTTCATCAGAACCCGCGGCAAATTCAGTGTGGTGGGTGCTTGTGAAGGTGCCATCGCCGGGCTTGTTGGCATCACCCCGGCTGCAGGTTATGTCAGTGTCTGGCCTGCTGCATTGATCGTAAGTCCCGTTTCTAACATATATACCTGCCAAATGAACAGCCACGACTAACAGACCACCAGGGTTTCGTGACTGCAATCGTGTGTGCGTGCCTCCAAGACATCAACGAATGGCTGAACATCGACGAGGGCCTCTACGTCTTCAAGCTGCACGGTATCGGCGGCATGGTCGGCTCCTTCATGACGGGCATCTTCGCCGACCAGACCATCTCCGCCCTCGACGGCGCCTCCCTCTACCCCGGCGGCATCAACGGCAACGGCATCCAGGTCGGCAAGCAGTTCGCCGAGATCACCGCCATCTCCGCCTACTCCTTCGTCGTCAGCTGTGCGCTCCTGCTCATCCTCAAGTACATCCCCGGCATGCACCTGCGCGTCAGCGAGGAGGCCGAGATGCGCGGCCTCGACCTCGACCAGTTCTTCGACGAGCAGATCGGCGACTGGGGCAGTTTCGAACTCATGGAGAACATCACCCACGGCGTGCCGAGGACCACCGACGCGAGCAAGCCGCCGAGTCTGACGCATGAGGGTGTTGAGCCGACTAAGGTGAACTGATGTGCATCACGAATAAGTCGTGAGTGTTGGGGTTGATGTGGATGTTAATGCATTTGATCACGGTCCACTGAGGCTATATAGATGAGGAGTCATGACTCAAGAACTAGAATTTTTTTTACAAAATATGTGATGAAGTATAGGTATCGTGCGGACTTTGATCTGTACGTCCCGATCGTTGCATACCGTAATAATGAAGTCGATGGATCGGTTGTCATCCAGGCGCCTGGCTGCTGTTGGCGCGCGTGATGGCTAGCACACCTATACATTGTATCTCACCTATTGACGTTAGCCGACGCTACGTTCGTGATCTCAAGTTTCATAACTGTCGGCCACAAATTCACTCTTTATGACGGGGTTGCAGTGTTTCTTCAGCGACCCATGAGCCGTCATGATCCGGATGTTGACATATGAATGAGGCGCTGTTTAACTCGAGCGAAACGCGCTGAATGTACATCGACCAGCGTACATGCGCACTCATGTCGTTACTATCACTTCGAAGTGAGTACGAGCTCCATCCATGATAAGTAGGAAACTTTGAGCAGATACCTACCGCCTGCAAGATTTGAATCTCTTTATGATTGATAGAAGAATGAGGGCATGAAAGATTGTTATCCGCGGCAGCAACAAGTATGTGCCGAAGAACTGTGGTGAATACTCATGTTCATTATGATTATGTGCCCGAGAACTGTCCTGTGTGCCATGGGCTTGGAGTTTTGGTACTGAGCTGTGACACCAGAAATGCTTGGAGCAATAGCAGTTATTCAATCTTACATTCCAGCGTCACGTATATATTGACCATGCATTAGATTGAATTTCCTCCCTTAGGATCTCCTCAGTGGCTTCAAAATGCCGAGGAGGTAGGAGCTGTGGCTGATAATGGTGTACCTCATAGTGATACCGACCTCCCAATCGCATCGGCACATTGCAATGCGCACAGTTCATACACCGCTGCCGGGATTGTCGTTGCCTGGTTGGCGGGTGTTCGTTTCGAATACGACAAGCAACAAGAGTTCCCATGGTTGGAGAAGTCGTTTCCACAAGTCTTGGCACGCTGGTCCCCACCCCGAAGCGCATTGCCTCGACGCGGCAACTCCATTCGTTCCATGATGCGTCTCCCAGCTCACGCCGTCATGGCATTAAATTTGGAGACACAGGGGATCAGATACATGTACATGTGGGTGCATAGTATACATGCGGATCTACCTTCAGCCGATGCAGGGCAGTGGCGCAAACAATAGATTATCTGATCAAACATGTCCAGCTGGTTCGGAAGCCAGGAAACAATTGTGCAGTGATTGACCGAGCTGATGAGATGTTCCGACTATATCGTTCACAACACGTGTCCTGAACCCTACTGATCGCTGTGTCCGCCTACCACTGTATGCAGTCGATGTCGATCATGCGCCCTGGATACGTATCTAGTTGTGCATGTCAGATCGTGTCTGCCGCAGACCTTATACGACGTCTGACCAGAGGAGAACATTGCTCGGAGTCTCGGATAGTTCTGGAGGAGGATGACTTCCGCTTTCTGTTTCAGCTTGCATAACGACCAGACAGGCAACAACATCTCATCTTCACGGTATGGATGTAAATATGATCTGACGCATGTGGCGGGTAGGTATACTGATATGCTATGATGTCAAGAAGAAGTGTTCATGGTGTTACTGTGGTAGGGATTGATGTAGGAAGGCCTGATGTTGGATTTTGCTTCCCCGGAGCAGATCTCACGACCTCAACATGTTACGATAAGATCAGCCATGGGACAGATGCCTTGCCGATCAGGGCGCACACAGGGCCAGAAACGAAATAAAAAGGTCCTGTGGTCCCTTTCCCCCACCGACGCTACTTCGGCCGAAACGTAGACGATGATCCTTCCAGGTGGTTTAGGGTCTAAATTGTGTGAATCGTGCCATGTCATGTGAAAGAGCCCATATCAATCCGTCTGCCTACGACCTGGCCTTTCTTCTGCTCTTCCCTCGTCCTCGATCCTCTCCGCCTCATACCATTGCCTTCACGCACTCCCATTCTTTCACTTCCTCACGTATCCGTTTCGTGGTCGCGGCATTGCATCGCTTCGTCGGCGTCATCGATCCAGCCGCACTCGTCCCGACAAGACTGCCGACGATCTTCGGGCGGTCCCCATTGAGTTTGGTTCACGGAACGTGTGGTTGTTTTCTCCCTGCAGGCGACTACTACACTCTTCTACACTGCGATTACCTAGACGGAAATCTGCGAAACAGCAAGGATGGCACAGCTTGACACTCTCGACATTGTGGTGCTGGTGGTGCTGCTGCTCGGTACGGTTGCTTACTTCACCAAGGGCACATATTGGGCGGTACAGAAAGATCCCTATGCTTCGACATTCGCCAATGGCGGCGCCGGCAAGTCTACCAAGAGCCGGAACATCCTCGAGAAGATGGAGGAGCAGGGCAAGAACTGCGTTGTCTTCTACGGCTCTCAGACCGGCACTGCCGAGGACTATGCTTCGAGATTGGCCAAAGAGGGTTCCTCACGTTTCGGGCTTAAGACTATGACCGCCGATTTGGAAGAGTACGACTACGAAAATCTAGACGAGTTCCCCGAGGACAAGGTGGCCATGTTCGTGCTGGCTACATATGGCGAGGGTGAGCCGACGGACAATGCCGTGGAGTTCTACGAGTTCTTTGGCAACGAAGATATCTCCTTTGGTGAGAAGACCGCAGATTCCGCACCGCTCAGCAGCCTCTCGTATGTTGCGTTCGGTCTCGGAAACAACACCTACGAGCACTACAACTCGATGGTCCGCAACGTCGATAAGTACCTCACCCGTCTCGGCGCAAAACGTATTGGTTCCGCTGGAGAGGGCGATGATGGCGCTGGAACTATGGAGGAGGATTTCTTGGCTTGGAAGGAACCCATGTGGAGTGCGCTCGCTTCTGCTATGAACCTGGAAGAGCGTGAAGCCCTCTACGAGCCGGTATTCGAGATCACGGAGAAGCCAGACTTGAGCGCCGAGGACGACACTGTATACTTGGGCGAGCCGAACAAGAACCACTTGGAAGGACACTCAAAAGGACCCTACAACGCACACAACCCATACATTGCACCCATTGCCGAGTCAAAGGAACTTTTCCACGACAAGTCCCGAAATTGCTTACATATGGAAATCGACATCTCTGGCTCCAACCTCTCATACACTACTGGTGACCACATTGCGATCTGGCCTACAAACTCCGGTCTCGAGGTGGACCGCTTCTTGGACATCATTGATTTGACTGACAAACGCGATGCGGTCTTCACCGTGAAGGGCCTGGACGCAACCGCCAAGGTCCCATTCCCATCACCGACCACATACGATACCGCGGTGCGTTACCACCTCGAAATCTGCGCTGCCGTGTCTCGTCAATTCGTCGCTACACTCGCCCAATTCGCCCCGAACGATGAGATCAAAGAGAAGATGTCGAAGATCGGCAACGACAAGGACACATTCGCCTCGGAGGTCGCCAGCAAGAACTACAACATCGCTCAGCTCCTGTACGCGATTGGCGGCGGGCAGAAATGGAGCAAGATTCCCTTCACTCTGTTCATGGAATCGTTGAACAAGATCCAGCCACGATACTACTCCATCTCGTCCTCGTCACTAGTGCAGAAGAACAAGGTCTCGATTACTGCGGTCGTGGAGTCGCTCGAAGTGCCTGGTTCTCCCCACGTCGTCAAGGGCGTCACCACCAACTACCTGCTCGCGCTCAAGATGAAGCAACACGGCGACCCCAACCCGGATCCCAACGGCCTCAACTACGCCATCACCGGCCCCCGCAACAAGTACGATGGCATCCACGTCCCAGTCCACATCCGCCACTCCAACTTCAAGCTGCCTTCGGACCCGGCCAAGCCCATCATCATGATCGGTCCAGGTACTGGTGTGGCGCCATTCCGCGGCTTCGTCCAGGAACGCGCGCAGCAGGCCAAGAACGGCGAGAACGTCGGCAAGACTGTGCTGTTCTTCGGCTGCCGCAAGTCCACCGAGGATTTCATGTATGAGGATGAATGGAAGGTAAGTTTCTGAGCCCCCTCAAACCCCCCGTTCAAATCAAACTCTTGACTAATACTCCCTCACAGCAAGCTAAAGCCGACCTAGGCGACAGCTTCGAGCTCATCACGGCCTTCTCGCGCGAAGGCCCCAAGAAAGTCTACGTGCAGCACCGGCTCAAGGAGCGGGCCGACGAGATCCACGCCCTGCTCGAGCAAAAGGCGTACTTTTACGTCTGCGGCGACGCCGCCAACATGGCCCGCGAGGTCGCCGAGGTCCTCGCCCAGATCATCTCCGAGAAGCGCGGCGTGTCGAAAGCCAAGGCTGACGAGGTCGTCAAGAGCATGCGTGCGTCGAATGCGTATCAGGAGGATGTGTGGTCTTGAGGCAGTATACTTTGAGTTTGGCAGGGGAAATGGTGCTGGAGTGGAGTGGAGTGGAGCGCTCGGCTTAGGCGAACTCCCACATCCGGGCTGCTGGCTATACTCTACCGTGAATGACTTGGACCAACTGGCGCACCTTGGACTGTTTGAATCTCGAGAGATTGGACGATTGGGTCCAGCGTTGCATCTCATCTAATCTGCCTGCGTTGCGAGCATGAGGAGTCAATTTTCCGCTAGACATTTATCCTGGTTTCCCACTGTTGGTTGGCTGGCCGGCTGAATTGCCTACCCGGCTTTTTGATAGAGCGAGTCTTCGCATCGGAGCAAGTTTCTGTTTATAGCTGCCTTATACTACAGATGGGAGAAATGATAGACGATTACTAGAAAGCTTGAAGACATACCTACCCAGCTACTTTATCCATCTGCTTACTCGAACTTCCATATAACCACTCGGGCTGTATTGTGAGAACGGGGTGTATCGCGTTCTTTTGCGGTCAGATCCACACGTCCTAAGGAACAATAATGCTAATATTGGTAATCTGAACTTGGTGGTGTTCGTATATCTAATAATAAGCTGACTGTACGTGGTAAAGTGTGATGGATCAAGAGTTTCGGCAGGGCTCCAAGCGTAAATACAGTATGGCAGTCGGGCATGTTGCGCATCCAGTGAAAACACCACGCACATATCATGCCATCTCTCCCCATGCATGAGATCGGGACTGGTCCTGAGCTGGATACAGTACCCATCAGTTTCTTCCGGAAGAGCTATCGGAGGAATTGTCAGATTGCCGTGCAGGAGACTACCGAGCTATGCTGGCTGCAGCCTCATCACTCAGCAGGCGATAATGGAGCAACGTCCGGTGAAGCCTGTCGTCGGCCAACGGTTGATGGGGAAAGGCATCGGGAAGATGAGCTGCGCTTCTCCTGTCGTGTGGCGGCAGATGGGTCGATTGAGGGGCGATGAGGATCTCGGTGAGATGCGGTCGTCCGTGGTAACTTTGGAACCTTGGGAGGTGGTTTTCGTGAGGTGGCAGCATACCTCAATTACCAGCTATAAGCTTGTGTGCCGAATAGGTACATGTATGTACTGTGGTCTTGGCTGCCGATGTTTGGCGACATACGGTCACGGCTCTAAGAGACTTCAGCCTCCAACGGCACTCCATATGACAGCTAGCGAGCTTGCTCCTTGGTCAGTTTTGCAAGCATACTGTAACGCCTACCCTTGTCTTCAGCAGTCCGCAGTTCTACAGGACGCGATGCATCTGCGTCTGTTGTGCTGCCGTGGAAATGCTTTCCAGTGTTTTTATGTTGCATCCCGGTCGTGCACGTCGGGATCCTGAAACGGCCGGAAGGACGGGTGCTTGCTTCCGCGCTGCCTTGCTCCGTACCGCCGACGGGTATGGCCGCATCCTCCGTGGACGACAAGATGCGTGCGCAAGGGCTCAGCATGAAACATGTGACCTCTCTCTTTGTCTCTCGTAGGATACGAGCAGCTATGCGCGAGGCGAGAGATACCGCCATCCAAGGGCGCAGAGGCTGCGATTATTGGAGCTCCATTTGGCGGTCTGTGGCAGATCCGGCTCTAGGATTCTGCAGGGCGAAGTTCATCCAACGTGCCTTGCACTCCAATCAAAGCCTCGTGCAAGGATGTGCGGTGAGCGTCAAGACCACGTTACCAGTCTGGCCAGAACTGGTATCGGTTGTGTCAAGCCTGTTCGTGTTCTGAGACTCTACATGGACCATGAGACGCAGGTACTTCTCGAGAGTGTTGCGTATGGCCCAACCTCAAGCTCCCTGTCGAGCCACGGGAGAAATCCTTTTCCGTGCTCCAGAATGTACAGTTCTGGGTTCGACTCTAATAGGTTGATCTCAGCGCTTATGTCGGCTGCCGTCTGCTTGTTTGGGCACCCTTGGTAAGCCTTCCGATCCGCAGGGCGAACCACATGGAGAGGCAATACCCAGAAAAGTGACAGATCGCAAGTATGTGGGCGACCTGAAGGTGCCAGTTAAACAGGCGGCCTTGCTAAGTTCAGCGTCGAAACACGGTTTTGCGGACTGCACAGAAAGGCAGAGGGCAGAAGCAGGTCGCGAGACACAGGAGGCTGGAGAGGTCCAGTGGCGAGACGTGACAACAAACCTGGTGCTTGGGCAGCCAACTTGGTCTCGGTGCTGGCTCGTGTAACGGGGGGTATTCGTGTATCCGTCGAGGACAGGTGCAGAGGCCAGACTTGTGAGAGGCAGCCCAAAGACGCAGGCTTGCCGTCGTTCCCAAAGCAGACCCATTCTGTGGTGTGCGACGTAGGCAGAAGCCAAGTCTGCCTGGCGATGAGGGAAGGACGGGCAGCAGCAAGATGATGCCGATGAAATAGTTCTCCCGGTCAACGGGGTGCTGCAGCCGACTCCCTTTGCTCGTTTATCATGTACCTTATCCATCTTCCATTCATGCCCTCCACGATCCTATCTCTAACCGCACCCGTCCACCGTCTGTCTATGGGATAGTATTGCCTGTATCATTTGTATCAGCATCACTATTCCTCGCCATCGCCGCGAGTTTGAGCTTCGTGGCGGATGCCTAAGGTGTTGTGCCCGTAGCAGTCGAAACGAACAAGGTGACGTTCAAAAATCGTGCTCACCTCACAATCAACAACGACAACAACATCAACGAGTCTCGACATCTAACGACAACCGAATTTTCTATCAACGACTTTCTTGTGACCTTACGGCCCTGAATCACCCACCAACTCAGACGACAGCACAGAAACATACCTTGGTGACGATCGCGAAGCTTCTCCTGGCCGACAACACCCGTTTGAGCGTGGCTACTACGGATATTAGGTACGTATGCTACGACCTTCAGTCGAGGCAGCAGGCGCAACAACCTCCTTCCCTCCCCAGCACTTCATCATCGTCGGCGGCAGCGGGAAACCCAGTGATGAGGCTAGTGCCATCAACAATCTCATCAAGCCTTCTTCTTCCTGTTCTTCTCCTCCCTGACCACCAACACCACCACATCATCCGCCATCAACTTCCCACCCTCTTTGTATTCTCTGCATTTTGGAATCCACACGTTGACCAACATTGCCATCTTCTCATCAGCTCCGTGTTTGCTTTCAGATACATCCTCTTCCACGGTCTCATCAGCTCCTCCGGAAGAACAGCCTTGCCACCGACAAGCGTCTTCTGCTTTCAGATCTTCTGTCAAGGTACAATTCCCTCCTTCGAGGCCATCTACCAATGCATGGACATACCGCACGTTGATCGCCCTCATAGAGAGGCTCTAGCCATGTTCCCGCAACAACAATCAAAATGCGAGCAGCTGCTAACCTCTGCTCATCGTATAGCGTCCTCTCATTCAGCTTCTCGGTAGTCTCAGGAGTATCTCAACTTCAACCCGACGGCATCATTCACGGTAAGACCACCAGCTCGACCAGTCCTCGAACACGAGTAGACTTCTTCCTATCAACATGCACATGACCACCACACTGAACAGACCCACCACTCCCGCTCAACTCTGTGAAAAGCAGTCTAGCAATGCTGGCAAAATCCTTCTGCAGCTCCGCTCCTCGCTGACACAAAGCTCCCAGCAAAGGCCATGATGGGCGACAAGAACGTGAACGGTCCCTACAAGCGTGTGAACGGCAACTACACCGCCAACAATAAGATGTACGGCCGGCAGTACGACTCGCACACTACCACTGCCCATGGATATGGCATGAATCTCCCGAGTCCCGACATTTCTGCTCTTGCTCATTCCTTTCAAGGTATGAACATGCAGAACCAGAACTTCGCAGCTCATGCCAAGAACGCCATGATTCCAGCCGGCAATGGCTACAACGGTCTGCCCGTTACCAATGCCGGGCCAGCCTTGTATGGCACGTCCGGCCAGTACGTGTATCCCAACAACTACGGCGTCAACAGCGGTGGTCAGCCAGCCAACATGTACACACCACATGCTTCTCAATACATGCAGCAGCTCGGGTACAACACTTACCAGCATCATGACAATAGCCCGCTGTCCCAAGGCTGGACTCCCACGACTGGTACCAACGGCGAAGTTCCAACTCTCATCACGCCCCGCCGCGACTCCATTTCCTCGAACGAGAATGATCAGCCTGCCACGCCGTCCTACGCTGGCTACCCTGGTTTCGGTCCTGCCGGTGTTGCCATCAATCGATCCCCAAGCGGCGTGTTCACGCACAGTACACCCTCGCCAACATCTTTGATGAACACCTACGGCATGGCGATGCCGAAGCAGCCTGAGCTGAGCGATGTCTCACCTCGTATCAAGCTACTGCTCGCTCGAGAGCCCGCCATCCCTCGAGCCATTCCGGCACCCTCCTCGCCACTGAAGCCTCTTGACCGGGCTCTCGAAAACCAGCGTGGGGAGACCAATGTCTACATTCGCGGTCTGCTCCCAGAGACCACCGATGCACAGCTCGAGGATTGGGGTTCCCGATTCGGTGATATCAAGAGCTCGAAGTCCATCATCGACCTTAACACCGGACTTTGCAAGGGGTTTGTCCACTGCACACGCAACTGTGAATCTTGCTGACACCACATCAACAGCTTCGGTTTCGTCAAGTACCACAACTACGAAGACGCTGAGAACTGTATCCGTGGCTTCCACTATCTCGGCTATGAAGTCAGCTTCGCCCGTGTAAGTACACATCCGGCCCAGCCTATCACCGGGAGGAAACTGACCGCTTCGCAGGAATCGTTTTACTCCAAGCTCAAGACCTTTGCTGATGAAGGAAATACCAACCTTTACGTCTCTAATTTGCCCAAGACCATGAACGAACACGAACTTGCTCAGCTGTTCACTCCGCACAAGGTTTGCTCCTCGCGTATCTTGAGGGACAAGAACGGTCACGGCCGCGGTGTTGGCTTCGCTCGGTAAGCCTATGATTATGTTCTCCACCTGTGCCCTCGCTGACACTGCTATAGCTTCGAGTCCCGTGATGATTGTGAAGCAGTCATCAAGACCTTCCACAACACGAGCATCGAGTCGTCGTCGGAGGACATGCAGATTCAGATTCGCTACGCCGACACCCAGGAGCAAAAGTCATTGAAACAGCAGACTCAAGCTGCCCGCCAGTTCCGCTCAGCCGAATATGAGTGGGCCTCGCAGAACTTCCGCCCAGGACGACCCAACGAGTTCGAGCAGTATCTTGGTACGCACCCGAATGTTCCCATTCAAGGTCAGCGCTGGGCCCAGTCGGCGATGCGTCAAGCCCCAGCAACTCGGACCCCACTCGTCGCCGTTTCGGCCTCCGAGACTTCTCATCAGTTGAATGCTGCGTCTGGGCCCAGTACCCAAGCCCAGAGTACTGATCGATCTTCCGCTGTCGATCATGCCACCCCGTCCGCCTCGGACTGATGAGCCTTATTATCAACCACGACCCATCACGAGCCATCCTTAATCGATGGACTCTTTGCACATCATCGTCAAGACCTTGCAATACACATCTCCATACTTCAGGTCGCCATCCTTGCCGATACAGTGCGGGGTGCACATTGCCCGACTA
Organism: Microcyclospora tardicrescens; assembly: GCA_003012245.1. Lineage (NCBI taxonomy): Eukaryota > Fungi > Ascomycota > Dothideomycetes > Capnodiales > Microcyclospora > Microcyclospora tardicrescens. Next base: position 106,905 of record PXOE01000049.1, read on the forward strand.
TCTCAGCATATACGCATCACATGTTAACCACTCGTTGGCGATTCTGGTAGTGAGCTTCGCGCAACCGCAGATGACTCTGTCGTCTGTAGCTAGTTTTCAGCACTCTAGCTTTTGTTATCTCCTCGCATTCTACTGCGCCATCATAGCCAAAAGTATTTCTTCTACTTGCGAGTGTTTATTTGGCAGTACCGGATCGCTCGTTGACCCTCACCGGCCTGGAAGTATTTAGCGGGAGAAAAGACGGGCGGTAATGGTAATGGCAAACCGCATGATGGTTACCTTATGGTTGACAGTGGCATATACAGATGATGGCAAGATACTTTATGTAGCGTGCATAGACCATGTATGATCACCCACGAGGAGTATGTATTTTGTTCCCTTGGCAAGCTGAGAGTCATCTGTTCTTGAGCGACTGTGTCGTTATCCTTCCGGTGCGACGTCCGGCTCTAGGATCACTGGGATATTCTGGGTGCTGGCTTTGGCGTAACCTGCTGCAGCTGCAAGCATCTCGAAGCGGATGTGCTGACATGGATAACGACATGATGCGGTGCCGCCCGCATACTGATCGTGACACCCAACAGCATCTCTGTCGTATGAAGTGTTATACCTGGACGTCTATGGTCAGACAGTATGCGGCTACCCAGCAGCGCCGTGACGATGTGCGGTCGAATCTGAGGACATGCAGCGCCGTTGGCCTGAACCCTGATCTAGCATGTGCCTGACAGCGGGACGCGAAAGCTGGTGGCGCGCATGGTTCCGCCTTTCACATGTACCTGAAGCTCTCCCCTGCGATATGCAAGGGCTCCGCTGTGGTCGCCGCGCGCGCATCGCTTTCATCCATCGTCTCAGCGTCAGTGGGGAGCGCAGTATCTGCTAATCCCACCAGCGCCGTGAACTCGACATCTCCTGCCCACCGCCTGAACTCCGAGCTATGCTCCGTGCCAATCGAGCGACTCTCGCGTACCGTCGATCCGGCGGGTGACACCCCACGACTGTGCTGCAAACACTCGCGCAATGCCGAGTGCTGAGCAAGGCCGACGAACATGACCGGACTTCCACCTGCTGATGGACGAGCAATCCTCTTCTCGCCTCCGTCCGCTTCGGCTCCCCCCGACTTGAGCACGAGTCCGCCACAAGAACCACTCCTGGTCGCGCCTCCAGGGCCATTCACAGCTCCTCGTGAACCCTCGGTCACGAGAGGGCGGGCGCTCAGCGCGACGAGTTCGCGAAATGAATCGCCTGCGCAATTCCGCTCCAAGAAGAGCGCCGAGTTGGATCGAAGGCCTTCGCTTTACGGTCATCATCGACAGACCTCGATCGTCAATGGCGTGCAACATTCCCGGAACTCGAGCCTGCTGGCCTCCTCCTCATCGGCCAGCTCCAGCCCACTGAGTCCGCAACGGGTTCCTGGGAACATGGCGCATGAGCTGGGTCCGCCAAATGGGTTACATATTCACGGTTTGAAGAAGAGCCCGTCCATGTCAATCCTCTATGGCAACGGCAATGCGAGCACAGCGGCGCCGGTGACGAATCGAAGCTTCGATCCCTCTGCACCAGCACGCCGACCAGAAAGAATGCACAGTGGCAAGATGAAGCGGAGCCACGAGCACTCTCAGTCGCAACCACGGACAAACCCTCAGGAATTGCGTACGGTCGGAGAGTATGCGCTACACCACCTGTTCACATCCTTCATCGCGGAAGCAGATGATCGCATTGAGCAATGCATACCACAGCAAGGCGAAGCAGAGCCGAGAGTCGAGGATATCTGCGGACCTGGTGCCGACCCTGCCTTTGACCAACTCATCTCATCTCTGGGTCATATCAATCGGCACAAACCGAACTCCCTGATTGATTCTGTGATCCACTGGCGCAAGAAGAAGGCAGATATGGCAAATAACATGTTCAGCGAGCTACAAGCTATGCGGGATGCTGGCATGACATACACACAGAAACCGATTCAGAATGGTTCTGTCAATGGGCCAAACACGATGCCGAGTGTCCAGGATCTGGTGCTGCTGGAACATAACGTACAGGTTGCCGATCGACGGTCGACGGTCTCAATCTACATTCTATGCCGAGTCCTGATCGAGATCATCGGTCAGACCACACTCAAAGCTTTGAACGGTTCTGATAACAACCTAAACACAGCAGCGCGTCTGGAAGATGTCATTTATACCCAACTGCAAAGCGCGGATCCTGAGCTCCTTGCATCTTCTCCCGTCATCCACTCAAACTGGATCATTCGCGGCCAACTTCTTGGAGTCATGAGCGGCGTTCGCTTCGATGAAGTGGCAGAGCGCTTCATCAAAGACCTTGAAAAGGCGCATAAGAAGCTCTCCGTCAAAGGCCTGGCAGATCCTAAACTGGCTGCCAAGACTGCACTGCTTGTCGAGAGTATGCGGTGGTTGAAAGTCCGACCATGTCCTGAGATCGTCTGGAACCAGTCTTGTGATATCATGCAGCTCCTCGCTCGATTCTTCTCCGAAGTCCACGGGCGCGTCATGAAGCGAGCTTACGCCGAGCTGTTCGAGCAGCTCATGTTACCTATTGCTGCAACGGCAACCTCTGAACTGAACAACCCAAAGTGGAAAGATGTCATTGGAATCTTGCAACCGCGAATTTCACAAATGCTCTCAAAAGCCGATCATTGGCCGCATATTTACCCTCTTCAAGCAGTCTCTCTCTGTGCTTCGCCTATGGAGCTGTTTGCTGTCCAGTGGCTGCCCCTGGTGACCTCTTTCCAGCCCAAAGCAAGAGATCGAGTGGGCCGGTCTCACGCACTGAAAGCTATTTGCCGGCTGGTCTGGCGGTATCTGTACCGGCACTCCGAGTCGCCGAACCAAATCGCTCGCAAACTAGACGAAATTGTCAAGCTCGTGTTTCAAGGTGGAAAGAGGGTGTTGATCTCAACGGATCCTATCATTGCGGACCCTTTGATCCAACTCATTCGCATCATCGGTTACAAGCATCGGGAGTTGTGCTTCCGTGCTATAATCTTCCCCCTCATGAACTCGGAGCTGTTTGGCGGTTCGGAGAAGGACTTGAAAATTGAGAATCTTGACCCTGAGAAGACGGTGATCGCCATCCGTGCTTTCTTGGCGATAATGGCTGATCTGGAGGCGGCCGATCCTCCTGCGTTTCCGATCAGGTTTGAATGTGATGCTATGATGGACATTTCCAGCCGCACCCATCAGGGCCATCACCGCTCGACGTCACAGGGCTTCGCTGTGTCCGCAGGTCGGACGGAGCGCTTATCACGGCCGGTCATGACGACGAAAATGGATGAAGTTGTCGAAGAATATTACGTCAAATTCTGTAAGATCCTAGGCCAACTGACCATCATTTGCGACAACACTTTCGGCGGACAAGCGGTGCTTGACGAAAAATTTGCGTCGCACACGCCCAAAACGCCCATGGCGGAAGCGTTCACATTCAATCGACGCGACGAATTAATGAACCCCAATGATCTCCGACAAAGCTATTACGACTTGCTGCACGTTGCGGTGGAGGCACTGCCGCGCTGTTTATCGCCACACCTTCCACTCAACTCCTTGGTCAATCTGCTTTGTACGGGGACAGCCCACGTGCAATCGCATATTGCCAGCTCGTCCGCGCAATCGTTGAAGTCTATTGCCCGACAATCACATGCTCAGCAGGTAACGATTGGATTTGCTAGATTCATCTTCAGCTTTGATGACCGCTATGCTACTGTGTCGGATGGCAGTCTTCTTGGTCCGGGCCACATCGAGAACACGTTGAAGCTTTATGTCGAGCTTCTCCAGATCTGGATCGATGATATTCAACAACGGACACAAAAGGCGAAGGAAGAGCCCACGACAGATGATGCGCCGGCCGTGCGTGCGTTGCCACTCGATCTGTCAGGTGTGCTGGCTCATGTAGACGAAGTTGAGTCGCACGGGCTATTCTTCCTCTGCTCACCTTCGCGAGTTGTGCGAGCGGTTGCAGTCAACGTCCTCCGCCTGATTACGAAATTCGATACTGCTCTTGGACAACCAAAAGTGCCCCGAATCATCAACATTCTTGAGGGTGGGTCGGAAAGAGTCATTGATGTGGACGATGAACGTTTATCTCTGGCCGAACGTAGCCGAATTCAAAAGGGTCTGCGGAAGAGTAACACTAATAGCGTCCTGGTGGAGCTGTGCAGCAGTGATATCGCACATGACGCAAACTTGTGGTTCAAAGTCTTCCCTGGACTTGTTCGCCTCAGTTCTCACATCTGTATGCAGGCTGTGGCGTTGACGAGGGAGCTGGTCTGTCAACGGTTATCACACAGCTACAGAGCCATCACAGCTATCGTTGAAGGAAACAAGCAGACCCACAATGCCATCGAACAAGCGTTTCTCCCGAATACCAAGACAAGTGGTCGACTGACCAGCTCCTCGCCCGAGATTATCGTGGAGCAGTGGAAGATCCACCTCATCTTTGCATGCACCACTTTGACCAATGTAGGCGGCAACTCTAGCAATGCCCCAGTCTCGAGTCAAAGCTCGCAACACACCCGCAAAAGCTCGAAGTCATCCTCCACTGGTAGCGAGAAGATTGCGTCCGCGAGCGAGCTCTTCTCCAAGGTGGTCCCGTTCCTCTCCGTATGGAATGCCTCCGTCCGCAGTGCAGCAATCATGGGCTTGGGCGCCACAAATGCCACGCTATATCACACCTTGCTGGAGTGTTTACAGCCACATGTCGCAACATGTACATCTGAGCAGAAAGAGCATCTCATGTCTCACAGGCGCACGTTGAGCGGTCCACGGCGTAGTCGGCGCACCGACAATCTCCGCGTCGAGATCACACACCTCCTCAGTTTGACCTGCAACCTAATGCAAGATCCCTCTCTGACTGGGGATGAGTATTCACTCTCATACATCATCGACTATACCAAACAGCTTCGCATCTTCCTTAGCGATGAAGTTATCCAAAGCCAGCTCGAGTTTCAGAAACTGCGGAAACATTTCTGTACTCTAGTGGAAGGACTTTTTGAGAACGTGCGCAAACTGAAAGACTCCTCACGATGGGTGTCATTCCAATCCCGACAAGCCACGTTTGCACTCATGGAGAATTGGTGTGGCTTCTCGCCCAACGAATCCCAGCTTCGTCGTCAACAAGATCACCTCCGGTTGTCCTTGCTTGACCGCGAGCATGATCTTCGAGGACGAGCGATCATCAACTCGGCCATCGAAAAGGAGAGGAATGAGCTTCAGACCGCTGCACTGAGCGCCATGGCTGGGTTGTGCGCTGGCCCGCTGAGCTTCGTTGCGGACAATCGGATCCTCATGCAATTCGACGTTCGTCGGATGCTGGCTTGGATCGGCACCATCTTCGAAGGACCAAGCGATCGAACTCATGCCATTGGTCGGAAGGCGTTGCAAAATCTTATCGTGCACAATCTCGATCAGCCGTACCTAATGGCACAAACGATGCGGATGTGCTATATCGCAAGACAGCCCAAGGCCTTGACGAGCTATTTTGAGGTCGTGACTAAAGTTCTTACCGATTTTGAAAGCGTAAGCGCCACGGTGCCGTTCTGGAAGATCCTCTGCGCGAGTCTGTACACGCTCGGCAACGAGGATAGTCAAATCCGGACCAAGTCTGCGAGGACTTTGCGCACGCTGGAAGAGCGGCAGGGTAAAACATCAAAGCTGCAGGATTTAGATATCAGTGTTTCTGACAAGACAACGGCGGTGTACAAATTAGCACAGTTTGAGATATCTCGCAGACTGGCCAAGCAGCATCCGGAGCTGGCGTTCTTCGTCTTCTCTGAGTTTTCGGCTTACTTCAATGAGCTGCAACCAGACCACCAGCGAAACATGGTCTCGGGCATGTTGCCTTGGATCCAGACCATCGAACTGCAGCTGGATCCTAATGGTGGACCGACCGCGACATCGTATATGCTGTTGGTCAATCTCTTTGAGATCACCGTGCGCAGTAGCATCGCTCTTCATAACGAGATTCAAGCCCTATGGCAAGCACTCGCCACTGGCCCATACGCCGGCAATGTTCAGCTCGTGCTCGACTTCATCATCAGCGTCTGTCTCGACAAGAAGGAACAGAACTTTGTCATCTATGCAAAGCAGATCGTTGTCTTTTTGTCCAAGACGCCGGCTGGCGCTAGGGTCATCGAGCATCTCATCCTACAGATCAATCCGAAGTCAATGCCGCCGCCAGGTGCGGACACTCCTGCTCGACAAGCCCCTGTCGACAATGTCGGGCTGCCGTATATCACGGATCTTTCTGACGTCCTTCCCCACGGGACCAAGCAGAATGGCATGTCGTTAGGACAGCTGAGTTTGATTTTACTGGTCGATCTGGTCATCTCGCCTATCCAGTTGCCGGCCGACAAGATCCCAACGCTTCTTCAAATGGTACTGGTGCAGTGGGATCAATATTCCCCGATCGTGCAAGACCAAGCCCGTGAAATGCTGGTGCATCTCATCCACGAACTTGTCGTGTCCAAGGTCGAACCAGGCGGAGAACATTACCACCGCGCCGAAAGATTCATCGACTTAATCCGCCGGCAAGACCCGTCTGTGACCTGGGCGTACACTGATATGGAATTGCGCACCAATTCTTCGAGCGACCCAAAAAGAGGCATGCCGTTCGTTATCGGAGAGGTCGTGGAGATCTTCGAGTTGGTGGACGAGTACAAGAATCTCAAGCCGCTCTGGGCCCGCGTGACCATGGACTGGGCGACATCGTGCGCCGTGAGACATGTGGCGTGCCGTTCGTTCCAGCTCTTCAGATGCATCCACACAGAGCTGGAGCATCAACTGGATCAGCAGATGTTGGCTGATATGCTCGCGCGATTGTCGAACACAATCGCCGATGACAGTGAGGATATCCTCATCTTCTCGCACGAGATCCTGGTCACCCTGCGCAACGTCATTGATAAGATCACGGCGTTGGACTTGGTGGAGTACCCGCAGCTTTTCTGGACGACATGTGCTTGCTTGGGAACTGTGTACGAAAAAGAGTTCCAGGCTGCACTCGATATGTTGAGTTTGCTGTGCACGAAAATGGACCTCACTGACCCAGCTCTATTGAATATCATACGGGACAATCAGCCGCCAGACTGGAAGGGTGGATTCAATGGGCTTCATGGTTTGCTCTACAAGGGCGTGAGATCCAGCGAATCGATGCAGCGCGCACTTGCCGTAATGGAGACGCTCATCAAGCTACCCTCGAACGATATCGTTGGTGGTGAAGATCGATTGCTGTTTACTGTACTTTCCAATCTCCCTCGGTATTTGCAGCACTTTGACGATGCTGGTAACGATCCTGCCTGCTTACCATCGGCGGGAACGCTTGCGTTGGCAGCGGAGAGTCTTGGGTATCCGCAACTGCAAACTGCTTTGCAAGACTTCGCCTACGGACGATGTCGGAGTGAGAAGGATTTCCTGGCGCAGACCATCGCGGCCATCAAAAGTTCGTTCTTCCCGGCGCTTGAGTTCACGAGTCTGGTCTTCTTACTCGGCATGGTCAACAATCGTGTCGCCTGGTTCAAAGTCAAGACCATGCAGGTGTTGTGCGTGATGCTGGCGGAAATCGATATGCGCAAGCCTGACATCGCAAGCCAAGGTCCGGACCTGATCTCTCCACTGCTCCGTCTGCTCCAAACTGAGCATTGCCAGCAAGCGCTTGAAGTGCTAGACAATGTGATCGACATGACTGGCACGCCGCTCGACAACAAGCATCTACGTATGAGTATGGCCGGCTCGCACTCTAGTAGGGCAACTCGAAAGGAATACGACAGCACCAAGAGTCTGTACGGCATTCCTGAAGACTCTGGATGGTCCATCCCCATGCCTGCAATTCATGCTAGTCAGACCCGACACAATGTGCACATGGTCTTCTATACACTCACAGCTGCATACACCGGCATGAACGGCTCGCAACAGGATCCTGCCACGCCCGAATTCGAATTTCATGAGGATTACATGCTTCCAGATGAGTACTATGAGACTCGCACTGGCACGATGATGTCAGATGAGACGAGGGTCGCAGATAGCAACATGGGAGAGCTGGCCATTAAGCTCGACAGTCTCGATGACTTCTTCGACGAGCAAGCCGACACCACCTCGCCGCTCGAGACGGATGGCTCGCCACGATATACCAACGAACTCGTTGAAGAACGCGAGAATCTCTACCATCAACAAACCTTGCCGATCCTGCACAAGTCCCTCAAGCGCAATCCCAGTGTGACGTCCTTCCACACCGGACTCGCCGAGCTGCGTTATCGTCCCGCCACCCGTGAGCCCACGATCATGAATCCGGGTGCATTTGCACAAGCCAGCCACTCGCACCGCAGTCGTCTGGGCTTGCACAACCGCTCCATCACCTCGCCCGCCATGTCCATGAACAACCAGGCACCTCCGCGTGCACAACACGACCTCACCTCGGGCGACGAAGCCGGGGACGAACCCGAGCCCTTTTCCGACGACGATCTCCTCTCCGTTAGCCGCAGGCAGCATGCCGAAGACTCATACAATGCGCATCAAAATGCATCGAAACCGGCCGCGGGCCTGCGTGCGGGCTTCCGCCAAGGACTTCGTCGCCTGACCAGTAGCGGTGGGAATCGTAATGAGGCGCTGAAAGCTGCTAATATAGCTGCCTCCGCGAGGAGCCCGAAGGTGCCCAAGCTGCCGGCGAATTACATGAACTACCCTGTCAGTGCAGAGCCTTGAGCACGGAAATTAGTTGCTGGACCAGCATGACAATTATCAACACCGATGAGGACATCTTGTACTTGTACGATTCCACGCCGTCGCTGAAGGCATATATGGGAATCTCTTGAAGCCCTGAAGAACTGTACCAGTGGGCAGTGATCGAATGATCAATTGATTGATCGGAGGGGAGGTTGTTCCTGTAGCGATATTTGCGGAACGGCGTTTAAGATACCCCCAAAAGATAGCTAGCTACGACCTACGCTGCTTGTTTTTATAGGCTGTATAGGTATCGAGGTAGATTATCATGAGTCTCTATGAAGACTGAGATGGATGTACATATACATATCGCTTTTGATGATTGAGCTTGCAGGATGTGTTTCGATCGCGATGTCAACTTTGAAGTGTGTGTATATACGTATTTGTAGTTGATAGACAAGTGTAGGTACACTTTGGCTAGAGAATGATTTGTTCAGGTAGGATGTTAGGTGGAACACTGGTTTTCATCTTCGCCCTTTCATCTTCGATATTGAATTGATTAAGTCCCTCGGTGTATCTACGTTTTGTGTGTGCAATGGCAGAGTCCAACTAACGCATCGTTGCAGCCATCATCTCGTACATCCGACAATCTTGTATTCGGTGGGGGACTTCTCTCTCCACGTCTATGTACATTCCTATCTATGGATCCGACAATGACTCACTATGTCATGTCTCTCCATGCTGAAGCATAGACAAGCCAATGCTTGCAAGACTATTATTGTGGTGGTGTGTCGGCGGTGACGGTGGTACAATAGTTCTGATGGCGGGCCAGATCCTTTGTTAGGCTGGTGCTAGCAAACATTGTCCACTTGGCGTTTCCAGACGTCGTGTGATCAAACGTCCTTACGCTCACCATGAACTTCCACTGCATCGATAGGTGATTCGACCCGACTGCGCCCAATTGGAAGAAAGATGACAATTTTATACGCATCGATACTGGAGCACGCATGAATTGATACTGGGATACTGCTACGGATTTACCTCGCTGGTCATGCGCACTGAACTTATCCCCAAGGACTGCCGCCTGTAAATACGTTCGGAGAGTAATTCTTCACGACAACAACGACGACCATCACTACCTAGGCTTGGGGTACTGAGGATGGTTCGCGGAGCCCGAATCACCGGCCGAGCAGCTGTGCTCATCGGCGGCACCTTTATCGTGCTATGTCTGGTCATCTTCCAACGCCACCACATCCCCACCAACCTCCCCTCATGGCCGAGTAGCACGGGCAGCCGCACGCCTCTGCTAATTGAAGACGACATCTCCTGGTCTGACTTCGCCTACTGCACCTATGCGACCAGCCCCGGCGACCTCTGCAACTCCGTGATGCTGATCGCTGCGCTACACCAAGTGAACGCGAAAGCCGACCGACTGCTGCTCTACAGCTCCGCCTGGGACGTCAACGACCCAGCCTTGCCGACGAGCCAGCTCCTTCGCAATGCCCGCGATCTCTACGGCGCACACATCCAGCCTGTCGAGATCCTGCGCGCCGACGCCGTCAGCGACCCGACCTGGGCCGCCGGCTTCACCAAGTGGCTCGCCTTCAACCAGACGCAGTACAAGCGCGTGCTGACGCTCGACTCGGACGCGACGGTGCTGCAACCGCTGGACGAGCTGTTCCTTATGCCACGCACGCCCGTCGGTATGCCCCGCGCATATTGGCTGAACGATTCGCTGTCGGCACAGCTGGCGCTCGTGCAGCCGTCCACGAACGCGTTCGCGCGCATCCGCGAGCAGATCGCCAACCGCGCCGAGGACGACTTCGACATGGAGATCATCAACGCGCTGTACGGCGACAGCTGCATGGTCATGCCGCACCGGCCCTACAACCTGCTGACGGGCGAGTTCCGCTCCGAGGTCCACCACCGCTATCTCGGCGACCGCGACGAGCTGTGGGACCCCGAGGCCATCCTGGCTGAGACCAAGTATGTGCATTTCAGCGACTGGCCGCTCCCCAAGCCCTGGCAGACTCATAGCAGGAAGCAGTTCGAGGAGCTGTGGCCTAAGTGCCGTGGCAAGTTGACGGGGAAAGTCGAAGATTGCCCCGATCGCAAGATCTGGGCGTGGCTTTACGAGGATTTCCGCACGCGGCGGACAGACGTCTGCGGGACGGACTTCGTCTCTTGGCAGGAGCGAGATTGATAGCTATAGGGTGTATATATGTACAAAATTGCTACCAAACAGTTTCTAACATCTCTGCCATATCTGCCTTGTTAGACCTTGCGAAATCTCTCCATTCTATTTCTTCGAAAAGAACGACATGATATTGCCCTGCCCCGGTCTGCCCGCTTTCTTCGTCGCTGTTGCTGCGAGACCTCCTGATTTCGGCGCAGTCGCGGCAGGCATGGTCTTGGCTTTCTTTGCTACTGGCTCGTCTTCGGAGAATGACTCCCAGGCGGCTTCTTCTTTGGTGACTGCATGAAACATGTAAAGTCAGTCATACGTGGATCCATGTATAGCAAGAAGTGCAGTCGAGACTTACCAAGATACCCATCCTCGTCCTTGACTGTCTTCTTTTTCATGACGCGACGTCTGCCACGCCTTCGGCCATTCTCCACCGTGACACTCTCCTTCGGCTCTTCTACCGGTGGCTCCATCACGGTGTCAATCGCGTTGTTCTCCTCCTCCTCTGCCTCTGCCTCTGCCTCCGTTCCGTCCGCTGCATCTTCCATCGGCTCGTCCTCCATCTCCATCATGGCCTGCAGATCCGCCGCGCGCTCTTTCTTCGACTTGCCCTCGCCTGTCGGCAGCTCAAGCTCGCTATCCTGTGCTGCTGACTCGTCGGCATCATCCTCTTCGTCGTCTGAAAAGCCGGTCATCGGCTCGTCTTCACGTTGTGAAGTTTCCACGGAGCTCTGCGACTCTTCGGCTTTCGCCTTGGCTTTGAGGTTCCCTTTTGCGAAGGACTTGAAGATGTCTGATGACTGCCGCTTGTTCGTCGGCTTGATCGCTTTGCTCTTTTCGGACTCGGATGCGGATGTCGCTGATGCAGGCCGTGATTCGGATTTAGTGGTCGGTTGTGCCTTGGCTACTGGTGCAGAAGGTTGCTTCGTCAAGGTAGGTGGGAGCTTGGTCTTGACTTCTGCAGACTTCACACTGGGTGCTTGTGCTATTGCTGCGGGCGGAGGTCCATTTCGTCGTGTCCTCCTCTTAACGTTTGGATTCTGTATTGTGCCATACTGCTTCCACGCTTCCAGCGGATCCTCCGAAGCATATGTAGCTGCAATCCTGCGATTGCATTCGGTCAAGATCTGCACATCGTTGAGTCTCTGTGCTTGAAGACTGTAGATATGGATCCCTGTGATCTGCTCGAACGTCGCCTTGGCTTTCTCCAGGTGCTCTTCCTTGACCAGCAACACGGACCGCACTGATATCCGCTCCTGCTCATCCGCATCCTCGCGCTTCGGTGCAGAGCTCCCGGGGATCGGCGGACTGCTCTGCATGACACTATCCCCGTCGGTCTGGCTGAAAGATCCATTGGTCTGAGACAAAGTCGTCGATCGTCTTGTGCCGGTAATGAGATATGTTGCGTGAACAGCGCCAGGTTTCTTTGCGTTTTGCTTGGTGTGAAAATCGTAGAGCATCCTACCCTAGTATCAGTATATGTGTTATCGCTTGGACATGGCGTCTCATACTGTTTCGCCAGATTGCAGTGTACTTTCAATGCTCGGCTCAGTGAACGGTAGCTAATCTTTGAAAAGTTGTTAGGCATTGATGTTGTTCACTCGTTTGGTTCGTTGCCCTCACCAGCTGCTGCTCATTCAGCACATTGATCGCCAGGTATTCGGTGTAGTCTTGCGCCATCGCGTCTGTAGTGTATGGTGTCAAGGGGACAATGTACCACAAGCACAATATTTGTGTTGTCCAGGCGCGACATAAAGTGGGAGACGCGTATAGTGGCAGTCTCGTGTTAGGTCTAGCGTCATACTCCACGTTACGACAATACCTCCCACACTGCCAGATCCAATCAGCATCACAACCTATCGAATTTGGTTTCCATAATTTATATCTAGAATAAGATAATGGCTACTCAAGGTAGACCGCAGTGGCTAGTCTATGCCATCGCATCTGGCGGCTGTGCTGCTCTCAATGGCGTCTTCGCTAAGCTGACCACAACAACCCTGACCAGCACCTGGGCCACGGGCATATCTCATTTCTTCGGCTACAGCGAATCGAGTGCTATCATTGAGTTTCTTGTGAGAGGTGTAAGTATATAATCTGCAATACCTTCCGGCCTCTAGCAGGACTGGTAAATGCTAACACCAACGCAGTTTTTCTTCCTCATGAACCTAGCCTTCAATGCCGTGATGTGGGGACTCTTCACCCGTGCTCTCACTCTCGCAAACAGCACAGTACGTGTCAGCGTGATCAACACAAGTGCGAATTTCGGTCTCAGCGCTGTCCTTGGTGCTTTAATCTTCAGCGAAGGACTGCCAGGTATGTGGCAAACCTGATCAATTTAATGGTCAACAATAATGCTTACCCTACGGCAGGTCTTTGGTGGCTTGGGGCAGCCATGTTGGTCGCTGGCTCAGTGATCATCGGCCGTCGTGAAGAGGGAAAGGATGTTGGTGCTGCTGGGACGGCAGGAGCTGAGCCCATGGTAGCTGTACCTCTGCAAGAAGGCTTCCGGGATGAGCCCGATGCGCCGCTTGATGGCGTTGAGACTACAGACGCGGAAATCGTCAAAGACAGCAAAGAGACCAAATCACTCTCGAAAGAGGACACGAAGAGCGATGATGAAGACTCTGAATGATTGCTCGTCGATTCTTTATGGCACTCGAACCAGGCTAAATCTCAAATGACACTTCCGGATCTGAAGTCTCGTAACTTTCTATGATACAAGGAGTCTGTCTGAATTCGATACTTTCGCTTTGCTTGCTATCAATCCTGTACGGCAATGATAGTGGCACTGAGTACCATGGCGAAACTGGTGATGAAGAGTATCACCTTTTCATTGATTCAGTATTAACCATCCTTTGACTTTCTCCGCCGCTCTATCTAAAACGAGACCGCGCGCAGAGGCGCTGGCATACCTGGGAAGTCTAGGAGCCATGTGTCGATACTAGACTGATCATAGACACACTCGAAAACAGTGCCATTGTTCGTCCACAACGGCCGCAGTGGCCAGGCGCAAATCTGCGCATTCTGACCTTGCTCATCACCGGCAAGGTGCGTCGCATTGAGCGTCACAGGCTCGATACCTTTCTCGACCCAGTCGATCATGACTTGGAGATTGGTCTGTGGCCATGGTCCATTTGGTTCCAATGCATTCGTGGAACAGTGAGACCCACCTGGGACCAGGAAAAGCTTGTACCATTCGTTGAGAGCGGCATTACTGGCGTTGTAGCTTAGATGGCCGTACATGGCTTTGCGGACTGCTTCGTGGTATATGACTGACGAGCCCGTGGGGATCGAGTAGTCGGACTCGCCGTGGTAGTGAAGCACCTTCCCACCATGCTTGTGGTAAGGTGTGAGGTCTGGCCATGAGACTTGCAGTGAATCGGAGTACATCTGGTATCCCTGGATCATCCAAGCTTTCAGCGTGTCGTATGTGACACCGTCGAGCGTGCCAATATCAGAAGAGTTCTGCAGCTGCAGGAATCGTTTCACCCACTCGCCTCCAAGGCCATCCACGTCCAGGCCCCAAGTGTTCGATGTACTGTTGTAAGATGTCTGAGCATCGGTGTACGTGGAAGACATGGTGTAGGAAAGGTAAACACGTTTACCATGAGAATCATGCAGACCGGCCAGGATGGTTTTGGCAACCTCGACTGCTTTGGCGGAGATGGTCCCGTTCTGAGCTGGAGTGCTGGGACCGCCTGGCATCTGTCTAGGCTTCATGAACCCCATGCCTCCACTTGATGCGGCACATGAGTAGGGAGACCCAATTGTCGAGCTCAGATCGAAGTGCTTCTGGCATAAATCATTCCTCGATACCACACCATCGGTCTTCCCGTCCAGGCTATCGCAGGCAGCAATTGTCAGGTTGAGGATGGTGCTGAGTTCACATGGTGGCGGGTAGTAGCCTATGGTCTTCTCCACGATGTTGGAGGTTAGGTGATTGACTTGCTGGAACGAATAACGGAATGCCGGGGCACCGATGATGGCGCCATCGTACGCATCCGCGTATCGCTGTACTTGACTCCAACCTTCTCGCCCGCCTTCGGAGCATGCTTGATAGTAGGTGTAGACTTTCGTACAGTTGGCTGCATCGTAGAAGCTGGCGGCGTACGCTTTACCTAGGACGGTCATCTCGCGGATCGATAGATAGCCAAAGTTGTAGACAGCATTCCAATTCGCTGATCCATTGGCGAGCGGAAACACACTATCGAAGGCATTGCTGAAACCGCCGAATCCTCCATCTGTCAAGCCAGAGACGGCACCGTATGGCACTCCTGCAATGGACTGGGATCAGCAGGAGAGCCTACAAGCGAAAAATGCATGGTTGTACCTACCTCCAGCTACTGATTGACTACCTGAGTTGATGCTTAGACCGCCTCCGCCAGTAGCAAGAAATCGATTTTGAAACTTTGCGGCAGTCGGAAACCAGTAGGTGACCAAGACTTGATCGCCTACACCGTCGTGAGAGTACGCAAATGTTACCTGGCTGGATCAGTAACGTGAGTTTGAAACAACTCATACCTTGTTCTCCACTTACATTACAGTAATCAAACGAGCCTGTATCCGGGTACATAACGCTGCCAGAAACGGAATAGTTATAATATGCTTGTGCGATTACTGACGATGCATCTATCGTGATGCCTTCATAGGCATCGAGTGGTAGCTTGGCCTTAGCATGTTCGACTGTGCAGAGGCTAGCGAGTGTCGAATTGGACGAGCTGGTTGCGCAAACAGAAATGGCACCCGCTGCGACGAGCCCAATGGTACGGAGGGTATGCATTATGAAACCAAGAGTATCGAAAGCGAGAATGCGAAGGTACAACCCATCCATCGAGCGCTGTCCAGCAGCACTAGCACATACATGTAACCAACAGCTCTAATGGCGCATTGTGTAGCGGATGAACCTTCTTGCGGAATTCTGTGTTATGTTAGGGTACAACCGTACTCTTTGGCTTGTGACCAAGTGAATGCAAGTAGCTTCAATGGTAGCGCATTGGGCTTCACGCAGTTGCCCACGTCACTTCCGCGCGTCAAGCATGAGGCGGGCCGCCAAAATGCTTCTTGAAAAGCTTGACTTAGTCCAGACTCTGCCTCGCACACGCAACACATGTACGTCCTTGCAGTAGCACAGGAGTACTCCACTTGAGATGGAAGGACTTCACAGCACCCCAGCGATAGTGACGTACTTACTGTAGTAGTCCTGACTCTGCTAAGTCTGCACCAGGAACATGTCTCATCCGGCCGGCTTGAATTTCCAGCACACTCATGTAACTACTCCATTACGCCAGTCTGCTGCATCGCTAGCGCGACGAAAGCTAACCATTCAATCTTATGTTGATGGTTGATCTGATAAGCCCATGATGATCGCTGCTAGGAATTATCGAGTGTCATACGTCCCCTTCCTAGATGGAAAGTGGTATCTGAACTGGCTCTATGCTTCGCTCGCCATGGCTTCGTGCTCCGAATGCCATTATTCATCACATGAAAGATTTGTCAAAGGGATCTGTATTTCCTCTTGTATGAGGCGGTCGATATGTGAGCGCAGCTTCGAGAAAACTCAATGACTGCCCTGAAGGTAGTCGGAAGGAACGGGTCTGCGTGGCAGAGTCGATGTCGATGCATTCGAACAGCAACGAGCCTACATTGATGGCAGACTCGAAGCTGCTCGGGTTCTTGTCAATGATGAGACGGGCTTCACCGGGCATATTATCCATCAGTTGTCCCCAGAATGCTGCCTCCACAACGTCATGTCCGGCCGGTAGTATCAACCTCCCTTGAGAATTTCGACCAACGATAGTATCGCAAACACGATGTAGACCCATTCCAAAAGGCAGATCTTGTGAGAGCTCCCAATCTACAATGCCTGATACTTGATGCTGTTCATTGATCAGAACGTTGACCTCATTGAGATCGAAATGGGACACCCAAAGAGGGAGAGACTTCAATGCTGGTGCAGACGCAATGAGTCTGTCAACGTGCGCAAGGAGCATCTGGATCGAGCTGTCCAATGAGTTGCGGATGAGGGTCAGAGAAGGAATAATGTAGTCTTCGACGACAGAAGAACTCTCGTTTTGCACGAAGCCACGGGTGAAGATGCTGCCCAAGGAAGATGCAACTGCAACTCGAAGCTCAACCTTAGAATCATCCATGCGAAACCACAGATCTCCAGGCACGTGTGACATGGCATATGTGGTAATGCCCTCGTCCTCCAAGTCTTTGTCCTCGACGAGATTAATGATCGGAACAACATCTCCAAGGAGAGCACGGGCGTGTTTCCAGTATGTCGTGTCTACGGCCTCTACACGGAACTGGATGACAAGTTTACCGCCTCCAACCATAGTGACGATCTGGGTCCTGCTATAGAAGCCCTGTATGTTTGGTCCAGTGACAGAGCGTGCCTTCTTTCCGAGAAAATCAGCAGCCAGTTGCTTGGCTCGCGCTTCCTGCTTTTTGGCAGTGTTTAGAGGCTCTGGCATGTCCGAATCCTCTTCGATTGTCTTGACCATGGTGATATCGCTTGCCTTCAAGCACTGCGGACGAACACTGTCTCTTTGGCTCTGTTGCGCTATTTGGGATGTGGTAAGTAATCCGAAAGTCAGGCAGTATGCAGATTAGTTGTTCCGTCAAGAAGTTGGTTGGAAGGCAGTCCGAGGTGGCTCAGCCACTCCAGCTTGACATCCACATTTTGCAGTCTCATATTGCCTTGCTGCTTAATGATCGCGTAAGAACGACAATGCGCCCTGTGAGTCGATTGCATCGCAGACTGACTCTCGGACTAATTTGGAAGCGAATGTACTACAATAGTATGTTACGTTATGTACCTATAGTGAACTTCATCGAAATCGCTGGAGAACCCTGCAGACGGACAGAAGCTCTGGCCCATTGCGACTACAGTAGATAATGAAACACATCAACGGCGAGAACCTTTCAGACTTAAGAAAATGCGTGTGCACAGCGAAAAGGGTAAATGGAAAAGCAGCTCGCCTGAAGCAGAGATAGCCTTGACAAATGATGCTGCAGGCCTCGGGACATAAGCTGCATGTTGTTTCCACTTTGCACAAACAAGGATGAAGGTATCTGAGTATGTGGGCAACGACTTGGACGGGAACAACATGCTAGCTCCTATTCCTCGTAGCAAAGAGGCCAGCGTGCTAGGCCAGCGTGCTTATTCAGGATGGAATTTCCTCACCGGCAGGCTATTGAGTGTATGTCGTCAACGACCTTTGTTGAGTAGCAATAGCATACATACATGTACTACCTATAGTGCTGTGCCTGGAAGCTCTAACCTCAGGCACATGCTCTCCACGCTGAATGACGTTTGAAGTAATGCCGAAGTTTGCCCGGACATCATCCAAGTCACCTCACGTCGATGTATAACAGTAGCCGCCCGCTTATTAACCGTCTTCTTCAAGCTTCTATCTGTTTGGCCCAGCGGCGCAACCTTACTTCCATTGTCTTCTCCAAGACGCTCCCCTCGATTTTGTATCACCTACAAGTTCACCCAGCATCATCGTCGCCAGTACCCGTCCCTCCAGTGCCGAGTCACAATCAGTCAAGCTGGGTAAACGACGTCTCTCCGGAGAGGAGGCAGTGGCCAGCCCCAACAAGAAAATCATGACCAACACCAACGGGAAGATGGACATCGATAGTCCAGCAACCCAAATTGAACAGCTCAAGGATGCCAGTCAGAATGGCGAGATAGACGAATCGCTGTACAGCCGACAGCTGTATGTGCTCGGACATGAGGCGATGAAGCGAATGGGCTCTTCCAACGTCCTCGTCGTAGGGCTCCGGGGTTTGGGAGTGGAGATTGCAAAGAACATTGCTTTGGCTGGTGTCAAGAGCCTCACGCTATTCGACCCTAAGCCCGCCGCCATTGCAGATCTTTCGGCACAGTTCTTCCTACATCCACAAGATGTTGGCAAGCCACGTGCAGCTGTCACGGCCCCTCGCGTGTCTGAGCTGAATCCATATACGCCGGTCGGCGTGCACAAAGGAGAAAGCCTTACCAGCGATCTTAGTCAACTCAAGCAATATCAAGTGGTTGTCCTTACAGACACTCCACTGAAAGACCAGCTCGCTATTGCAGAATACTGCCACGAGAACAAGATCTTCGTCGTCATCACCGATACCTTTGGCCTGTTCGGTACGATCTTCACCGATTTCGGAAAGTCATTTACCTGCGTTGATCCTACCGGAGAGAACCCACTAACGGGTATCGTGGCTGGGATCGACACAGAAGGATTGGTATCGGCGCTAGATGAGACACGCCACGGGCTAGAAGATGGAGACTTTGTGACGTTCACGGAAGTGGAGGGTATGGAGGGGCTGAACGACGGCACGCCGCGCAAGATCACGGTCAAGGGTCCTTACACTTTCTCGATTGGTGATGTGTCGGCATTGGGAGAATACACACGCGGCGGCTTGTATCAGCAGGTCAAGATGCCCAAGTTCATCGATTTCGAACCTTTAAGTCAACAACTCAAAGCACCAGAATTGATGATGTCTGACTTTGCCAAGTTTGACCGCCCAGCACAACTACACGTCGGATTTCAGGCCCTGCACAAGTTTGCCGAGACGAATAGCGGGAAACTACCACGACCGCATAACGATGCGGATGCTGCCGAGGTGCTCAAGCTTGCACAAGAGCTTGCAGGTGCTGGCGAGGAGAAGATTGAACTGGATGAGAAGATCATCAAAGAACTTGCTTATCAAGCGCAAGGCGACCTCTCCCCCATGGCTGCGTTCTTTGGTGGTTTGGCAGCACAAGAAGTCTTAAAGTCGGTGTCCGGAAAGTTCCACCCAATCAAGCAGTGGCTATACTTCGATTCTCTCGAGTCGCTGCCTACGAACAGCAAACGAAGCGAAGAGCTCTGCAAGCCCCTGAACTCACGATACGATGGCCAAATCGCAGTGTTTGGCAAGGAGTATCAAGAGAAGCTTTCGAACATCAAGCAATTCCTCGTTGGTGCTGGTGCTATTGGCTGTGAGATGCTCAAGAACTGGGCAATGATTGGTCTTGCCACTGGTCCAAATGGACAAATCAGCGTAACGGACATGGATCAGATCGAGAAGAGCAACTTGAACAGGCAGTTTCTGTTCAGGTCTAAAGACGTCGGCAAGCTCAAGAGTGTCTGTGCTTCAGAGGCGGTGCAAGCCATGAACACCGACCTTAGAGGCAAGATCAACATGTTGAAGGACAGAGTCGCACAAGATACCGAAGAAATCTTCAACGAGAAGTTTTGGGAGAGTCTGGACGGTGTGACTAATGCACTAGACAATGTCGACGCAAGAACATATGTCGACAGGCGTTGTGTGTTCTTCCACAAGCCTCTGCTTGACAGCGGCACTTTGGGCACCAAGGGCAATGTTCAGGTGGTTCTGCCACGTCAAACTGAGTCATATTCCAGCTCGCAAGATCCTCCAGAGCAGTCCTTCCCGATGTGCACGCTACGATCATTCCCTAACCGCATCGAGCACACTATTGCCTGGGCGAAGGATTTGTTCCACACCTACTTCGCTGGTCCTGCTGAGGTGGTAAATCTTTATCTCACGCAGAAGGACTATCTTGGCTCGGCTTTGAAGCAGTCTGGCAATGAGAAGCAAACCTTGGAGACTCTACGCGATTTCCTGGTAACGGAGAAGCCTACCAGCTTTGATGATTGTATCACATGGGCACGTATGCAATTTGAGAAGCAATACAACAATGCTATCCAGCAACTGCTTTACAACTTCCCGAAAGACTCAAAGACATCTTCCGGGCAGCCTTTCTGGTCAGGACCCAAGCGAGCACCAGACCCCCTCAAGTTTGATGCTAACAACCCTACCCACTATACCTTCGTCCTGGCTGCCGCTAACCTTCATGCGTTCAACTACAACATTCAAGCTTCCTCAGATCGAAACCACATTCTGTCTGTGTTGGACAGTCAAATCATTCCTGACTTCCAACCTGACTCGAACGTAAAGATCCAGGCCGATGAGAAGGAGCCAGATCCCAATGCCGACCAGCCCATGGACGATGATGCACAGCTTGAAGCCATTGCAAAATCCCTCCCACAACCCAAGACTCTCGACGGTCTACGGCTCTCACCTGTAGAGTTCGAGAAGGATGATGACACCAATTTCCATATTGACTTCATCACAGCAGCCTCGAACCTTCGAGCTGAAAACTACAAGATCACGACAGCCGACCGTCACAAGACCAAGTTCATTGCTGGTAAAATCATTCCTGCAATTGCCACCACAACAGCACTCGTTACTGGTCTTGTTGTGCTCGAACTTTACAAGATCATCGATGGAAAAGACGATATTGAGCAATACAAGAACGGCTTCATCAACCTGGCACTACCATTTTTCGGCTTCAGTGAGCCCATAGCCAGTCCAAAGGGCAAATATCAAGGACCGGACGGAGAGGTGGTCATCGACAAGCTCTGGGACCGCTTTGAGACTTCCGACGTCACTCTCCAAGAGTTCCTGGATCACTTCAAGAAGCAGGGCCTTACCATCAGTATGATCAGCTCTGGTGTCAGCTTACTATACGCTTCCTTCTACCCAGCAAGCAAGACCAAAGATCGTCTGCCTTTGAAGTAAGTGCATCAAGCGAGTACAAATGAACCAATGCTAACATGACTTTACGTAGGATGTCAAAGCTTGTGGAAACCATAAGCAAGAAGCCCATACCTGAGCACCAGAAGAACGTGATATTCGAGATCACTGCCGAAGACGTCACCGACGAAGATGTCGAGATTCCATATGTCATGGTCAAGCTCGACAAATAGAATGGTCGAAGCTCAATCATTTCGCCGCGGAAGCGCTTATTAGCAGAGGCGATGTAGATAGCTATCGGCTGGGCATTGGCGGAAACGTGTATCGGGGCCACTTCGTGGTAGGAAGGCATTCATGAAGGCGTTACGAGAACTGGTACAAATCATACATGGCGTCTGTATACTGGTCACTGGAGCCTTCAATTGATGGGTCGTACATGTGAAACATATATAGCTCCGCCATGCCGGTGTCATACATCGTGTAGAATGTCGCAAGAAGTCAGACGGTAGAGATATCACGCACATTGTCTTGTATTTATGATGAATACTTTTCTCGCTAAATGGGGTATCTTAAGAAATAAACCGTAATGGTCATCACGATCTGATGACAGCTGCTGCTGTCCAGATGTTTCAACGTCGGATGTGTTGTGCCTCTACCTTCGTCTTCACCGCAGATACACTGATAGTCAAGCCTTATGCTATCGCCTGCAGTGATTACACGTGGAGAGAAACTGCCACGACCATATTGATGGTGACCATCAAATCGAGAACACAAACATTTCTGGGGTCTGACTCATCAACCAGTCGCATCTCTGTCATGCTCAGAGAGCCTTCTTCCTCGCTTCGTCAGCTGCAAATCAGCGCTGCGCCCGACGACGTCGCTTCCTCTCACTGAGGAGAGCCTTCGCCACCGGTGCGCCTTGCTTCTTCGACCGCTCCACTTTCGCCTGATCTCTCTTGTCTTGGAAAGCCTGCAGATCGCCATGCACCTTTTCCGCCAGCGCTTTGACGTCCGCTCGGAGGTACATGGTCGTCAAAGTCGCGTAGGAACTGTACTGTCCAAACCGTAGCGAAGATCCGTTCACGGAAATCTCTCCCTCAATATCTGCCTTGGGGAGATGCCGATCCTTCAGTCCGAAGACAGCTTTGGCTTCACTGCGGGTGATTTTGTTAGGCCACTGCTCACGATCGCACGGCCGACAGCATCGAAACCCGTTCATCAGGATGGCATAGCGCTTGCTTGGTTTGCCGCAGAAGACGCAATGTTTACGGATCCACGGAAAGACGCCGCGAGGTCCACCGAGAAAGTCGCGCTTGTCTTGCTTCTTGCGATCCGAGAGAGCCTTGTACCCTGTAATCGAGGCATGGTGGCGCAGGAAATGCAATGCCCAAGATTGTGCCATGGATCTCAGTGTTTTGCTTGTGATTGAGAGGATCCATACAGGGTTATCTGCAGGGTGAGGCGGTGGAGTGAATGAGGAAGGATTGAATAGGGAATCGTGAATTGGAAAGAGGTAGTCGAAGACGAGGTGAAGTATTTCTGGTGGTAGGATTGAAAGACGGTCTTCACCTTGCTTGCTAGTTGTAGCTTCGCACATATCTCGCGATGCTGTGATGTTTAAGATGTCTGGTCTTGAGTCAAATCATCGATATTACTGATTTATGTCGTGTAGGTGTTGTCGGGTTGTGTAGGTAGTTGGTTTCGTCAAGTGAAAGCTGCAGGGAGTGAACCAAAAGAGTTAACGCCTCAGGCACAAAGCAGTCTCGGCTAACTTACCTTGTCAAGCCACTTCATCGCGCGCCGCCTTCGAAAACGCGACCAAAAGAGCTTCACATCTGAAATTTGTGGAGAGCATTATTCGAAAAGAACCCGCCTTCCATATACGCAATCAACTCGATTCCCCAAGTCCCCGGGCACACTGGACTACTTCGAACTTCTCGCCGACCCACTACAGCAAGACTTTCGATCTGAATCTCATAGATTATCAGTGAAGACCCCACAATCAAGCCACCTGCTATGGCAGGCATCTTTGAACAGTCGCGCAACAGCGGCACGCTTTTCCTTGGTGGTTCCAAAATCAGCGGTGCGGATATCCGGGATCAGAATGTGCTCGCAACACAGGCTATCGCCAACATAGTCAAGTCCTCCTTTGGTCCCAGCGGTTTGGACAAGATGATGGTGGACGACATTGGAGAGGTGACGGTGACCAACGATGGTGCAACGATCTTGAGCTTATTGAGCGTGGAGCATCCGGCTGGAAAGATTTTGGTTGACCTGGCACAGCAGCAGGACAAGGAGGTTGGTGACGGAACGACGAGTGTTGTGCTGATAGCTGCAGAGCTACTTAAGAGAGGGAACGAGCTCATGAAGATGCGCATACACCCCACAACTATCATAACCGGCTACAGGTTGGCGCTGAGAGAGGCAGTGCGGTATATGAACGAGAACATTAGCACCAAAGTCGAGACGCTTGGGCGCGAGTCTTTGATCAACATTGCCAAGACGAGCATGTCCAGCAAGATCATCGGAGGAGACTCAGAATTCTTCGCCAACATGGTTGTGGACGCTATCACCAGTGTTAAGACGACAAATGTCCGGAATGAGGTTAAATACCCTGTCAAGGCTGTCAACATTCTCAAGGCACACGGCAAAAGCGCAACAGAGTCAATGCTTGTCAAGGGCTATGCACTCAACTGTACCGTAGCATCGCAAGCGATGAAGACCCGGATCACCGATGCTAAGATCGCCGTACTGGACATGAACTTGCAGAAGGAGCGCATGAAGCTGGGTGTCAATGTGGTCATCGATGACCCGGCCCAACTCGAGAAGATTCGAGAGCGAGAATCTGGTATCGTTATCGAAAGGGTGGAGATGATCCTCAAGGCGGGAGCAACTGTCATCCTTACCACCAAAGGTATTGATGACTTGTGCCTCAAGCACTTCATAGAGAAAGGGGCCATGGCCGTACGGAGGTGTAAGAAGGAAGACCTTCGAAGAATAGCAAAGGCCACAGGTGCAACAATGGTCTCCACCTTGGCAGATCTCAATGGCGATGAAGGTTTTGATCCGAAGAACCTTGGTCAGGCTGAAGAAGTGGTACAAGAGCGGATAAGCGATGACGAGTGCATTTTGGTCAAGGGTCCCAAAGTTCACACAGCAGCCTCGATCATTCTTCGAGGTGCGAACGAGTACAGCTTGGATGAGATGGAGCGCAGTGTGCACGACTCATTGTCTGCTGTGAAACGCACATTGGAGTCAGGCAGAATAGTACCCGGTGGTGGAGCCGTCGAGACCGCATTGCACATCTACCTAGAAGAGTGGGCTACCAGCGTCGTAAGTTTCCCCGTGTCGCACCAGTATGCCTCGTATGCTAACAATTTCATCAGGGCTCGCGAGAACAGCTAGCAATCGGCGCCTTCGCCGCTTCTCTCCTCATCATCCCTACCACACTTGCTGTGAACGCGGCGAAAGACTCTTCTGAGCTCGTTGCTCAACTTCGTTCTCGTCACGCCTTGTCACAACGCACGTCCGAACCCAGTCCCAATGCTCACGGCCAGCCCCACGGCTCGACCGGCGGCACCACAGCTGCCGCACCTGCACGCACCCCAGCACAACAAGCACTAGACGCTGACGCGAAAGCGCTCGCCAAAGCGAAGGGCTACAAGAACTACGGTCTCGATCTTGCGCGTGGCAAAGTGCACGACTGTGTCAAAGCCGGCGTGCTCGAGCCTAGCATGAGCAAAGTTAAGCAGCTCAAGAGCGCTGTGGAAGCATGTGTGGCCATTATGCGTATTGATACGTTGATCAAGCTTGATCCAGAGCAGCGCGGTGGAGGTGGCGAGGATGATGGACATGGCCACTGATCGCTGCACAGCGAAATCTAACAATGATCAAGGTTGATAACGCAGTCCCCCAAATAGACAAGAACTCACGTGAACCTTGACATGACTCAAATGAAGTGAATTTTAAACGGATCCGATGTCCATATAGAGAATTGGTGGCATGCAATGCATACTCGTAGGATTAAGAAGTTACAAGTATGATACAGAAACCGTGCCCTAAACGATCTATAGTAATCTCAGAATACGAATTGATTCGTGCACAAGCTGCTTTTTCGTGATTTCGTTCCCCTCAAGTCACGCTCGAATGATGATACAATAAACACACCATTCGAGCGAGAGGGGTATGCAAGACATACCACCAATCCTTTACGCCCACGAAGCAGGCTTCATTCTCACTCCCTCAACTGCGCCCGCAACCCGACATTCTCGCGCTTCAGCCTCTGCATTTCACGACGCAGCGCGATCCCTTCCTCCTGACTCTCCTTCAGCTTACGTTTCAGCTCCTCGACACCGTCGCCGCCACGAACCGCCTTGGCGACACGGGCCAATTCGTCGTTGAAGCGGGTGTACAGCGCCTCGTTCTCGCCGTTGGCTTCCCGATATAGCTCGTCAAGCTTGCGAGACTTGGTCTCCGAAACGGTGAGAGAGGTCAGCAGGTCGGTGCGGAGGTCGTCAATGGTGCTATTCAGATTGTCAAAGTGGCGTGGGAGTAGGGTTTCCAGCTGCGAAACACGCAGTGTCATGTCGGTGTTATCATGGCCACCATGCTGGAGTGTGCGTGTACTGGAGCTGAAGCGGCTAGAACTTCCGGACAAGTCCTTGCCCACCTGATCGAGCTCTTCTTGCAGCGAAGTGTGTGCGTTGGAAATCGCCATTTGCTCATTCTGGAGACGTTCGCGTAGCTTCTGGGGCGACTGCATGCGAAGCTTCTTCGGAGAAGTACTAGACGTTGCAGGCCTGACACTGGCTTTGTCAGGAGGCGAGGAGGGTTTCTTGATGATGTTCCCAGCGCCAGGCCGCTCCGACAGGCCAGCACGAGTGAGGCCTGTACCGTGGGCTTTAGATGGTGATGCAGACTTGAGCGTCAGAGTCGGTATACCCGAGGTCGGCCTGGTAGTTATGATGACTTCGTCGGACTTCTGAGGGCTGCTTTTGCGCTTGATCTCGTATGGTGCAGAATACAATGTCTTTGCCGGCGCCGGCGAGTTCTCCTCGAGGAAGGATGGAGGCAATTTGGACCGAAGGGATTCACGAACTGGGGAGCCAAAGCGTCCGCTGCCACTCTTCGAAGATGGCGTCGATGGCATGGGTGAGCCCGGCAAAGACTTATCCTCGATGGCCCTGGATACAATCGGAGGAGCGCGAGAGGATGGAGGTGAATATGGCTGGAGCTTCTGTGCAGCTTCCAGAATCTTTAGATCGGATAATGAACTACGTCGCTTCTTTCTTGGCGGTCCTGTGGGTATAAAACTTGGGTGTTCGCCGATTGTGGACAGCCCCAAATGCTGCGACAATGCTGCAGATGCGGCTGATGGATCCAGAACCATAGAATTTGACTTGGGCTTTGGTCCGTCTTGTGACGAAGGTCTACTTGGCAGCCGGCCGTCAACGTCTGTTGAATGAGATCGATAGAGTGCCTGTTTCGTGATGCTACCAGCGGGACTGGCATCGGTTCGAGTACTCTTGCTCAAGCTTCGTAGTATCGAAGATACCTTAGATTCTGGCTCTGTCTTACTGTTCTCCCTTGAGAGAGTGCTAAATCCAAACTTCTTGCGGAGTGAGGAGGTGTTCGAGCTGATGGAACTCGTATTTACAGATCTTGCTCTTTTGTGTGCATGTGTCGAGCTTTCAGCATTCCTCTGCATCTCTTCATATGGTTCTCCGAAGTAGGTATCGGTATCATCGACGAAACGATCGATCAGAGCGATGTAATCACGAGGATTGGCATCAGTCACCAGGACTTCCGCGAACGCTGCTGTCAGCATGCCGCGATC
The DNA here is from genome assembly GCA_003012245.1 of Microcyclospora tardicrescens. Taxonomy (NCBI): domain Eukaryota; kingdom Fungi; phylum Ascomycota; class Dothideomycetes; order Capnodiales; genus Microcyclospora; species Microcyclospora tardicrescens. The sequence continues at coordinate 134,128 of PXOE01000049.1, forward strand.
GCCGTCGTTGCCAGTGCCATCAAGAAGCTCCGCTAAGAGTCTCATCATCCCCTTGAAAGCTCGCTGATTCTGTGGTGGGAGTACAGTCATCTTTGACCTGAAATACTCACTGAAGGGAGCCGGAAACATTGTCTCTGCCTTATTCTGGATCTCTTGTAGGAGATTGAGCGGGAGTATTGAGCCGAATTGTCCCTTCCACGCAGTGTTCAAGAATTTCTCGAAAGCAGCGAAGAGAACGTCTACGGACGCTTGAGCAGCGTAAATCATCATGTTGGGGTCTTCTAGGAGACTGTTGTATAGCTCGTTGACAGCAAGCTCGTCGGCACCAGCACGCATCTGCAGACTTCTACCAACAATATTACCCTTTCGGGCCTGTAGGGCAAGGATATATGTTGAAAGTGTTTCCTCCAATTTTATATGCGTATAGCCGAGCACGTCCATCGATCTCATGAGAGACAAAGGTCGGGTGACCGCTTCATCCCGGGAAGATGGTCTACTCTCCCTGCTAGGTGGTTTCCGAGGTATCTGTCCGGGCGGCAACATTCGTGATGCTGTTGCTGGAGGCAAGGGAGGGAGGTCTTTCTTGAGTGTCGCTGGGCTACTTCCTGGTCCTGTGCTGGACAAGAAATTGGCAAGCAGTTTCACAGGTGACTTAGGCCGACGTACACGCTCGCGTGGTGCAGATTCAAAACCGCTTGTATCTGTGTCTGGCTCGTTCCTCAACTCTAGCGACTGGAGTATTTCCTTATTCTTGTCGAGAAGACAAGACGTCATCGAGGGATGTTCTAGAGCATGTCGCGCAGTAGCCAATACCGCGAGCCTCTTGTTGAGTGTTGGCACAATATCCTGAACAGAAACTTGGTCACGGCTCGCGCTCACATCCATAGAATCGATCGTTAAACGCCATAATCCGTCACGCATGGGTGATACTGTGACGACAGTGCCAATACCATTTTGTCCCGCTCGAGGTTTCTGAGCGTGTCGATCGATATCAACCACCAATCGTATCGAAGCACAGCTCCGCCTTGCTTGCACATGCTCTAAGCTGCAATCATCGAAGACTGCGCTGAAAAGCGTAAGATGGTCGGCTGATGGATGCGTGCTCCGCACCTCCCATTTCTGCGCTTCCCGTTCAGACTCGCTGAACCTACCCTCAACCCGAGCCTTAACAATCTCTTCTGATAATCTGGCAGCCTTGCCATCGTACGCTGCTCGTAGTTGGAGACACCGGCACGAATCGACGATAGGCTCCTGCGCGGGAACGGCAGCTTTGTCCAATTCGAACCGCGTGATTACTTGTAACACGCTTCCGCTATGACTTTCTGAGCAGTCCACAGCGTCGATCTGAAGCCTCCGAATAAAGTGCAGATTGTGATTTGTTGTTTGCTGGCTCAAGCTCGGCAATGGTAGCACGCTTTCAAGATCAGCGAGAAGTCCTCTGGCTGTCAGATTGCATACAGAATCCTTCTCGAGCAGTACCAAACTGTCTGCGAACAAAAGCAAGATACCTGGTCGACCGTCTTCAGATGACAGTGTGAAGGGAGGAGGTAACTCAACGAAATCTGCCGCTGTTATGAGGCGGCCACCTATTTGAACATCTGTAGGCCATCCTGAAACCAAATCACGTAGTTTTCCGGTGATGCTACCTGCACTGACTACAGCATTGTCCTGTGAGCATATTTCTGTAACCAGGTCTCGAGCCTTGAGTAGATATCTTGTCGCTGGATGGCGGCGCGGGAGCTGCTTGACGATGCCATCGACGTACAAGTTATAGCGCGGCAAACGTTGCACGGGTTCGATGAGCAACGACGTCAATTTTTGCTCTCCAATGTCTTGCAACTGAGCAACCAAAGATGTGTCTTCTCCGCGGAAGATGGCACGCAACGACTGCGCTGCCGCAGCATGTGCGCTTAAATATTCTCCATACGGCTTGGCGAACTGAGGAAGCCACTCACAGAGACATTTCGCAGCTGCAATAATACCTTGTGGGTCTGAAGCCACATCATTATATGTCTGTGTTGCGGTAGTCTCGACCTCAGAGGTGGTTTCAATATCCTGGATAGCAGTATCTTCCACGTCGCGAACAACAGTACGAATCGCATCAACGAACAAAGAGTTGAGCTCGAGAATACTGCTGATGACATCTGGAAACACTTCCTTGAGTTGTTGTTGGCTGGCAAGAGTGAGGTTGACATTGACACTTCTGGAGATATCGTCTAGCTCTCGAATCCGGAGAACATAGCTTTCCTCGGTGCTGAAAAGCTCGCAAAGTTCCTTACGAGCGTTTTCTTTCTGCTGCTTCAAAAACGACGCCGACCGACCTACTGCCGATGCCTTTGATGGACATCTTTTCAGGCGAGAGGTCGGCAAGAAAGCAGTCTCGCCCAGTGATCCCACGAGCTCCGCATATTTCCCATAACGATGTTGCAGCACGTCTGCATCAGTCCAATCGTCCATCTCCTCGACTTCGGATCTTTGTGGTGGTGGCTTGATCGTGCCTGCAGGCAAGACGACATCGATCTCTTGCCAGGATTGGCGCTGCTCGCCAAAAGCCTGAGTGATAGCTTGTATAGTGTTCTCGACATTCTCAATCCTCGTCATGCGGCTAGCCAAGATGGCGACATGCTCGTCTCCGAACAGAGTTGCCGGAGCAGGAGCTTTGACTTGCGCGCACCATGTCTTCTTGACACTGTCCGGCAGCTCGACAAAGTACTTCTTCAGTCCAAAAGCCAACCCACGACACACCTCATCACCCTGCTCTTCCCGCGGTAGGTTAGAGACTGCTGTGTACAAGGGCGAGTTCGGGGACACGGCAAGCCGAGGATATGAGCCAACACCGGCAGCAGTGAAGACGTGCACTTGGATACGCGAGCTCGTTGCACCAATGGTCGCCGCCGGGCCATGGAAGATGAGGACTGGAGAGTTGGCGAGTAACGGATCGGTGGTGTGAAAGAGGTCGAGGTCAGCAGAGAGGACTGGGCAGGCCGGCACAACGATGGCCATGGTGATGGTTAGAGACTGAGGTCACGAGAATGAGGCCGAGTGGCTGATATGCATCGAGATCGATCATTCATACGCCTGATCATGGTCCATTCGTGAAAATTGACCCCACCATTCCTTTACAGAGACGTTTGTCAATTGTTTATGAAGAGATAAACAACGCGGTCGAGCCTGCAGGGATAAACGAGTGTGCCGTCAACACCAGGTAAAGAGTGTACGACGGTGCGATAAAGCTCCAGATACCAAGACCGGCACGGCAGATGGAGTCGCAAGGTCCAGGGAATGTTTGTGTGGTGGACAAGGCGCACAAGTGGGGGTGGTATGGCGGGTAATGGTGGGCACTGGACGGGGTGAGGTGCAGCAAGGGCAACGCGCTAGAACACGAAACATCGTGAGAGCTTCAATCACATGAATTGTTCCATACGGCAGATAAATATATCGGTTACTGTCGCGAACGATCGATCGATCAATGAACAGCGACCACATCCTGAGGTTGACTAAACATGACGGCGCAACAACCAGACCGCCGGCATGCCTTCTCTATCGTCCCACAAGAAAGCCAGCAACAATTTCGGCTCCTAGAACTGCCATCAGAAGTCCTCGATCTGATCCTCTCAAGCAACCCTCCAGTGTAAGAAGTTTTATAGTGTAACCCGTTGTCAGCACGCTCATCACGTACAATCATAGGCTCCAGCTGAAATCTCCCGAACGACTACCTGCACAGGCTTCCGATCCCAGTGCTGTATTGTGTACCCCTGACAAGACATTCAACATACGCCAGGTCAACCATTCCAATTCGGTGTTCGTGACACAGCCTTCGAAGCTACATGCTAGCGAAGTCAGTGATCACCTGGGCCTTGAAGCCATTGCACAAAGCACTTTTACGTTAGAGCTCACCCCTGCCAAGGGCGTGCCAGCTTCAATCTACCTCAAAAATGCACTCCCGATCTACCGTCCTGGGGTGCTCGATGGCCACTCCGAGCATTTGTCCACCAAAATTCAACACCTTGCCAACATCCCCTTAGACCAGGCCCAATGCGAGCGAGCATGGCGAGAACTGGCGTGCTTTGAGCTACAGAAACAAAAAGCCTCTTACTTGCCTTCGAGCTCCTGCAGAAATGCAGCGTGGGACGCAATGCTAGTACAAGCACTTGCGGAAGGTATCGACTTGACCGCTGCATTAGGTCCGAGCGATGTACGAACACTGACCGATCTTGGCGGGAATGAATGGCCTACAGAGCTATGTCAAGCCATTCTCGACAGCATGACATTGACTAGTGCTGAAGGAGCACTACAATTAGATGGCGAGACATGCGCACGCCTTACTGGAACCTCACTGCTTCAAGAGCATGCCAGTAAAAGCGCATGTTCATCTTCTACCTTTGCTCAGAAATGGGCGGATTCATTGCCTGAGAAGTGGCGAACTCTAGCCAGCCTCAAGCTCGTAGAAGGCAGCTACACGTCAACGACCGCAGGAATGATCATTTTCGTCGACAAGATCGCTAAAGAAGTCAACGCCGCGAACGACGCAGCGGGCATCGATGCAAAGACTGGCACGAAGAGAAAATGGCATGACAAATTCCGAGCAGCGAAGAAGGCGACGTGAGTACCGAGCAACAATAAAGGTACGGAGTGTTTTCAGCTTGATCCAATCTCCATTGTTGGTACGGCCTCATGGTGTCAAGTCCACACATCCTGGGTGTTGACGAGCAGAAACTAGAAGCATCTGGCGACAATGGAAGCAATAATCAAGCATGAGTCAGCACAATTGCGCATAAATGCGAGCTCGGTGTATTGAATACACCCGACCTGACAAATTATTGTCGCAAATGCCGATATGATGTATACAAGGACATCAGCCGACATTTTCGACATACATCACTATTGGAATGCATTGCTACCCTGCTCATGGTATTTTTCTGAAATCGGCACAATTGCTCCGTGCCTCACCCCTCCAGCACCTCTGCAACAACCATATTCGCCGACGAAACTGCTCTTTTCGGAAAGCCTTACGAAGAGCTACAAATCACAGCAACTCCCAAAGTGTCAACGTTAGCATTCAAAACACAAGTAGCAGGTCGCCGATAACCACTCAACCACGATTCTGGTCTACCTCTACCAAGATGGAGACAACTTCCGTTTCAGAGGGGCCACAAGCACAAGGTCCGGCTCTTCCACCTCTGAGTGCACAGGAATTCCGGCAATACAACCATATGGCCGAGCATATGGATCATTTCGTACGTCAGTTCTTGCATTCCTTCCGTGATGACCATCCGACTAACCCGACGTCTTCTTACCAGCACAACTCATTCCGCGCAACATGGACTCTCCTCTATCAGACTGCTTCTACCCCACCGCATACCCTCCCCCGCTCTGCCCCGTCACTACACGCCTTCGTCGCCATCGGCACGCAGCTCATCCACCATTTGACCATGCATCACACGATCGAAGAACAGCACATCTTCCCCGTGCTCGCTCAACGCATGCCCTCCTTCCGTGACTCGCAAAAGCTCTTGAAACAGCATGCCGAGATTCATGACGGCCTCGATCGTTTACAGGAAGTTTTAAGGGTGATGCGCAACAGCCAAAAGCCCAAGAAAGAGATTGATTGGGAGCCGCTGAAGACGTGCATGGACTCGTTCGGTACGGTGCTGTGGGCGCACTTGGATGCGGAGGTGGCCGAGCTAGGCGCGAACAACATGCGGAAATACTGGAGTCTTCAGGAGATGAGGAATATGCCTATGTGAGGCGTTATCTACACTTCAACGAAGCATGCAAGGGCAGATACGGGCCAGTAGACAGCAGAGGTTGGGAGGACGGATGTTTGACGTGAGCGAACACAACTGGAGTTCACATGGTGGTCTTGGACCGACGACACCCAAGCATCGTGCAATCTACACATACCCCCCATGGGCTGGGTAACATGCGTCATGACCAGGATGCGCATTCCGACTCGAACAGTTGATTCTTTCGGTCTACCGAATCTACCAAAACCTCATCAATACATTATAGATACAACCCTTACGAATACTGGTATGCGCTCAACCTCATGGCTTGATCTCAAATCTCCCCACGTCGCATTCCAGACATATGTGTATCACAGAACGCTGACTTCGCCAGAGAGTGATTCAATCCAGTCCAGTCCAGTCCACCATGTGCAGCTCAAGCCAAGGTAGCAATGACCATGACGGAGAACAAAACCCGTCAGATCACAGTGACACTGCTCTAGAGATGGTGGCGATGCACGACGCAGCGTGAGGATTGCACCCCAGAAAAACAAAGAGAGGAGGGCGTGGATGCAAGTCGGTTGACACGTTCAGTAGTCTACGGTGTGGGAAATATTTTTGTAACTCTAGGTAGAATAGAGTAGATATCTTATGTACCTTACCCAAGCTCCACTACGTCCTTACCAGCGTTCTGTTCATAACTCGACCTGCAGATATGGTGTATGTACCTGTACATGTATCTGTATATGCTGCAGCACGTTGAATATAGGAAGGATCAGGGCATGTCCATAGAAAGACGTTGGAGAGGATCTGGAGCGTTGATATCTGTCGCGGTTGCAGTGACGAGGGCAAACGATAACGGTATCGCGAGACAGTTCACAGCCGATATAAAGATAGAATCGTTCGTGTTGCAAGTGTAGTAGCAGGAGTAGTAATGATTGCAGATAAAAAGAGTACTAGATTCGTTCTTCCGCCTGCTAGACGCTGATGAGAGTGGTATATCGCGATAACGACATAGGTATGGCTAGGGTACAATTGAGGCTCAGTAAAGCAAAGCAACGTGAGACAAAGCACAGCAAAGCAAGTCAACGCAAGTCAAAGCATAGCAAGTCAACCGAAGTCGACGCAAGTCAAGTCAACGCACGTCAAAGCAAGTAAAGCAAAGCAAAGGGTATATATCATTCTCGCTAACTGGCTGGATCGCTAACAGGCTGGCTGGCTGGCAAGCTGGCTGGTAGTAGTGGTGGTGATGATGCGCAAGGACAAAAAGTAGCCAACTCGAAGATACCTTATGTATCCTCATTCCACACATCCACTATCCACCTCATGCCATATGCTTAGAAACAAAAGACGAGACCAAAGCCGCCGCATCTTCCATCTTCGCAGTGACGAAACTTTCAATCGTCATATTAAGCAATAAAGATATAACTATTCCAAATCTTTCAAAACGAAAAGAAGAACAGGATAGGATAGGACAGGAGAGCCGTATCCAAGTACAGTCTTCTCGCCAAAGCCAAAAGCAGAAGAGGAAACAAGGGAGGAAACGCCGCGCTGGAAATGTTGGGCATGTCTGTAAAACGAGGAAGAAATCGAGGTCGTTGCCGTGGCATGAAAGGAGTGCGTCTAATTTATGCTGCTGGAAAGGGCATTCGAAAGCAGAGCCGTTGGCGTTCATCACGAAAAATCCGGTGGGCCGGAACCTTGTGTTGATTCGCCGTCGATGGTTTTGCGCCAGTGCTGTGGGAGGCAGACGCAGACGAGTGGGAAGGCTTTGACTTCGCCTTCACCCTCCGAGGTGTCGGGAGGTTTCGACGAGCTACCGTTGCTCATCCCGCTGTCGCGCTGTTCTCGGCCCTGCGGCCGCCAGTCTTCTGCCCGTTGGCGAAGCCGCACACCAGTAGCCCAACCATCGTCCCATATGCCGATGACCTTGATCATGTCGCCGCGCTCGAGGTGGAACTCGTCTCCCGCTCTCGGCTCGTAAGCCCATAGCGTCGCCACCGCATCGCCCGTGGTGATCTCGTCTTGTGAATAATAGTCCTTGAAGAACTGGAGCTGCTCACTTTGGCCTTGTGACTCCGGGGAGGTGTAGTCGTTCTGCGTGCTGGGTGTAGCATCGAGATGCTCAGTACCCATGAACCCGAGCTGCGATCCGCTGGACAACGATCCGCTACGCTTGTTAGGCGGTGGTGCCAGGCCGAAGTGGTAAGCGCGGTCATCATCAGACAGTGATTTGCTGAATCCGTGATCGTTCCCACTGCTTGAGCCTTCTAATGCTGACATTCGCGTCACCCGTCCCACCCCAAGCACTGCCAACGCGGTTGGGTCGGGTTGGTGGTGGGCGTAGACCTCGGGAGCGCCATCATTGTAAGACATCTGCGGCATGTGCCGTGATGTTGCAGGCTGATTAAACACACTCGTGTGCGGGCTGCTGTCTCTTCTTCTCCTCAACATGATGCATCCAACGATCAGCAGGGCTAGTAAAAGCAGCGCGCCAAGCACCGACCCCACGACGATACCAGCGATGTCACCACCCGATAATCCATGTCGATCTGATGCTGCAGCAACGGCAGACGAGCTGGCAGACGAGCTGGCAGCGCTGGTCGCAGATCCGGTGGGCGTGGTTGTGGCAGTGACAGTCACAGCCGCAAGTGCTGATGAAGCAACAATAGGGAGGGTCACACCCACACATCGAGATGTGGCGTCAGAGAAGACGCAACACGAGTCAGTCGCATTAGGAGAGCTCGCTGCGCAGTACGAGCAAAGTCCGCCAGTGTTCGACGAATAACCGCAGTTGTCCGGCTCGTTTTGCTCGGCGGAGATGCAAGTCCCGGTCAATGAGTCCGCAGGGAGGGCACAGTTGGTGAAGTCGGCGCGGATCTGCGTGAGGGCTCCAGCGCCAGCGGTACCGCAGATGTTACTAGCGGTGATTTCCTCCTCGCTCAAAGCATACGCAGCGCATGAATCGGCGCATAGAGGTCGAATGGCATCACCCGACAGGCTGCACGGCTGGATGGAGTTCTGTACAATGGCATTGCATAGTACACTCGTGGTATATCTAGCGTAGAACGCAGTTGTGTTGTCGAGGTTGACACTAGAGCACCCGATGAGCTGTTCGTATCTGTGGACAGTGTTAGTGAGACTTCTTTACCATCCCTCACGCCATATTCATCATTACCTTTGTTGTGTGAAGCCGGCACTGATATACGATTGCAGTCCCGAGTCAAAGCTCGCTATGTCCGTAACGGTCGAGAGAAATGGAAACAGGCCGGTCACCGCACTATCGGTGGAGATGGACGACGCGTTGAACGATGCGCATGCCGTAGAGTCCGCCAGAGAAATGCAGCTCTGGGCCGCCGCGCTGGAAACACCGCCGGCCAACAACGCGCGAAGTGTGAACGGCAAGTCTCTTCTCCGTCGCGGTCGCGCCGTGCGGTATGTTTGTGCTGTCGACTCTGGTATCGGCAAGAGGAGTGCTTCTCTCAGCGACATGATCTCGCCCTGCGGTATGGCGCCGTTGTCCATTCGTTCCCCGCGGCTCTCACGCCCGACATCGTCCATCCTCGGACACGCTCCACAGCACTCGGCCTGGGATATCGCAATCGAGGGAAAGTCCGGTAGGTCGGGGTTGAGTCGCAAGATCGGTGCGCGGTATGATAGGGCTGCAGGTCCAATGGCTGCGCGACAAGCAGAGGCAGGAAGACCGGCGGGCAAAGACAATGCGTCGTTGGTGGTGTGCTGGAGTGCACGTGAACAAGAAAAAAGGTCCGGAGCAACCAGGAACAGATCGGAGGGAGAATGGCGCAAGTTGGATCGAGGTAGACTGTAGTGACAGTGCTGGTCGGAAGGCTGGTTGGCAGCAAACGAATGGAATCGACGGAAACCACGCACAAGCTGCAGCAGGCGCGGCGGGAGTGAGTGTTTGTGTTTGTGTCGTGCAGATGCCGGACGGGCGACGATCGGTGATAGCTCCCTCCTCCTACCGCTGTTGCACCAGGCAAGGACCACGACGAGATGGCGGACACACCGGGTGGAGGGTGGAGGTGGTGAGGTGGTGAAGAGGAGGAGGAGGTGTTGTTGGCGGTGGTCAGAGTGGAGTGTAGCTTGGACAGCAGGGAGGTGTAGTAGCAACGGTAGGCCCAGCAAGGATCTCTCTCACGCTCACGGTGCTGCTGCTTGTGCCCGGATCTTCGAAATTGAGACCCAGCACCCCGGTCGTCGAAGTGCATGACAGCTAACTTTAAACAGGAAGGCTCCCGCTATAGCACTGGAGGAGCCGTTAGCAAGCGCCCGTCCCGAGATTGGCCGTTCTATCTTGGAGTCGCGAGTGAGTCGTGGGCGGTAAGCAGATTGTGAATAACTATGGCAACTGTCATGTAGTATACCGTTTCGATACTGATCAGAAGCTGTTCATTATAGCAGAAATGTGAGACCAGACTGAACAATATGGAAACAGTTCTACCTCAACCATTGGAAGCATTCGGGTGTCCATCACCCGTCCACCTCCCGTCCAGCGCCCGGCGGCCCGCTCCCTCAAGCCTCTTCAGTCACCAACAAGCCTGAGTGAAACACTCCAGGCCAACTCAATTGAGATTTCCTTCTCCCGGTATAGCAATAGTATGTCTCAAAAAGGTGAACCGGTCGCTTTAACAAGGATGTGTTTGGGGATCAAGAGCACTTGATGAGGCTGAGTGCAAACTGCGTCAGATGTGATGCTCCCTTCCTCCTGCGTAACGCATGCGGGTAGTTTCGATTCATCTGCCTTGCCGTGCGCCATATGCATGCCAGTACACTTTCTCGCGCATCGTCTGCTTGGTCCTCACTCATACATAGCGACCACTCCGTTGTGCAAAGTCTGGATCAAAACGGCGGCGGGACACCTTCGTCGTCACTCTACTGTTCGGCGCTATGTTACTGGGGAGTCGCAGATCAGACACGCTATGGCTTGGACCATCTCACAGAGGCGGTGAATATTAGAGACAACTGGATGTTGACTGTGCGTATACCAATCGTGGCACAGGTGGCGTCGCAACCAGCTTTCATAGTTGACTTTCCTTTGCCGTGCGGTTGTGGGAAACACAAGGTGGAAGTCAGCCAGTCGTTGCATCGGAGACTCTTCGATATCACCGAGACTGTCCGTGACATATCGCACTTGATGGCAATATCACCTTGCCACCTTCACGACCTGGTTTGACCGGTTCTCCTCCATAATATTATGGTCTAGGAACTCCTTAGCAACTGGTCGAGCTGTACTCTGCAGCGTCTCAACGCCATTTCGTAGAAGTCTTGGTGGATCATATGTCTGTGCGCTCCAGAAGTGGCCATGAGGGAGCCCAAATCATTGCGTCCACTCGAACGTCTTGTGAGTGGTTTTCTCGAGGACGGCCGCCCGTCGGTGGTCTCATGATGGACGTCGACGATTCTGTAATAATTTTCGAGGCTTGGCCACTTCGTATAGCACGGTCTTATGCCCAATATCATCTATGTCTGATCGGTCCAGTGGCTCAGCATGGTGTGCGCCTTTTCATGCAAGGCCGCATGGTTCTTGTTGTCGATACTATCGCCTTCGGTCACATCGAAAGGTCTGTCCATAGGTCCGGTTCATCTTCAGGTCCGGGCGAGTGGCCACTTGAGCTGGATGACGACCTGCCGTTCTCGTGTGAAGCAATGTGTTCATTGGCACTGCGCGAGATCCCATGTCTGCGTTGGGACTTACCACATCCTTCGTGGTGACGGCTATGGTTGGAGAGTGTGCCAGAGAAGAAGTGGCAATGTTGTCCATACCACGATAAGAGGCGCTGTCGTGTACCAGGTCTGTGGCATCAGGCGGCACCTCGCTCACTGTCACAATGAACGTGCTGCTGTCCGTTGGTGGTTCTGAAGGCGTGACTATCTCATCATCAGAGTCGCTGCTGTAGTCGTCTTCGCTTGCCGAGTCCGACACATCGTCCATGTCATCTTCGTCGCTACTGCTTTCCTGATCGTCACCCCTAACCCACTGGGCAGCTGCTCCACCAACCCGTAACCCATGCTCGGGTCGTGGACAAGCATGGAACTGTCGCTTCAGGGCATGCATCTGTTCCATCAAGTCTGTGAATCATGAGTGCCAATTCAATTCCAAAGTGCAAGCATTCTCGTACATACCGTCAAGCATATTGGCAGTCAACACCATGCGATGTAGACAGTATTCTGGCCGATCAACCTCCCTCTGTAGTCGTACCCTCGCTTTAGCGGCAATCTTCCAGATCTCGTCCAATGCGGATACGACATCCGAGCGACGCATGTTTGGTTAGGACAGAAATACTTGGGGTAAGATAGATTTGCATAAGTTGGTGGAAATTTCCTTGCCAAGGACGTCCTTCAATCCCACCTAGCTCAGTGAACGTAACTGGGACGGAAGAGAATAGTTTCTAGAACCAAGCGTCCATGATGTTTGATAGTCCCACTGCGCATAAAACGGAACAGAGTAAAATCCAGATTACTGTCACAAGACTTACTCTTCCATACGCCCATCCATGTACTCCACACATCGTACGGCTTGGGACACACCGAACAACACCGTGATCCATCCACGTCGGAAGTCATCGGGTCCTCGAGGATGCAAGCGGCACGAATGCCGCCACGGACAAGCTGCATGCGAACTTGCGCATGTCAATCAATGGCCATGGGCAAGGATGGGGACACGCGCGGATGTGCATATCATCATACAGCATCAGCCATCGTCGTGACCGCTCGGCATGGCGATTGCCATAGACGGCGAAGGATTTCCCAACAACAGATGTAAGCAGTGAAGTTCGGTGTTGATCGTCCCACAAAGTTCGACGTGACCAAGACATTAAAGTTCCTGAGGGAAGCGAGATATTGATGACCAAGCACATGACATGCAAATCTGCTCTAATGTATGGACTTCGGGTACTCAGCACGAGTCATGAAGGCAATTCTGCAATGACATCTGTTCCTTACTACTAGGTTTCCATACTGATAGATGTACAGTATCTACAAGTTTAGGATCGAAAGGACGGGGCGCGCTGAGGTCTACATTTTTACTTGTAGGTCTATGCCAAGCAGCTCTCTTAAGCTACTAGCGCAGGCCATTACAATCAAGCAGAATATCATTCGTGGAAGTACTGAAAGTAATGGTTTCGTGATAATGATGGCGTGTAAAGCTGTATTTACAGAAAAGGCTCGTAATTTGCGACATAAAGTGAACTTGATACTGTGTCGGTCCGGCCCAAAGACGCTCTCCAATCCTGGCCACAGCGCTACAACCATCATATTGAGATGCGCGTTGTGCAGAGTGTATGGCGGGTATGATAACATTCAAGATTGTCTGGGCGTGTTGTACAAGGTGGTAGCTCTCAAACGCTCAATCCTGCACTAAGCACATTACTGGAGAACTGCGGATCGTATTCGCTGAATGCGACCCGAGCATTCCGAAATGTTGGTAACTCGTCATTCGCCAGATCCATATGCCAAGCAGCGTTTGCAGGGCGCTCTTGTGGCTCTATATGTGATATCGTTTCGGGAAGATCGGCCTCGTGGCTAGATGCATCCACATCCTCCACGTGAACAGTGCTTGCCGGATCATCCAAGCTCAATCGATAGAAGTGTTGTTGTTCCTCGCTTTCCCGATCCTGGAGATCTCGGACAACCTGATCTCGGACTTCGAGCCGCCATGAATGGAGTTCCGACAGCTGCGGCATTTCGAAGTCGGTTTCCCCCTTGGCTGGTGCCATTTTTGGCCGATTCGACATGCGGAGGTATGGATCTTTCACGACGTGAAACTCCGGTGGTTCTTTTAACTTTTGCTGATAAGCTTGCTGCTGAGCTTCCAGCAGCTCCATCAGATCTTTCTCGCGTTGACGATGTACTGTGGTCGCCACTTGCCAAATCTCGTTGAATTTTGCTCTTTGCGAGCACTGGGAACAAAGTCGCAGCATCGCAGCGTAAGTATGCAGTTCTATCCGTGCCCGATGGCCCCTTCGATGTCGATTGCGAGTTTCATCGCGCACTTTCAGGGCTTGGATTCCGCGCCAAACGGCCAACCCAGAAACCCAATCCCGATTGTCTGCACACTCTCGCAGGAGTGGTGTCATACCGCTCATGCACAAGCCCCAGCCTTCCCCGCCCATGCCCTCACAAATCTTCAGGGCAGTGTCGAAGCCGGCGAATTTCAATGTGCCTTCAATGATGGCGGCAAAAACTTGGGGTGTGGGGTATGGCAATTGCATGATTTTCGCCGGCTTTTCTTCCTGAGGAACCAGCCTGCTTCGTCCTGCCTCTGTGATGTTGATGTCAGGTCGTGCTAAAGTGATCCCACTACTCCTCCCACGCATCCGAGCTATCCAATCCGAAAAGTTATATGCATTGTTCGTGGCAGCGTAATGCCTCAATATGCATGCATGAGTGACCTCGTTGGGTCTCACCACCACATCTCGCAAGGATGCCACCACAGCTCCTACCACATCTCTCTGCCCAGCGTCTTCAAATCCGAGGAGCAATGTGTTGTATGTCGCAAGGTTTGGTGGGGCTTGTGTATTGTGCAGATTGAATGCAATCTTTGCTAACAAGGACGATGTGCCGATCTGCTTTCTTCGGTGCGCACCGAACAATGCTTGAAGGGCATGGTTCAGATCTTGGACTTGGTCGAGATACAGTCCGAATTCATCCTGGTTATATCGACAAAGAGCAACATCATTCTCGTGGCGAGAGTAGCCGACAAGGGTTTCAATCTGTCTCAGATAGTCGAGATGAGCCAGTTTCGTCTGGATCGCCTCGTCTGCGGATCTTCGCGAGGTTGGTAGAAGCTGGTGGTATGAAGAGGGCAATGCTGAGAACGTATTGCTGCTTTCACTCATCTTATCCACCTCTTTCCATAGCACTAGCTGGAGTATGTCCATAGACAGCTGTGCCCTTTCCAGCTTCTTCGGCACCCACCTCGCACCTTCGGCACGTTTTTTAAAATCGTTGGAAGCATAGAGAGATTCTGGGGGGATGTTCCGCAGTACCAGTGGAGACGCGGTGTTGACAGGCCACAATGGTGACCTTGCCAAAGGCTCTACATCTCGGAAAAGGTCTTCGGATCTGGTGATCGTAGCGGGTAATGGTGATGCATGCAATGTAGACTGCTTGTCGTCGGCTGTGGCTGGCTGCTTCGTAGACTGACCAAGCTCTTCTTTTACACCAGCAATCGCCTTGTCCCACTGCTCCCTGCGTTCTTTTTTGACACTTGCATCATACGTTGCAGCTGCTGCAAATACACCGGAATACCAGAGCGTCGAGGAGGTTGGATATCGTGGTCGCCGTGCTGCTGTCGTAGCTCGGCGCGAGACAGCTTGGACAGACTGAACGCATTGCGGGCAGCCGCAGATACCGCTGCCCAGTGCAATGCGATTCCATAATGTCTGCATATCCCCAACCACCGCTCTCGTCGTCACCGACTGATCAATCTGAGTGTCATATTTGTTATAGTGCTGGTGAGGTTATGGCGGCATTGACATTGCATCAGTGCATACCTCTAAATGTAAGGCCGCGGGACATGCTCAAGGCTAGTCCTCATCGAGAAGAATCGCAATGATCTGCCTCAGGTTCAGAAATGCTGATGACTCGAAGTTGAGAAGAACATAAATGCCAGATAACACGTTACAACACAGCAAAGGCAGTTCTGTCGTGTATATTTATACGGACTACATCTCTGGTATTGGCGGCTGCACCAAGGTCAGATTGAAATGCCACTCTCCGGCATTTGTAACTGCCTCCATCGACTTGTTGCTTAATTTACCGGCACATCGATCCATTATCTCATACACATATCTCAATTGGTTCTTTCCAACAACGCCTTGAGACGATATTGTTCTTCTTCCGTGCCGACTCGTCTGGATACGCGAACAAACAATTGACCCTGCGGTATTATGACATGCTAAGAAGCTGTGTAGCTTGACAAAGATTCATTGGATTGTTGGTTGTGGACGATCTGTGAGCTCCTTATAGTCCAGCTTGAAAACCTTTGTGACGAGCTGGGATGTTTTAACCTGGAGGTCACTGTCGACGATACGTGAAGTGAAGCCAGACAGAAAGACTTAAGCTGGAAGACATGGTCGCCTACATGGTCGCACAATGTCCAAGTTCTTTCGTTCTCCCTCATCGGATTCCAGCGGTAGCTGCAGCTCCTCAGACGAGCTGCCAGAGGAGATTTCTTCACCCCTTGAGGCAGAGACCAAGAAGCAAACCTTGACAGTTGCTCCGACATCGATCTTACCTAACACAAATACCGGTGCTGAGCATACACAACTGCTTCTGCACGCGCTGATTGAGGAGAAATGTATGCTCGAAGCTCGTAAGGAGAATCCCAATCACTCGGTAGTAGAGGTTGAGCAATTGGCCAAGACAAAGTATCGCCATCTCTCCCAGCAACTCGTCGCCTTGGGTCTAATCAAAGACGGACTTGATCATGAGCGGCACGAAACGACGCGACAGACGTATCGCTCGGGTTTAGATATGCTCATGCGTAGCAACATCCCTCCAAGTAGTACCGGAACACTACCTGAGATCGTTCCTCCCGGACGACGTCTGCTGGAAGATGCGAGCAACCAGGAAAGTCCTCTGACAGGCATTCTATCACAACTGCAGACTGGAAACGAATCCTGGCCTTCAAATGCACTTCTAAGAAGCGACTTCAATCCCATGCTTGTTGACCCTCCCTTACGCCCCGCACCTTCAAGTATGAAGAACGTCTTTGAGCGAAGTCGCTACTTCAGCGATTTTCAAGAGGTCAAGCTACTTGGAAAAGGCGGCTACGGTGCTGTGTTCCATGTCAAGAACAGGATTGATGATGGTACGACAGCCAAACTCCCAGTTTGACATCAACCTGAAGCTAATTATGATGTACGTCTAGGCCATTACGCGATAAAGAAGATACCCTTCAGTCACTCTTACATGGAAAAGATTCGTGTGAGAGGCCCTCAAGAGCTTGACTATCTCTTACGCGAGGTCCGAACGCTTGCCAGACTCGACCATCCGAACATAGTCCGCTACTATGCTGGCTGGATAGAGGAGGCTCAGTTCACTGGACTGCGAAAAAGCTCGATGGAGGTCCTTTCTCCCAGCGATGTCGAAGGTGTTGAGGAGTTGTCTTCTGTTGAATCCGCTTCCGGCTCCTTTGCTGAGCAAGAAGCTGCATCTCTTCGCCGCGTGTTCACACAAAGTGACTCTGTGGAAGACCATGTGGTTTTCGGAAACAGTACTTCTTGGAGTCGTTCCCGATCCGAGCTCTCTCATGCTGAGAGGGTTTCTACAGTATCCGCAACAAGTGATGTGCGGGCCATCGGTCCATCATCAGATGCAGCACAGCGCCACAATGATCTGCCAGTTCTGGCGAGACACGATGCCCAGGAAATTCACGGCTGGTCATCGACCGCTTCTATCACCAACCCTATGGATAACGCTCAGCTCTTCGACACATCGGGGCCTGTCCTTACGTTGTGCGTACAAATGTCACTCCACCCATTCACGCTTGCAGACTTCCTTTCCACGGAAGCCAAAGCACAGCCTACGCACTGTTATCATCTACAAGCCTCGATTGAAATCCTTCTTGCTATCCTCGACGGCTGTGAATATTTGCACCAGAGCAGTATCGTGCACCGTGACCTGAAGCCTGCGAACGTCTTGATGGGCGAAAAGCGCCACAATCATACCACAACGAACAGAACTCAAAGCTATGCTTCTTGTCAGGCATGTCGAGAGGCCGGCAGGGTCAATGCAGCGCCTCTAGACATTCGCATTGGCGACTTCGGCCTTGTGACCACGCTCGCGCATCCCGACCTTGACGACTCAGGCAGTAATCGTGCGGTCGGAACCGAGATCTACCGGCCTGCACATAGTTCCAGCAATACGAGCGCTGCGCTGGACGTCTTTGCTCTGGGCATCATCGCCTTTGAGATCCTCTGGACTAAAGAGTTCAGCACACGTAAGTCGATATTGATACGTAACCACATGATCCCTTTTTTCATCATAATACTCATTCTCATTCTCATCTTCACCCCAATTTTCATAATACACAAACCTACTCAGGCTGACATACCACTCTACAGGCTCCGAGCGCTACGACACGATCAATGCGTTGAAAGCCGGCATCTTCCCGCATGATTTCTCGCGTCGTATTGGAGACGACTCTGGCTGCATGGAGAGCTGCATCCGCTCGATGCTGTCTCTCAACGAAGAGATCACGCTTGCGAGTCTGAGACATCGCCTGCAGGGGCTGCGAGCTGACGTGTTAGCATATGACAGAAGCTAAGGTAGTGAGAAGCTTTCAGGGAGGGGCGGAGAACTCTTTGCGCGCGAAAACCCGCGTAGGATGTATGACACCACATGATATGTGATCACGGAAGTAATGAGGAATGAATTTCATGGGTATATAGCTGAAGTGCAGGGTACTTGTGAACATAAACCAAGAAAGTAATGAAAGACCACGACCGGAAGCCAAGTGGTACAAGTCCTCTAACGAGGAGAACCTCGTTTTCCAGCCACGATGCATGAAGATCATTTAGTCATGCTTGAACATCTCCATCAGGGCGCTGAGTACAATGCTGTCGTGCTATCGCGTTTCCGCCGAAGCACCTTGAACTCGACAGTACGGCGATGCTCTGCCTGGTCGAGTTTCTTCTTCATATGCCAGGCTTTGTTGATGAGGTCGTTGAGCTTCTCGGGATCATGCGAGACGACCGTCGTACATTGGTCGAGATGGGCCCAGTAGTCAGCCTGCGACTCGCACTGCATGATCTCGGTGGCGTTCTGCAGAAGCAGCGTGAGCGCGACGTTGAAGATGAAGGTGCGTTGGCCGGGCAGGCAGAGCCATACGTCCCAGATGCGCATCAGGGCATCCTGCTGCAGGACGGC
Organism: Microcyclospora tardicrescens; assembly: GCA_003012245.1. Classification (NCBI taxonomy): domain Eukaryota; kingdom Fungi; phylum Ascomycota; class Dothideomycetes; order Capnodiales; genus Microcyclospora; species Microcyclospora tardicrescens. The sequence goes on from PXOE01000049.1 coordinate 152,748, forward strand.
AGAGAAGGCGGTGAAGAGCCAGTGCAGGGGCACGGTGTTGTCCTCAGTGATGTCAAGCTTGTCGAGATGCTTGCCGAGGAGGGGCGCGAGCTCACGGACGTACTGGCGCAGGACGATATTGTCCGCAATGGGTCCGTTGAGTTTGGAGTCCTTGGAGAAGTACTCGACGGGGAAGAGGTTCTCGACCATGTTGCACAGCACCCAGAATGCATCTTCTTCCACCGGGATGGCAAGGAGAAGATAACCGGCGATCGTGTTCAGACCTTGCGTGTAGCCTAGTCCTTCGTATTTGGCGACAAAGGCTAGTAGGACATCGGTGAGGCGCTTGTAGCCTTTCCCGGGATAGAAGTCATATTTGGTGGTTAGGGTGCGTGGGACGTCTTTCATGATGGCATCGAGTTCTGCAGGGTCACTTTGGTCTTTCATGCTTAAGAAATGGTGATAGGCGCCGGGATGGACCATAGTGTGAGTGTTGCTGAGCTCCATCCAGATGGGATGCCTGAGCTGCATCGGGATGCCACCAATGACAAGATGGGCTAGAGTTCTCATCTTCTGTAGTCCAGCGCTACCTTCCTGGCCCCAGCGGGAGAAACCAATCATCTCACCACCATTGGTGCGATCAGTCGTGTTCTCGCAGGTCTCGACCAGCTTGAGCAGAAACCTGTTCCATTGATCCTCGTGTGGATCTTTGCCGAGATTCGAGAGTGTCGGAGGAAGCTGATCCTTGTCATGTTGTGTGCTCATCTCCACCGGTCTTGGTGGTTCCCGAGCCACTGGAGTCTGCAGCTTTTTGCTAGAACCACCGAATATAGCAGCTGTCCAGCCACCGCTATCATTACTCATGATACTCCGAGTGTCGATGGACTGAGGTCGCTCTTTGCGGCGGGCAGGTCTGAATTAGTGTTAGCAAAGGCTGGCAGCATAGTTTGGAGGCAGATCGTTTCATACCGTGAACTTGACCTTGAACGTGCAGGTGTGGCTCTAATAATCTGGTCAGCACCGTAAAGTCTTAACAATTCTTGACATGAAGCACATACCCCGGCGGTCTCTTCCCCGTTCCACCAAACATCCTTGTGAACCCACGAATGGCACCGACGCTTTCCGGACTTCTCGTTCGAGCGGGTACACTCGAGACCTGCTCCACAAGTCAGCGAAACACTTGTTAACTCAGATGTGCTCAATCGACCCTTACCGCGCTATCAGAACGAGACAGGTCAGACGGCGCCAGATCCTCAGAAGCCGTGGCGAGCGATAGTCGTCTCCGCTCCGCCTGCTTGGCATGCGAAGCCGCTTCAACCACCCTCGCCTTCGGCACGCTGTACTCCTCGCACAACCGCGTCAGGGCCGTAATATGCGCGTCACGCTCAGCCAACATGGTCGACAGCCGACGAACCAGATCGACCGCGCCGTGGTGATCGATCACATCACGCAGCACTTCGGCGGACGCGCTCGACAGCGTCTGCGGCTGCGTCGCGTCCGCCGACTGCTCGTCGAACATGGTCGGCCCCGAGCGGTCGAGAAGTCCATACATTGGATCGTTGTCGGCAGCCGGGGCTTCGTCCACGGGCGACGGTATCGTTGCTGTCACGTCCGCAGCGTCATCAATAGTCGCCGCCTCAGCAACCAGAGGTGGCGACTCATCTTCCACCGTAGTAGGCTCGACATGCGCCGCCGGGTCGGGGAAAGATATCAGCGAATGCGTATCATCTGGTGAAAGCAGGACCTGACGACTGTTTCGTCGTGAGATTTCAGCCATGCTTCTGCATCGCCGCGAGTGTTGTCGACGTAGCGTTTTCGCCCGGCCCACGCTCGTCACGTTTGGTTGTTCGTGCTGCGAGACTTGCATTGCTCCACCCCCACTCTTGCGCCTGCTGCCGTCTGGGGCAGCCCGCGTGTGGGAGGAGATCTAGGTACTGCTTTGATTCTTCACTCTTGGATATATCTCAGTCTTTGACGCTTTCTGTGGTGTCTTTTCTTTGTGATCGATCTGCTGGATGCCCGATCGTACTTTGCGTGCTTTGGTTTTCGCTGCAATGGAAACCACCTCGCTCTCGGCGAAAACGATATGAGCGCACGGACCCTGGAGTGAACACTGATCAACAGAGCTTTCATATTACCCCTTACTTGACATATGTACAGCACCACCGTATGAACCAATTGGCGACTTATCACATTTCGCGATATTACCTGCTCGAACGACGGAGCGGCGTCGTTCTTCATATCCAGCCACAATCCGTGGCGCTGGTAGGATAGACCATAGGTGCAATCGTGCCGAACGTTAATGATCTGTAGTTTTCGCAAACACATCAAGAAAGATGTCCACGTACAAATCCTCAAGACTAAAATAGCTATACAATCAATTACATCTTAACGAAAGTTCGTAGGTACAAGCTCTGTACAATATATGCTAGGTCATCAAAACAGTATCGTGCAGCGTACATACAGCATCATCATGCATCCTATCCAAACAGAAAAGGCATCTCATTGGTGTTGTCATCATAATTGCGCTCTCACGCTCCCGGAACCCGATGAGGAGGTGGAGGAGGTGGTGAACGACGCAAAGTACGCGTTCAGCGCATCCATCGTGCCGCTGCCCTCGACGAGCTTGACAGCACATCCCACATACCCGTCCGGTCTCACCACGATGACGCCGCCTTCGTTCTCGGACAGACCCATCTTCGCGTGTGCCGCAGCTTGAGCTTGAGGGACCCGTTGATCCCAGATATCATCTGCATATACGTGGTCGAAGTATCGTGCGAGTACTTCGGGAAGTAGGTCTCGAATCTCCACGTCTGGTCGATGGGCATTGTAGATTGTTGCGATGGTAAAGAAGTGGCTATGCGGGTTATGGCGTTCGTGGTAGTTTACACTATCCGCGTCTGACCGAGCGAACCTGGTGTAGAAGGAGCCTTCTTTGTTGAGGTTGAAGGCAAAGTCTGCCACAGCGCTCTTAGTGCGCGATGGCTTACCAGCGAAGAGGTATATTCGGAACGCGCCATTGAGTGGGATTTCCTGCTCGAGATGAACGACATTGGCATCCGCGACCCGGGTGACTGTAGCTGGTGTCAGGATCCGGCCTGGCCGTTGCGTCGTTGTGCCTTGCTTTTCTGACAGGAAGAGCGGGCTTTGTGCGGGATGTGACTCGGACCAATTCAGAATGTTGGCATTGTAGGCGACGCCATACCCTGAAGTAAACTCGCATGACTCCTTGAACGTCTTGACGAACTGGTTCTCTTCGCCGTTACCTGTAGCGTGTGCTTGTCCAACTTCTCCCGCTGATGGCTGTCGTTGCGAAAAGAGCTTCGCGTACTTCGCGTCGAAGTTTAGCAGGTTATCAGCGATCAGCCTCCGCTCGCTTTCATACGACTTGAGTAATGATCGTTGAGCAAAGCCGGACTCGACATGATGGATCTTCCAAGCCAGGTTCTGAGCATCCAAAAATGCCGTATTCATTCCCTGTCCGGCCTTGGGGGAATGAGTATGACAGCAATCACCGCCCATGAACACCCGCTCGTCCAGCGTGTACCGATCAGCAATACCTTGCCCGATAGGATAGACTGAGAACCACTCTACACGGTCCCACTCGATCCAGTGCGGTTGCAATATCTTCTTGGCTGTCGCCTGTACTTCTTCGGCTGACTTGGTGGCTCGAGGATTCCAGTCGGCGTCGGTGGATGAAGCGATCTGGATGTATAGCCGGACCATGTTGTCCTCGCGAGGAATGACCATGATCGAGCCAGCATCCGAATGAATAGTGCATTTCATCTGATCAATGGTCAGCTTGTCAGAACAGGCAAAATTTATCGTGCAGAACCAACCTTGATGTCGGGAAAGTCTGTTCGCACCACACCATCCATAACACCCCATACGTGAGCAATCGGGTCCTTGTGCGTAATCTTGATCCCAAGCTGCTCTCTAATAAAACTTCGAGCACCCTCGCCACTGAAGAGATACTTTGCGCGCACGGTCTCTTCGTGCCCACCATCAATATGGGCAATGCTGACCTCGACCGGGTAGTCTTTGTCAGCGCCGTCGTTCTTAAATCCTTTGATAGTCCATGGACGCTGAATCTCAACGTTGTTCTTTTTTAGATCGCTGATGAACACCCGCTCGATCAAACCCTGGTGGAGGAGCGTTGTGAACGGATACCGCGCATCGATGAACTTAGGACATGATGCCCACGTTCCCGTCCTATGAATTCCCTTGCCACTCTGCTGCGGATCCCAAAACGCTACTTCGTACACTTTTGCCGGGTCGTGCGCCATGATTGCGCGCTTGAGGTCCATATTTCGGAGCAGGTCCAGGGATCTAGGCTGGATTCCATCCGCTCGTCCTGTCTTGGTCGGCTCTGGTCGGTTGTCGATATGCTTGATCTTGTAGCCCCAGCGCGCCAGACATGTTGATAGGAGGAGACCGACTGGACCCGCGCCAACGATGACGATATCGTACTTGTCCGCCGACATGTTATGAGGCAACCAAATTTACAGCAGCCGCGTCGTGATGGTGTAGTATTGATCTGGAGAGTGACACAATGGGAACAAACAATGGAAAGATAAACTTATTCTGGCTGATGTACTTATATATGCAAAGAGTGACGACAGCTGCACGATCCTGTGAAGATGAACAATAAGTCGTCCCGTCTTGCGCTGGCGCTCCGTGGACGGCTCGAGGCTAAGCCGACACAGCTGACCATATCAGCACGTTCGATGATTCCTTTTAAGCTGATAGAAGCTGTTTTGCGTCAGCGGAATACAGATCGGGAGCCGTAGGTTTGGCTGCCATGCTTGCTTGCCGCTGAAAACCCCACCACTGAGGCTCGGTAATGGACGCGGTACTTGGACTTTGTCGACCCCGACTGTCTGGACCGAGATTGGATCTTCCGTTCTTCGCTTGCAGGACTAATTGTTCCATCCGTAACGCCGGTGTCCAATATGCATCGGCGGTGCGGATCGTTTCGCTTACCGGTGATGCTGTCGATGATGAGACAGTGCATGATGCAGTGCATTGTGTTTGTTGCAGAGGCAGTGGGAGCTGGATGGAAAGATTCACGTGATTGATTATCCTCACTTCAATCACGCCCGTATGTAGGATACATACACATTGGATTTATGCACGTTACACTCTATCATTTTTCGTTTTACGAGGTACTCATAGTGCGAGTGACCACAGATGAGTAGCTCAAATATAATGCCTAAGACTGTTCATCCTCAACCTTCATAATCCACTACCTACATGTACATGTACCTGAAGCCATCCTTACACATGCAAAGTCGGGAGGCACAGTCATCAGAAGCTCCAACATTGACACAGCTGACGCCCTCTCCTTCAATCACGTTGATGACCGGCCCCAGATGACTCCAACGATGTTTCTCATATCTCTGCTCGTTGTTGTCGTCGCTTACGTTGTCTATCAAACATTTTTCCATCCTCTCGCTTCTCTGCCTGGCCCATTATTTGCACGACTTACGCGGTTATGGCTCGTCAAGCATTCCTGGGACGGCGACATGAACGAAACAATGATAAAGCTCCATCAAAGGCATGGTGAGTTTATCAGAACAGGACCTAATGAAGTCAGCATCTCCAATCTGGCAGCTATCAAAACCATCTACGGCGCGGGTACCAAGTTCCGAAAGTCAAGTTGGTACTCGGTCTGGCAGGGACATCGAAAGTTCGACCTCTTCGCAGAACGTAATGAGCGCATCCATGGCGAGCAGCGACGACTCGTCAGTAGGGCCTACGCGATGGATTCGCTCAAGGACCTAGAGCCATATGTGGACAACGCTGTTAAAGTGTTCATTGACTGCATGCGAGAACGTGAAGACCAGACTCTCGATATGGGGAACTGGGTGCAACTATTCGCATTCGGTAGGTTGACTCCTTGACTAAGATTAGTGTGGGAACAGATGCTAAGGAGTGTAGATGTCATTGGAGAAATCACGTTCAGTAAGCGGTTTGGGTTCATGGATGTTGCTGCAGACGATGGCTCGTTCGGGCAGATCGAAGGCGCGCTGAAATCTGCATCGTGGCTTGGCCAGATACCGTCACTTTACTGGATTCATGACGCTTTAATGCCATACATTGGTAATCACCTAGGCATCAATGCACGCCACGGATCGCTGCGACAGTTCGCTGTACGAGAGATTGCAACCCGACAAGATCGAGGCAGCGACCACCACGACATCCTGTCCAAGCTCCAAGCCACTCAAAGGGGGAAACCCAAGGAGATGGATCAAAACGCAGTAGCCAGCATGGCCACGTCAAACATTTTCGCCGGATCAGACACAACCGCCATTTCCACTCGTGCCATTATCTATTATCTTCTTAAAAACCCAGACTGCAAGCAGAAGCTGGTGAGAGAAATTGACCACCTCCGCTCCCAGGACAAGCTTAGCGATCCCGTGAAACTTAACGAAGTCGAGCAAATGCCATACCTTCAGGCTGTAATGTACGAAGCTCTACGCCTTCATCCAGCTGTTGGCATGAGTTTGCCGCGGGTCACCCCAGAGGGCGGTGTCACAATTGGTGAACAGCATATCCTTGCCGGAACAATCATTGGCGCCAATCCGTGGGTGATACACCGCAACAAAGAAGTCTATGGTGAAGATGTCGAGGCATTCCGGCCTGAGCGCTGGATGACGGATGACAACGGCGACATGCATCGTTTCTTCTTCGCATTTGGTGCAGGGGCCCGCATGTGCTTGGGTCGTAATATCTCGTGGATGGAGATGTAAGCTCTTCTCTCCCGTCACTGACGGCCACGAGCCTCGACGTGATTGCTTTGGGATGCTACACATGTGCTAACAGACGGGCATAGGTCGAAGCTCATTCCCACTCTGCTCACGCACTACAATATGGAGCTGAGCGATCCCGATGCCGAGTGGACCACGAGCTGCTGGTGGTTCGTGATGCAGCAAGGCGTCAATGTCAGGCTCACTCGTCGATTAACTTTGTGAATCGAGGAGTGAACCATTGGCCAGATAACAGTCGGAACGTGCTGGGACCTCTAAGTCACCAAATCCTGTCAGATGCATCGTAACAGCTTTAGAGGTCGACACTTGCCGTCTGTTGCTATGCTTGAGAGCCTTACAATTCGAGGTTGATCACCATGATGAACCCAGCTAAATGTTGCATGCATATGCGATTCAGGGGAGATCTCCCGTGCTACATGGCCAAGCTTCCAAGGAGTTGATGAATTCTTCTTGCATAAGTCAATGGCTGTTCATATGTTGAAACCGTCATGCTCTGCAGCATCAACGAAGCGCCAAAGTCCGGCTTCCTCTGCAGCCTGGCGAACTCGTGTAACTTCATCAAGGCCGACTGGACGATTGATTTCCTCGTATCGTACCTCCGCCTTTGACTTTGCAGTGGTAGGCAGACCACCAGGCTCGACGATATTGTCTGCGACGTCCTGAGGTCGTCTAGACGTTGTCCTTCTCGTCTTACCTACATGGGCGCGAGGATGGTACTGCTCCATAACATGAACGAAAAGGTCCTTGCTCACATTGTCTGCGAGCCAACGTACTATCTGTTTGCCTTCTTCCTCGTAACCAGGCATGACCAAATGCCGTAGAAGAACACCAGATTTGGCCAGGCCATCAGGTGTAAAGCAGAGGTCACCCACCTGGGCATGCATAGCTTTGATGGACTCCCGGGCTACTGAGGCGTAGTCGTCGGCCTTCAGCAGCCGCTTCGAAGTGCTCTTCTCCCAAACCTTGAAATCGGGCAGGTATATATCTACAAGACCGTCCATCAATTCTATCGACTCAAGTGAGTCAAACGAGGACGTATTATACACGATCGGCAGTCTCAACCCAAGACTCTTCGCATGCAGGATAGAAAGAGCGATCTGGGGGACGACGTGTTCTGGCGTGACTAGATTGATATTGTGCACATTTCCCACCTCCTGCAGTTTCATATACCATTCTCCAAGCTCTTCAGGTGTCAAATCGAAGCCATTCTTCTGGTGACTGATATCGTGGTTCTGACAGAATACACAGCGTAGATTGCATCCAGAGAAGAAAACACTTCCCGAGCCATTCTGGCCCTGCAGAGATGGCTCTTCGCCAAAGTGTGGTGCTATCGTATTCACCACAACATTGCTCCCTATCAAGCATGTCCCTCGCTTCTCGAAGCGATTGACACCACAGAGTCGTGGACACAAGTTGCAATTGCTCAAGTGAGCGTATGCGGCGGCACGCTTCTTCGCCTCCTGCAGTGGAGTGAGAAGTTGGTATCTCGGGATATAATCGTCTACGAGGAAGGGCGGTGCCAGATATGATCTACAGCGCCGTGCTGGAGACGTTAATCGCCCGACATGACCGAACGCCATCGGACGTCTGCCGACGCGCATCATGGTTGTAAGGAACGACATTTGCCATTGAGGACTGGATCCCAGGTCGATTGACAAGATGAGAGACCGGCGGCAATTATGGTACGTTTGAGATCATAGCATGTGATAGCGCAAGTCGCGGCAGGGCTGCACTTCCAGAAAAATGCCCCGCTGTCGGCCAGTCTCGCCACAGCCGGCGTCACTCATTGAATGCTTACCAATAACAGTTAAATTTACAACACTTCGTTTCGTGAGATCGCATCATTCCCCATGAGAGGTAGTGATAGTATAATCCTTTGTTGTGACAGTCGAGGCGAACAGGTCAGAGACAGGATTTCGTCGTTCTTCAACCATGGCACCGTCCTTAGAAGAGCCACTTCAATCTGTGGATGACGCTCTGAACTCCAACCTCAAGAAGGCACCTGCACTTGTCGCACCAGAGCCTGAACACTGTCCAGGACCGGAATCACAGAATGCTGGCAAAGGCGATGCCTGTGCAGGATGTCCTAACCAAGCCATTTGTGCTTCAGCCCCGAAAGGACCAGATCCCGACATCCCATTGATCACGGAGCGCTTGGCTGGTATCAAGCATAAGATTCTGGTTCTCTCCGGTAAAGGTGGCGTAGGGAAAAGCACGTTTACCACAATGCTTGCACACGCCTTCGCCAGTAACGCAAACAACATGGTAGGCATCATGGACACAGACATCTGCGGCCCAAGCATACCAAAGATGATGGGTGTGGATGATGAGACGATCCACGTTACCAATACCGGCTGGGAGCCCGTGTGGGTTAGCGACAACCTAGGTGTCATGAGCGTCCAATTCATGTTACCAAATAGAGACGATGCAGTCATCTGGCGAGGACCTAAGAAGAATGGCCTCATCAAGCAATTCCTAAAGGATGTGGAATGGGGCGAAATGGATTTTCTGGTGGTGGACACACCACCAGGTACTTCAGATGAGCATTTAAGCGTCAACAGCTACCTCAAAGAGTCTGGAGTCGACGGCGCTGTCATCGTCACAACCCCACAAGAAGTCAGTCTATTGGACGTACGTAAGGAGATCGATTTCTGTCGCAAAGCCGGGATTTCCATCATTGGCCTTGTTGAGAACATGAGCGGCTTTGTGTGTCCGAAATGTACACACCAATCAGAGATCTTCCGCGCAACAACCGGCGGAGGCCGGCAACTGGCAAAAGAAAGCGGTGTTCCATTCTTGGGCGCCGTTCCACTTGACCCCAGGATAGGTATGGCATGCGACTATGGCGAGAGCTTCTTCGACAATTTCAGCGATTCGCCTGCCTGTGAAGCGCTACGTGGCGTGGTCAGACGAGTGGGCGAGGAGCTTGGCTTGCAACCCCATGAAGTACTTGCAGAGGATTGAGCAAAGTGCGTCGTTGATGGTATCGCCATCATTCTTGCCTTCCGATAGAGTCTATATCAAAGACTCATGCAACTTGGGCAAACACAACAAACATCCCCGTCGACAAGACAGCCACGATATACCTTGGTTCGTCGCATGGATACTGAAAGCACAAGACTTGAATGGCAGTGCGAACATGATCCGTTCGTGCTTCTCGAAATCGTTAGTGCGTGTCTTAACGATGACCCGCAAGCAAGCCTAGGCATTCACTGTTTAAAACCTTCCACGCCACCAAGTCTACCACCTCGCTTTCACTGCTTCCTCAGGTTGTCCAAGATGAGTCTGCTGGAAACATATCATCGCAGCTATGATCACCAACTAGAGACGTGCCGTTACAACAAGAAATCGACTAACAGCACCAGCCCGCTGCTTGTACATTATAGCGGTGATCACAATACCACAGAACAATGAATATTGGCGGCAGGGGAAAAGGAACACCAGATCCAAGGCGGACGGGAACCATGAATGTGCTTACATTGTCAGGTCTAGCAAAGCATTCACGGTATGTGAAATACATCCTCAGTCCACATCGAGGCACTGTCTACAGAGCGACCAAGCTTGGGATTTTCTTGCATGTACTTTATTATTACCTATATACCGCTCTCGCCACCATACATACTCGTACACCGATCTTTACTACTGAGTACATGTCTTCAACAATTGCAGAAGATCTGCCAGACCGTCAAACATAGATCCTTGCGCAATTGTTCCAATCACTCTTCATTGACCTCGTAGATCTGCTTTCCGCCAGAGCTCGTAGTACACCAAGCGCAATTTTGTCTGGAGATCCTAAGGACAAAGTGGAGCTCCAGAACTCCATGTTTGCTCCCCTCCACTATCTTGGAGACATGTACACAGGGTATGCTGGAAGCACGATGATGATTTGCCCGCTCAACTCGCGGCCCCAGCCGCTGCCCCCACGCCCCAGCGACGACATCTGGTTCTATTCATGTGAAGGAAACAAAGGCTGTTTCAAGACTGCGTTATTGTGTCATTACATACTGCGCAGAGGAATGTGAGCAACTTGCGAGACGTCTACGATCCTTTGCGCAAGCGGGTCCCCAACTGTTCGGTCCTGCTTAGGGGCTGGGCATGCCTTCATCCACGGGTTCGAGGACAATCCATTCATCTGCTGTGCCTGTGCTGTATGGCTCGAGGTTTTCGATCCGCTCAACGACATAAGTTAAGGCGCACTCACATAGAAGGCGGTAGACAAAGCGGAGTTGAGCGAGGCCTGTCCTTGCTATCACCTCGCAGCCTAGCAAACGTATACGACATGTTCTGTTGCCATGGCCAGCTTTGGACTATACCTGTGACATTGATCATGCTCTGGATATGAACATCGTGTGTCGATAGAGTGCTATAACGTACAATGTTGTGACAAAGGTCTATTTACAATACAACCACCAAAAGCTGTGGCATCGGAATCATTGAGCTTCTTTGAACACCTGAACAATGCTTTCTGCTCTGGAATGCTAGACCTCAGACATTCCGCTTGTTCAGCATGCAGTGAATTTACGATGTGCTGTTTTCAGCACCAGCACTTGTTGTAGAGAAGTAGAAAGCAGGCTGCAGAGTAGTCAGGAGCATTGTTGGAGTTGCAGACTATTGGGTCAGATCGAATGTGAATGGATTTGCAGAGCATAATGCGTTCTGCATCCGGCTCCAGACGGGCACGAAACGTATTCACCAATACAGCTTCACAGACCGCATGTCCCAAGTCCATTCCATTGGCCGCCAGCCGCTCCTATCTCTTGTTATGTATTGGGTTGCATATGGTCTCTCGGCTTCTGCGGCATAACATTTATCTGGTGTGGCTGTATATATGACATTATAATGGATACGAATGTTTGACGGATCGGCGGAACTGCCTCGATTGTCCCTGACGTGTTGTTGCTTGCCACTCTCAATCCGGATTTGACTACTCCAGAGCACTGGTCGAGTTATCGTTGCCCACGATCAACTGTCAGGCTCTTTGGCACTCAGGTACGTCACACGGGCAGTTCGACGAGTCGACCTCCGGCCCGTCCAAATATCCGCCCCTCAACAGCCAGAATTTCTGGCAGCAGTGGGTCCACCAATCCGCATGCCCACCATACCGCCCCTTGACTACGCACCACACTGTCGAGTCATCTCATCATCCACCATATCGTCTCACACTAGGCTGCAAACACCTCCCTAGGCGATGGCACAACCAGGTTCTCTGCCGGTCCTCGAGGTGACCCACGAAGATGCAGCCCGTGCCACCGAGACGACACCGAGGGAGTACCCATCCGTATCCTCATCACAACCATCGACCGCTACTCAATCCGGTGCCTCGACTCCCGCAGCTCGACACTTTCGTCACCCTCGGCCATCCCTCCGCCACTTGTCCAGTATGGATCATCTTTTGACATACTACGAGGAGAAGAAACGCTGGGAGAATAGCCCCGTAGTCGTCCTCAGCCAGTCCGGCAGTGCAGACAGTATCGACCAACATGATCCATCGGCACACCACAGTCGCATGCTAGGTTCGTTCCGACCTCGTCGTCGATGTTGTCAATTGTCGAGGCAGTGAAGCTGATACAGTAGGCACTGCAGGCGATGCTCTAAACTCGATCGTTCGGCACCCTCGACCCAGGTTCAGAGGTTTCCTCGCGCAAGTTGGCTTCTGCTTCACTGTCTGCATGACACAGTTCCTGGCCGAATTTCTAATCTCAGGTTTTGCGTTGGAACTCTCCCGGCTCGTGAACGAGGTCGAAAGTCATGGCACAGGACTCTTTTGGCCGGCGTCATTGCTGACTTTGATCATGAGCTCAATGCTTCTCTTCTTCGCAAGGCTTTCCGACAAGTACAGTGGCTATCCATGTTTCATGGGTGGTGTGCTTTGGCTCTCCATCTGGACCTTCATACCTGGCTTCAGTCGAGACCTCATTGTGCTGGACGTATCACGAGCTATGCAGGGTGTGGCCATCGCCGCCTTCATGCCTTCCGGCTATGCCATGATAGGAGCCAATTATCCAGAAGGTCTCGGACGCAACATCGTCCTGGGATTGTACTCCGGATCTGCTCCGCTAGGGTTCTTCTTCGGCATCCTCACTGCGGGTGCTTTGTCCGAGACTAGATCACAATGGTACTTCTGGACAAGTGGAATACTCTCCTGTTGCATTGCAGTCGCGGCGTATCTTAGTATCCCCCGCGATACGGAGCATGAATCGAGGAAAGATCTCGAGATGGATTGGTGTGGAGCCTTCTTCATCACCACAGGCCTTATCCTAGTTGCGTACGCTTTAGCAGTCGAGCCGTATGCTGGTGGTTTCCGCAGGGCTTTGTTCATTGGACCGTTTATTGGCGGATTTGGCTGTCTTCTCTTTGCTGTTTGGATTGAAGGTTGGGTAGCGAAATGCCCATTACTGCCACTAGATTTCTTCCGACCTAAGAACGCTCTTGCCCTCACCATCGCGGGCTTGTTCTTCTACGCGTCCTATGGGGTTTGGCTGTACAATTCAATCGACTTCCTCCAGAGTCGCACGGGCACCACAACACCGGACAATCCTAACGGCATGCTGCTCGCGCTGTGGTATCTTCCGACTGCTGTTGGTGGTATCGCTCTTTGTCTAGTCAGCAGTATCATTGTGCACAAAACCCCGATCATGGCCCTTTTGGTCATTTCTGGCCTATTCTGGATAGCGGCACCAGTGATGCTCGCGGTCAGCCCGCTGCCTCTGCAGTACTGGTCGGCTACGTTTCCGTCAATGCTCTTCGCCACACTGGGCATTGATTTGACATACACCGTTACGTGCATATTCTTCTCTGCTGTTCAGCCCCTGACTTTTCAGGGGCTCTCCGGTGCCATGTGCTCGATCTTGGTCAACTTGGCCATGTCATTCTCGCTACCGATCTCCGAGATCGTCAAGGAGGCGGCGAAGCGGCACCGGTCTTCCCAGAGTCTGGCAGACCAGATACACTGGGGGTACCGAGCTGCCTTCCTCTACGGCACGGCGTCTGCGGCGCTCGGCCTCGCCGTGGTCGCGTGCTTCGTCCGCATTCCTTCTGCGGTCGTCGGCGCGAGGCCGGCGGAGCAGGAGACGACGTCCGAGTCCGGATCAATGTCTGAAGAGGCTGTCTGAGCGAGCCGTGGCTGTTGGACAGCATTGCCGGTGATTGCCGTCGTGTTGGTGGAGGTGTTGTATTGCAATACTAGTATATTGTCATTACAGAAGAATTCGCATGAAATCAGAAATGTGGAATTCAGCTCTAAAGCGGAACTCTCCAAAGCAATACAAAAGTTTCGCTTCGTCAGTTCTCCCTGGGGTGGAGGGAATGTTCTGTGTATATTCCTCCTCAAATGCTTGTATCATCGACTCGACGACTTTGGCACCCTGCTGCCTCAAGCCTTGAAAGACCATCCAAACAGCATATCATACTGGACTGCAAGCCACAGAGTCTCATGATGTACCCGGCTAAGTCATGCATAGATTGCATGACTCCCATGGTCTTGTGTGTAGTGTCGATCCAGTAGACTCGTGCTTCCCAGTTGCTTAGCCATTATGCGCGACATATACAATGCTGCAGCCGTGGTGTTCGTCGGGGGCACAATTTAGTGCTTTTTCATCGCAAAGGTCTTTCACAGACGTGCGCCGCCTTTGTGGGTCTGCCAACAGGACAACATATGCATAAGCTGCGTCCTCTACCCGGCCTCACCTTCATCTATTGGGTCCACACGGACGAAATCCTGTCGAGCTTGGACTTCCATTGAATTGACGATGCTTAGACCACAATTCGTCTTTCACAACTGTGCTTACGTGCCCACCGTAGTCAATATCGGAGAACCATGAGCCCAGGACATCCAGAAAGAGCAAGAGGATATTGCGGTTAGGGATCGAATATCGGTCCCCAGCTGGCTCACAGACGAACTGAACCTCCGACATGGGCAAGGTCATTGCCATTGTCGGACACATGTACCTCGCCGCTCAGATCTTCACGAGAGGACCGCCCTTCCAGCATCACGATGTCCAGAGAGAGCAGTTCCGTACTCTTGTCGCCATTGTTTCGATTGCAGTCAACCAAACATCCTGTTTATGTGTGTCAAGTTCGCGTTGCATCGGCCAGGAGGTCCTTTCAATGGTTCTTTGTCTCATACTTGCGTTCATGCCGTCCACACAGGGTAATGTGCTTAGCTCTACGATTAGGCGGATCCATGGATTTGTGCTCCATTTACTGCCGTTCTTAGACTCGAACGCGTGTTTTCTATCAGTCAGGACCTACGGAGACAAGATAATGTTCTTTGTCGTTGTCGAAATGCACAGTAGAGACACGCTGTGGTTGAGCGTGTCGACGTGAGCGGCCGGTGCGCACAGTACTGCAGGGAAAATCCCACGCTAAGAAGACGTCACACTTCGCCGACATTGTGCACACACGCAGTGCGACGGAAGAGCAGTGCAGGGCTCGATGGACTTCACTTCCTCAGACCTACAGACTGAGCACCGTTCAGTCGTATAGGAGTCGATCCATCTCGTCACTGAAAGCTAAACTGATTGTTATAGGCCCATCCACGGAATCCTCTTCATGCAGCTTCGTCCCAGACAGACCCAATTACAGTCAGTGGAGCTTGACGTGGAGCAGTGAATGCCAAGCAGTGGACGGGTTGTTTCTTTCGCATGCACCATTACCTCTCCCCACCCGTCCCACTCTCGAGAACTCTACTACCTCGAGGACTCGAGACTACAGGTACCGGTCGATCATAACCGGAGCAGCTTCCGAGGCAATTGTCACTCTTTCATCACTATAATCCCTCAGCGCGATTATTCACCTGTCTTTCCTGCCTCTACCCTAGGTCGCTGAATGGTCTGCAACTGACTGACCTCTATCTTCGCGATTCACACAGCTGTCTCAACACAGCATGGTCGACTCGAATACACACTCAGGCCCAGTCATTGATGCCGACGGCCTCAGAGCGCGAATTTCCCAACGACCCGATGCTCCACAGCAACCACAGTCCGATGAGACCGCACAGCAAGCAGTGCGAGCGTTGAATGAGCAAGAAGCGAAGGGCGGAAAGGAGGAGAAGGACAGAAAAACATATGGCAGAGCCAGTGGCATAGGTGCGTTAATCATCAGTGCTGAGCGTGTTCCCGTGAGTCGAGCTACGAACAGTCGCAAAATAGCACTGCCAATAGGCTAGCAAGACGATAATTGACGCCCTCGATACTTTTGATACGCGTTCTCAAGTGCTGATACGCGTTATGTGCTAGTTTTTACCGTGCCTCACACCGAGGACATGGTGTCCCAGCTGTTCGACCCAACGCAACCAAAGAACGCCTCGGACGTGGCCATTGTGCTTGTACTGGTCTATCTGTGCTTCATGTTCTATCTGCTGCCTCAGAGCATCCGCATGCCGTTCTTCGCCCTCTCGTTCCTCTTCTGGAGGACGTGCTATAATGCCGGGATTGGCTGGCTCTTGCACAACCAGTCCCACCACAAGCGCCTCGTAAACTGGGCCAAGAAGAGCAAAATCTTTGAGGACCCAAAGACTGGTAACAACCCGCGTCCGTTCCTGTACAAATTCCTCAAGCAAGAAATGGAAACCAAAATTCCAAAGGATTACAAGTTTGACGACGCGCCGATCGAGTATAACACTTGGCTCATCTTCCGACGCGTCGTAGACTTGATCCTCATGTCTGACTTCACGTCTTACGTCCTGTTTGCGTTTGCCTGTGCAGGTCGTCCGGCGAATGAAAAGCTGGCTATGACCATCGCACGCTGGACTGGCGGCTCCTTGCTAGTCTTGTTCAATTTATGGGTAAAGCTGGACGCTCATCGAGTGGTCAAGGATTTTGCATGGTATTGGGGTGACTTCTTCTTCCTCATCGATCAGGAGTTGACCTTTGATGGTGTATTTGAGCTCGCTCCTCATCCCATGTACTCGGTGGGCTACGCTGGGTACTATGGCATCTCTATGATGGCAGCCAGCTATAAAGTGCTGTTCATTTCAATCATCGCGCACGCGGCTCAGTTGATCTTCCTTGCGATGGTAGAGAACCCTCACATCGAGCGAACCTACAATCCTGCACCACCATTGAAGCGAATCGAAGAAATCCCAGAAGCGACCAAACCGAACCAAAGCAACACACGTCGTGAGAGCACAGCTGGACATGTCAACGGATATCCACCGCTTGCTTCAGGCGACAACCCATCTCCTGTCCACAATCTGATCGGCTTGCGGAACTTGGACTTACAACGTGTGACCGATGTTTCTGTCATTCTGCTTCAACTGTACATGTATACCACGGCCTTCTTGACGCCTTCGACTTGGGGCTGGCAAACGCTGTTCGTGCTGAATGCCACACTTTGGCGATTATGGTACTCCATTGGCATTGGCTACATCCTCGATCGCCAGTCTAATAAGAAATCGTGGACGCGACATTTTGTCAAATACGGTGAGAGCACAGAGGAGGCCTGGCGCCAGTGGAAGGGGATCTACCACATCAGCATGGTGATGTGCTACACAAGCTTTGTCTGTGCCGCGTGGAAGATGTACGGCCTGCCCGAGGACTGGAACATCGGCATGGCGATCCTACGCCATGTTCTTGGTGTTGCGCTCATCAGCCTGCAGCTTTGGACCATTACAAGCATCTACGAGTCTCTCGGCGAGTTTGGCTGGTTCTTTGGCGACTTCTTCTTTCATGTCTCTCCAAACAAACTCACCTATGGTGGCATTTACCGATTTCTGAACAATCCCGAGAGAACCATTGGTCTGGCTGGCGTCTGGGGTGCTGCGATCATAACATGGAGCAAGGCAATCTTCTTCCTAGCCCTGCTCAGCCATGGTCTTACTCTCTGCTTCATCCAGTTCGTGGAGCGCCCTCACATGCAGAAGTTGTATCGTCAGAGCCTCCGGGACACCTCAGGAGTGTCTCGCAGCATCAAGCGGTCCCTCCCTTCTCCTCTGCAGAAATGGACTGGAAGCATGGACAAAGCGTTGGACGATGGTTTCGATTTCGTCGAGGAGTTCCTCGAGTCTGCTAAACCGAAACTCGCCGCTGGATTTCATACCTTCTTCACGGACTCGAAGTCACTCGTCAGCCAGTTCCCCACGCGTATCAGTATTCAACGACTCACGCCAGAACTCGCGGGCTACGATCCGAAAGACTACTCTGTCGAGATCATCTCGTCAGAACCAAGCCCGTCTATAGACGAAGCCACTCACAGTGGCCGCGAAGGTGAGAAAGGTCAGGAACCACAACGCCGTAGCGACGAGTCTCGTCGACCAACCGTTGCCTATGGCGCCCCAATCCGCGTCAAATGGACGGCTCCACTCAACCACAGCCACAAGGACTGGATCGGACTGTACATGGTAGGCGATAACGCGTCGCGGACGGTGACGCAAGTCAGCTCCCAAGGCCGATGGACCGCCACCAGCGCGCACGCCTTTAGCTACAATAAATCCGCAGACGACGGCATTCTGGTCTCCGACCAACGCGTCTCTGGCACGCTCCGTCAGGACGGCGAGGACTCGGACTTCCTCTCCGGTAGCATCGAGTTCGCCGGCGACAAGCTGTTCTGGACCCACGGCGTCTTCGAGTTCCGCTACCACCACGCCGGCAAGTACAACGTGACTGCCATCTCGCGCCCATTCGAGATCCGCATCGCCCGGTTCGACGCCGATGACGTCGAGATCGATGCAGACGGCATGCTGCGCTCCGCCACCGAGCAGGCTCTTCTGCCTGTCGTCCAGGCCTGTTTTGATCGCAATCCGGACGTCGCACCCCGTACCGTGGACGAAGCCTTTGGCCCCACGCTCGAGCGCCAGGGCAAATACGCCCGCCGCGTCGTATATGCCGTCCAGCAGATGTTCGGTATCGAGTTTGCGCCCGAGGTCGTGCAGGCCGATGGCTGTGTGCGCAATCTCGCATGGCGCATCTGTAATGCCAAGATGGTGCTGGCGCCGTATAGTATGTCGTCGGGCTCGAGAGGAAGGAGCACGCCGGCTTGAATAGATTGGATATAGGGGAGGAGTGGGTTAAGGAAAATGAAGAGGAAGAAGTTGTAGAAGAGTGCTCGGATGACAACGCGGTGAACGTAGGAATGAAGGATGAGGAGGCTTCTTGCGTATCTCCACGGCGTACCAGGTATACACAAAAAGTGGCCGTACATATATCGTACACGACTTGATGATACTCAATAGCCAAATTGGATCTAGAAGATCTTCCCTAGCACGCGAGTGACATCCACCGTCTGTCTCGCCGTCTCCTTCCCCCATCCATCCTCCTCTCGCTGCTTGACTTTCGTCTGCTTGAAGTTGAAATCCCTGCCTTTCCGCTTACCTTCGCCTGGGCCGTCGTCTCCTGCTCCAGCCCCGTCCGCTTCGCCAGCCTTCCCACTCCTCTTCTTCTCCATATTCACCACCATCTTCCCCCTCTCGACGTCCCTGACAAACGCGCCATTCTCCCGCTTCGTCCGCCGCACCTCCTCCCTCACCCTCGCCACGCGCTCGGCATTCTCATTCGCAATCTGCTCCGTCAGATCACCCCATTTGAACCCCTTCAGATACTTGACGTTCCACATGTCATCATGGTAGAACCCGCCCTTCTTCCCGCCGATGATGCCGCCGTTCAGCCGCTCGGCGGCCAGCTTCGCGTCCCGCTTCGACGTGAACTCGACCCAGCCGTCGGTGAAGGAGCGCTTCTTGTTGCCGCCGCTCTTAACTCTTCGCGTATGCTGGGCTTGGTCCTCGGGTGTTAAGAAAATACGACCGAGCCCCGCAGGCGCGTAGGGCGTCAGCAGGTGCCGGAGTGTCTGTGGCTTCATGAACGGCGGCACGCGCGAGATGTAGAGGACGCCGGTCTTGCGGGCGCGGGAGCGTGCGAGCGCAGCTTTGCGTAGGGCTTTGCGTTGGGCGGCGGCGGTTTCATCTATAGAGTCTTTCATGTCGTCTTCGTCCACATTCTCGCCTCCGCCGAGTTCCTCGTCGCGGCCACTCTCGCCGGCCGTATTATGCTCGCGTATCTCCCCCACAACCTTCTCGTCTGCAGTATGGTAGTCCGATTCGTTCTCCTCCACCGCGGGATCGTCTACATCACTTGCGCTGCCACTCACGCTTCCACTCTCCTGCAAGCTCAAAGCTCCTGTCCTGTCCACTTTCCGTCTCTTGCTGCTCCGAGCTTTGGCCTGCAGCTCCGCAGCTTCCGAGTCGTATCCAGCTTCGGAGCCCTCCTGCTCGCTGCCGCCGCGATCGTTTCTCTCCTCATCCTCGCTGTCATCCGCGAAGTCGAGAAACTCATTGAGTTTGCGCGTCGTCATGGTCGTGCGATGTGCAGGATCTGAACCCCGAGAAGGGAGCAATTTCAACAAGCGCTACCTTACAAGGTGCGTATACAATTTGCGCTCCACAAAGTGCAGCAGAGATTCTGTATGCGCCCAGGAATCGCGCTCGCGCAAGCGCAAGCGCAACCCGCAAAGACAATCCGTTCAACGATAAGGAGGAAATCTTCTGCCCGCAGTACGGCAACCGGCAGTATATTCCGTCCGAGTGCGATGTCGCCTTAACTGTCGTCGTCGTCCAGTGAACTCCAGATCAAGTCGCAGGCTGTTTGTTTACCATTGGTGAAAGTCGCAAGCGGGAACTTTTTTGCGATGAGAGACGGAAGATCGAGATCTTATGCGTGATAAGATTAGATTAGATTATAGCAGCTCAGGATAAATGCTGTACTACACGCAACACGTCCACATATATGTAGGTGCATGCACACATTACCTACATTAGCAGATCCATACGGTGTATGCTTAAGGTAGTGAACCAGTGTGATGCATTGACCTCCGTGTCAATGAACAAGTCTTTGGCTCAAGCATGATATAGCAAAAAGCGAGATCTACCATTGCTGGATGAGAGCGAGTACATACACGCGACGACCACATCCGATAACATCGACGTTTTATTCTCATTTTCATCGATCGACATGTAACTACAGTATTTATTTAAAGACTGCATACAAGAATTATTTGAGTAGAAGAGACAGAATTCGCAGCAGCAGGTGGTATCATTGTGTTGGGAAAAGAAAAATCGACCGCCAATTTCCGTCGTCCTTTCCTCTTTATTTTCATGTTCCCGTTCTTGTTGTTACCCTCTTAGCGACGTGAGCTAAACCGCGTGAATCGAATTTTCACGCCTGCTTTGCAACTTGTGCTGCGGTAGTGAAT
The DNA here is from genome assembly GCA_003012245.1 of Microcyclospora tardicrescens. Classification (NCBI taxonomy): domain Eukaryota; kingdom Fungi; phylum Ascomycota; class Dothideomycetes; order Capnodiales; genus Microcyclospora; species Microcyclospora tardicrescens. The sequence continues at coordinate 173,678 of PXOE01000049.1, forward strand.
GTCACAAGAAGATTCAACGAGAGTATGCTTTCCTCCCGAGCCTAGGCAGACCCAGTTTCGTCAACGAGAGCCATCTAGTAGTAAGGCGTGGGAGTGTAGATCGGCGGTCTGCCATCCTGTGCGTCCCACACGATTTTGTTCTTCTCGTCGAGGTATGCAGCATCATCAGTGATCGGAATGATCGCCTTAGTGTCGGCAATTTCCTTCTGTGAGATGCCCATGGGGTCACGCGGGATCCAGAGCAGAGGTGTCTCCTTGCTGATGGCTGGGTGATAGTAAGCGTTGGTCTCGTCTTCCTCGGTGTACTCGATGGCAATGTCCTTGGGCACAAGACGACGCATGGTGGCATAGTCGCAGTAGATGTCTGGTCGGAGCCACTTCTTGAAGAAGTTGGGGCGCTTGTGTGGGGCACCCGAGGCTTCTGCAGCAACGTTTCCGTTCTCTACCGCATGAGCCTCTTTGCTGATACCGTTCTTCTCGTTATGCTCGCCACCGTTCTCGGCAGCAAGTAGGGCGCGCTCTTCAGCATCAAGAGTCTTGGGAAGGTAGTTGATCAGTGGCTCAAGTGCGGCGTTCAGTGAAACTTGGTAGAGTGCAGTGAAGATGATCATGAGGATCATCAGAATCAGAGGACCAATCGCACCAGGTCCATTGGGAATGGCAACTGCGAAAAGACCGATCAAGGTGACCTGAGCAATGTACAGGCCAACAAAGATTTGTTGAAGAGCACGTGGGTAGACGCGGCCCTTGGTGTCAATATCGGTCTGTGTGACGAATAGGACTGCAATGAAAGTTAGTAAGGATGACAAAGAGACCACAGTGCTTGAACTTACGGTTGTAACGGTAGGCCAAATAAAAGAATGACAGCCCAATTGCCGCGAAGATCAGAACCAGGGGAGCGAGGACAGCGTAACAAATGGCAATGACCAGCAAGTTAGTGTATACTGGGAAGACAGTACCCCAGCCCAGACCTGAAAGCTTGATCCAGCGGTTGTACATCTTGCGAGGGGTGGAGTCGAGAAGTTTACCGAGGACCATGAAGATGACCAGGCCGGCCAACTGGAGAGTGATGCTTGCAACGACGCCAAGACCTTGTAGAATGAAATAGCACAGGTAGAAGATGTTGGCCTTGGGGATGTTTTGGGCAAGAAGACCAGGAGCGGAAGCTGGATTTGATGCAATTTGACCACCGACGACTGATGCGGACGAACCAATGGTAACAACCAAGAACACCTGGATGACCTGGAAGGCGAAGTATGAATTCTGCACGGTGAGCTCAACAGCACTGCGTGTTGGGTCGCCACCTAATTTCGCCATCAATCGAAGGATAATCGGTAGCAGTGCCATGAGAACTGCAAGCAAGACAACCTAAAATGAAGATTAGCATGCTTGTGAAAGCTATTTGAGTGGATCCAACATATACTCACGGGCAAAAGACCAGTGACGACACCAAGGATTACCTTGGGCAGCGCGTTCAAGAATCGCAGCCATGTGAAACCGCTGGTGTTCATGAGCACATTAATGTTGGAAATGGAGCCGACCGCAGCGACCGGGAGCGCCCAAAAGATGATGAGTGCAACGACAAAGGCAAGAGTAGCGAATCTGCGAATGATGCGCTCCCACCACTTGATGCGCAGATTGCTCCAGATGACTTCTCCGGGATGGATTCCCACGAACCTGGGGCTCATGTGAAGGGCCTGGTGGTGGGTGAGCGATTGGTAGGCGGCCTGTGCGTCGGCCACAGTATCAAATTCGACGAAAACAGAGTTGAGCAGCTTCGCCTTGCGTGCCTGGTGCTCAGCTTGGAGAGCGTGAACTTCGGGAATGAGTTTCTTGAGTTCGGCACGGCACCAATCGATCGTGTCCACCTTCTTGCCAATGAGGAACTTCAAGCGATGGGTCGGGCGGTCCTTTTGGGTCAGATAGCGCTCGGCCACGGATCCTGCACCACGCTCCACGGCACCGTCCTCAGATTCAGTACGTCCTCCCTTTTTCGCTGCTTTCTTCTCTTCCTTCAAGCGTTTGCCGTTGGCAGTCTTGATCAACTTTGTCTCAGCACCTTCAAGCTTCATAGCAGCTGAATCACGGTCATCCACCTTCTCTACCAGATCCTTGACATCAGCCGCGGGCCATACGCGCCTGACGCCGTGACCGAGCATCCAACGAAGTTTTCCCTCTTCCATATATTCGTCCGGAACCGAGCAGAATAGCACAGTTCTCGAAGACATGCGGCTGGCATACAGAGGAGACATAAGGTAAGCCTGGCGCAGATTGATGTAAAACACGCTCTCGCGAGTGATCATGTAGATGACGAAGCCGAAGAAGAGGACAGCACAGCCGGCGTGAGCCCAGTATCTCCACGTTGAGTTACTACCAATGTTTCCCATGGTGATGATGTTGAGCTGGGCTGCACCCCCACCGCCAGTCGCATCTACAGGGAAGAGAACCGGCATGGTGATAACGCAGCCCACGAGGCAGATGACGACGGAGATCTTGAGTAGACGAAGCAAGAGGTATCCATCGAGTGAGGAATGATTCAGAACGTAGACATCGGGCAATGCCCAAAAGTCCTTGAACCAATTGGCGAGACCTTGTGGAATAGCGGGGGTGCGAGCTTCGGGGCGCAGGCTCGTGACAAAGGATCGTGGCTGATAGATGCGCTTGAAGCGTGGTCGGAAGATGAAGAAGATGACCAGATAGACCAAGGCCAGAAGTAAGACGGGCACGAGAGTCGACACGACAGCTGAAGCGGTCGCAGGCATCTCACCCGGGCTGGTAGACTTGGGTTGTGGTCAGCACATGGCACAAGCGCGTCACGTCGTTGAGGCGGATCTTCAACATACAGAAGCAGCTCGTTCGGAGAGGGTGCGCGAGGCCAGGCCATTGACAATGGGAGTGCCCATGATGTCGGCCATGACGAGTGCAGAGGTGCGACTCGCACGGAGGAGGTTGAAGTTGGGCGGAAAGAGAACGCAATGAAGGGTAGATGAAGCTGTTGAAGTGTAGCTGCTGCTGTATCAATGGCGACCCGTCGCGCCAATATCGAGCCTGACAATGCAGTCCTGATGGTGCTGACAAGGTAGGTGGACGAGGTGAAGTGAATAAAAGTCGACGTGAAGGAGTGTGAAGGATTGTTCCCGGCCGAGAAAACGCTTGCCAAGTTGGCAGAGCAGGTGAAGGGCGGTTTGGTCGCTAGTGCAGGTGCAGGAGGTGGTGGTGGTGGAACAACAAAGCTGAGCTTGGGCGACGTCAGACGAGCGAGATTGCAGTTGCGACGCCAGACCTCGACTGCTTCCAATCACAGCCCTAGTCCTTCACCCGTTTGACGTGTTTCTGCTCGATCGTCCGCCCGCTATTGGACCCACGATCGAACCGTCACCATCATCGACAGCAGAAACTATCGAAAATCGATGGCAGATATACGGTAGATTGCCATATTCGAGCGGAAATATCGTCGAATGTCTGGATCTGCTTTAACGAACTGCTCGATAGACCTCCTTACTCTACATTCGCGTTCCCTATAACACGGTACACTATAGGAATAAAGGGACCCCAAGATTGCGTGCATTACTTGGACCACCAACCTTATTTCCACCCCGGACGCGCAATGTACGAGTATACTCCTGGTCATCCTCGTCATCAGCTTGGTCTACATTAATTTGTGTCCTCCACCAGGATCTGACGGCACAGCGTGTCCAGGCCTGATGATGGAAGAGTTCAAAATCATGCCACCGCCACTGAGTCTGGCTTGACAGTTTTCTGAATGCCACACGACCGTGAGACGGAATAGGTGACCGTTGCCAAGTCGCCCTCCGAAACTTCGGCTACTCCAAGCATGGCCCAACTCTATCCAACTCTCGCGCTGCGCAACGGTAACGCTCACTGGTCGTTAGGGTGCTCCTGTGGCTGGAGTGATGCACGCTCACGTCAGGCTGTGGTGGCTGTGAGGCGGTGCAGGCCTGGGTTTGTCAAACCCAGCCTGCCAGAACCAACAGAACTGACAGGGGAATGAAGCAAGCATTGAGAAATCTAGACTCGCGGGACGAGCTGCAGAGTGCAGACAGCTGAATTGCCTCCTGACCGGGATCATGGTGCATGATGTGCATGGAACGTTTCGGTAGATTCACAGCATGGGCCGTACAGGTTTATCTGTTTCGGGTCCCTGCTTTGTGCCGAACTACTCCCAGGATGTGCCATGGTGGCGGTATATGTACTTCTATCACATTGTAGGTACTATGTATGTTCTCCCATGATAAGACTCGTGAAATGATTGTGAAACACTGATCAAAGATCGTGCGGTTTGAACAATCAATGCACAGACTGCATCTGCCGACTCTATGAGCGTTGGGCAGCAATTGTGGCTCTTCATCTCAACAATTGGAACTATTGTACCACATATCGTCACCACATCTCATCGCACGGCGTACCTGTTGCACTTCGCTACACTGGCCCATCATTGTACTACAGCTACAACATATGCTATATTCTGTTGCAAGCTACATTATGTATGCTGACCTCCATGTACCACTTTACAAGGCACGAAACCAGGTGCTTTGGACAAAAGGTTCACAACGAAGTCATGTATACTCAACCAATACCAGCGAACAGTCCATCAACTCGATATCCAAGTTCCACATACATGCATATCTTACATTCACATGCTAGCAAAACGTCTCATTAAAAGTCACCCATACATATCTCAGTTCCCATTGCAGTACACGGTCGCGACGAAGCGTGCTACTACATTACTATCAATGACTGTCACACCAACACACACATCTATACTGACATTGGTGGACAGATGAAGTACCTCACGATCCGTGTAGCATTCGTCGCACCTTACACATATATGCAAAGGCGACAGCTCCGATGTGTGCTTGTTCAACAGATCTCAGGTCCAGTCGTGCCGGTTTGCTAAAAGTTTGTGTACGCCGTTACGTCTACCTCCTAGCGTCTTTTCATGAGAAGCAAAGGTACGTATTTATCAGGTTATGTATGGGTTATATAGTGCTATCTGAGAGCGGGAGGTAAATGGAGTTGTTAGGTGAGGCCAACATTACGATATGAGGTAAGGTGAGGTGAGGTTAAATCACACCGCAGACGATGTAAGTGCTGCCCTTACCTACAGCCCCGTCTCTAGATGTACTAGGATCACCTATTGTTGCCATGCACACAGATTGTAAGCTACTTTGAGTAGCTTGGTGCAACGAAATCGTCAACAATGGCAGAAGGGAATTGATACGCATGGAAGCAGAAGAAGTGCAGTCCTGCGAGAGGTACATACCTATACATGCAAAGAAGTGCAAATCCATTCAGCCACGTCTTCGTTGTTGATCTATAGCAATTGATTCCACCACGGGTAAGTAGACAGCCCGCCGCACCACTGGATCTTCTCATCACCAGTCTCCCGTCACCTACCAGGGCCCATCAACAGCCGTACTGACTCGTTCCAAGACCCGATATCCACCCATCACGCGCCCGAACCGCTTGATCCGTTCATCAGGACTCATTCGCAAGAATGCCGCCAAGCCATAAAGTCCTGTCTGATCAACACCGGCGCTAGAGCTCTCGCTCTCTGGCTGCAAGACTTCCGGTGCCTTGAGCTGATTCAGCACGACCTGCACTGCGAAAGCGTTCATGCCTGCAACGCGCAGGAAGCGCTCCCACGTGGTTTCGTTAGGGAGGAGTTTGGTCTCCGAGGTGTACGGGACGACGTGTTGGAGAATGGTGCTTGCGAGCCATTGCTCGAGCGAGTCGGGGACGTAAAGGACTTGGATGCGGGTGGCGAGGCAGATGGTGAAGTTGATGAAGTCGCAGAGAGCATCGGTATCGTTGTCGTCCAGGCACGGTTGAGGGCGGGCATCGTGGACGAGGACGACCAGGGTTTCGAAGGAGTTGCCGACGGCGGTGACGTGGTCACGTATGCCGTGAAAGGAGGTTTGGCCAGGGAGAGGTTTCTGTTTGAGCTTTTGGAGGGTGGTTAGGATGAGACCAGTGCTGGGTGAGAGGATCATGTCTGCTTCTGCGGGGAAGGTATCTGCATCCTGCCTGACGGCGTGTCTACCGCCGGTTGCGGTAAGGTTGCTGCGTTCGATGGGGTCCAGGTTAGGCAGGAGAGACATAAGTCCCCGAACCATAGCTCTATCAGCGAACACTTGCGGCGAAAGCACGATCTGCATGGGTTGACTCGGTTCGACAACTTTTGGAACTGGGAGAGCTCGATGCTCGATGACCGGAGGTGGTTCGTCATCAATTGCATCAGCGATTACCGACTCTGTGCTTGCTAGGGCAGGAACATCAGGAGCCTCAGCAAGTGAACCTATCGTGCCGCCCTGAAGACGGAGAAAGCTTGCAAGACTACTGCCGTTTGACAGACTGTATGAAGGCTGGGTACCTGAGGTTGTCATATCAAGTTTTGCAGTGGTCTTCTTGCTCGGGTAGTATGCATCGAGTTCAAGCTTCCGCTTCGCAAGGAGTGCTCGCATAGACGTCCCAGCTTGCTTAGCAGGTATCTCTGGAGTTGCTCGAACCATTTCAGAAAGTGGAGCGTGCTGCTCTGATTTTGTAAAAAGAAGCTCAGAGACTGCAAGGTTCGGCTCCTTTAGGGTCTCTGCCCCTTCTCGATCCTTTGGAGTCTGTGATGGCAGTGCGATAGAGTCTGCTTTGTGTTGTCTTGTACAGCTGAGTCCACACGACTTATCGAAGAATCCGGACACTTGCGGCTGGTTGAGCACCTCATGATCCTTGGGGTGAGGCCGACTGTGGCATGTCGTGCGTTCTCCCCAGGCGTATGCCTTCTCGGCAACTTGTACTGGTTCGAGGTCAACATCATCATCGGTGTCATCCAGAAGCGTGAGCTTATCCATGGTCGATATCAATGTCCCACAATCGACCTTCGCGTCTGCGAGCAACTCTTCCATATATCTTCCAGCGGATCCATCGTCGAAGCCCTCTTCAATTTCGACCCTTGCTAGGCGTGCAGGAAAGGCAGACCATGGCAAGATCTTGTCGAGTCTCGACACTCCACTCCATTTGCGAGCATCGTGCATGAAATCAGTACGTGTCTGTCGCAGTAGTGCGCATTGGTCTTGAAGTCTTGAAGCGGATGGGTCAAGATTATCGAACACTCTCCATGGTACTACTGGAGGACGGTCGAGTACAGTTGGTATATCGACTCGCATAGTCGTATCAAGCTCGACCAGTCTCTCCTGCTCGCTCTGTGTTCTACCTGGCTCCACAAGTGGTATGATGACTTTGGCCATGAACATGTCAATGTCTTCGAGTAGACCTCCTTCGGATGGCACCGGTGCAGCCATTTCGACAGGTGGCACAATTTCTAGGACAGATCTGGGAATTGATAGTACTTGTGCGGACCTTGGCGAAGATACGACGGGACTCGCGGGCAACAGAGGTACATCAACCTTGGTATCGGACGAATTTACGCCGAATGCAGGCGATGACACAATACCACTCGAGGCATTCGTGAAATACTGTATCTCGTCAAGTGCTGGAGACGACATGCCATCAAGCTGGTCCACATGTGAGGTGACGTGATCATCTCGAGCCATGATCTGGTGGTCAAGCTCGAGAGCTTCCATTGCAGTTGGATCTCCTGGTGAAGAAGTCAAGTCCATGTACTGAACAATTTCAGGCAGATGAAGAGGACTCATTGGTGGAGACAGTGGCAGCAGAGGCGGTGTGACATATCGCTGACATCGTGGCTTTATCGGATTAGTACATTGGTTCCAAGGAGCACAGCTTGTACCACTTATTTTGGCCTCGTCGACAAATGCTGTATCAATTTCTTGTCTCGTCGGCCCCTCTGGAAGCGACATAAGCTTCAGAAACTCTACAGCCTCCTTGGGGATGGTAAGTCTCTCGTTGGCAATCTGATCGTCCTTCATCTGCGGGTACAGTGTACACCTTGAAGGCCACTGCATTGTTTCATCTGCTTCCTGACTCAGGGGGAATGGTTCCATGCCTCGCGAAGACAAATGAATTAGATTGCGGCGGCGGATTTGTTGTAGCTCCAAATCAGGATCACAAGGCAACATAGGCTTCTCCACTCTGAGACGAGCATGAAATAAGTGAGGCATATCGAACAAGTCTTCTGCGCCGTGCATGTTGGAGAATGCTACGATAGAAGACAGGTACGCCACGGTATCGTGATCGACATGCCAGCGTTCTTGTAGTTGTCCGAGATGAAAACTCCACGAACCACACGCCGAGCTTGACATGAGAGGCCCATCACAGTCGAAAAAGGGATCCCCGTCAACAACTTCAAGCACATCTGGTATGAGATGGCTACGCAGTGGGTCGTCCATGCGAGCATAGTCGGCCTCATCTGAAGAAGTGCTCTCAGCCGTATGATCGATCATAGTAGTGCTGCCCTGGACTTCGTCGTCTTCCCCTGTGTTGCTGCGCGTAACAGGATGGGATTCCATGACTTGGTCTTTGTGCTTTCACTTTCCGTGGCACGTTCCAATCAGACGGAGTATCTACATTGTGGTCAGCCGTCCATGTACAAGTAATTGTAATGAGCTCAGCAATGAATGTCGCTAAGATATTGAAGATGTTTCGGGTGTCAGCTGTGGTCAGTACCTAGGTTTACTTCATTTGTGACCACGAGAACATGTATGCATTCGAGAGACATCCCGCCGACGACTGATCGTGAATGAACAAGACTTGAGACAGTCTCATTGTTAGGAGCCTTGCCCAAATCACTGGTAGGGTTCAGCTACAAGATCGAGATATGCTTCGCTCCTCTGTCAAACCTGCAATATGTTGTCAGGCCATGTAGACTTAACGAGGATAGATCTATGTTCGCATACCAGGCAAGGCATCGTCTCCCAGGCACGGCACTACATCTAGCGGGGTTAGTCATTACACAAGACGACTGCACAGCCGACAATGGCATTCTCTGAGGTGCTTCCAATTGACGCATTGATTCCTCCAGATCTGATTCGAGACCGAGACTGCCTCCATAAGGCTGATGCAGTGGCTCGCCTGATCTACATGTAGCAGAAGGGCTCCCACCATTTGACTTTAATGGTGCTTTCGGGATTTCACCCAACGGGGGTGGCGTTGCTGACTAAGTAGAGTTGTTCGCGTGCTTCGACATCTGGACTTTTTGCGATGACCACATCACCCTGAATCTACCACCATTCGTACTTCACGCTCTCTGCATCATCGCATGAGAGAAGAAGTGGTGTCTCTGACAATGCTCGTGCGATCTGCTGGTCGGAGGCAGCGCCAACAGCATACTTCGCGACTTCTAGCAGCCTCCTTCGCCCAGCTCAATCTCCCTTGGCTGGCCCCTGCCCAACTACGATGGACTGCCTCACAGACGAACGTCCCCCAACGACAACGACCATCGCGAGGCATCAAGATCAACAACGTCGAGCAGACCCGCAGTCTTGCTACTGCCACAGACTCGCAGAGCCATTCTTTCAGTCATTCTCTCACACCACTCCCACCTCCAGGTTTCCGGAATTCCTTACAAGATGATCACATCCCGTGGGCTGTCGCCGAACACCAGCCTCCGCCTAAGGCTCGTTCATATGTGGATCCTATCATCATCAACACCGCGTCACTCGATCCTCACGAGTTGATCACTGTTCAGAATGGTGTCACCGGCACCATCAGTGAGCTTTTGCAGCATTTCCACACGAGTTTGCAGGTCGGGCGCATGGAAAGAGCTGAGGTCATTATTCATCGGCTCGCGGATCAATGCTCACCTGATTCAACAGAGATGCTTTATGTTCACGGTGCTTATCTTGAGGAATTGCTGAGCAGATTATCGGGCTGTGGAGTGCGGACTGTGCAGGCGCAGGATGTCTTCAGGGAGATGCAAAAGTGGTTCGAATTGGAGATCAGGAACAAGGGCGTGACTCCGAATGCGAAGATGATCGTTTCCATGATAAGAGCTGCAGCAAGATCGCTGCCTGATCCAAAGCGGGACATTGTGATTCGCAGGTATGCGGCGATGGCTGAAATAATTGGGTCGGAAGTTCATGAAGAGGTCCTGGACTCGGAGGAATACGATGATCTTGATTTTACTATTGTTGGTCGGGCTACTTCCCAACTATGGGAACGGAAGCCAACAGTTCAGGATGGTGGTGCGCAATCACAGCAGGAGCTGCTGGCCCAGTCCACAACCGATACAATTACTCCACCTATCGAAAAAATACAACCTGAGCTCATGCCAGAGGTCCTAGCCACGAAACAGAAGGGTAGCGGCTTGTCTAGAGTCAAGACAGCCATGACCGTCCTTCAGCAGCAACCTGAGCTACCTGACACAGCAACCGAGGAGGAGCGTCGAAGCTTTGCGTACGAACGGCAACGTCTGATGGAGGAGACCTCAGTCGAGATTGCCATCGAGCGATGGCGCGAAGCTGATGACGAGCTACGCAAAATCGGAATCCATACCGTCATGCAAAAAAAGCCCATGACAGCCTTGATGTGGCAATGGCACCAAGCTCTAGTGCCAGCTTTGAAGCAGGAACTAGCAGAGACTAAAAAGCTCCTTTCCGTACCAAGCAGAAGTAACGACGATCGATTTATATATGGCCCATACCTTGAGCTCATGTCGATGGAAAAACTCGCAGCTACAGCCATTCTACACATGATAAGCACTGTAAACCGAGGAAAAGACCGTGTCTCGCACCAGTATGAGACCGAGAGTAAGCTTGGGAGTCTTGCTGTAGCTATGGGGAAAGCTATCGAAGATGAATGTCGCGCAGAGTCTTCCATCGCTCAATCACACCAGAATGCGACAAAGCCACGTCGAAGAAAAGCAGGTTTGCGCAAAAGCAAAAGAAAGGCTGACGGTGAGATATCAAAGGAGGAACAGGTGCTGAGTGGGCAATGGCCGACGGACTTACGAGTCAAGCTGGGGGCCATGCTTATCTCGAAAATCATCGAAACGGTGCAGCTTCCAGTCACGCGTACTCATCCGCGAACACGAGAGGAGATTACGCGAATGCAACCTGCATTCCTGCATCGCTATCGATGGACCATGGGTAAAAGGGTTGGCGCTGTCTCACCACATCCAGCTCTAGTTGAGAAGCTGCAGAGTGAGCCGTTAGGCGCAATGCTTGCGAAACGCATGCCGATGTTGGTAGAGCCCAAGGCATGGGAGGGTTGGAACAAGGGTGGTTACCTACACTATGCCATGCCGATCATGCGCTTGACCAATGGTGATGCTAGTGGCCGCGACTACTTCCTTGCTGCCGATCAGAATGAGGACCTTGAGCGCGTGTATGCAGGGCTGAATGCACTGAGTAAAGTATCTTGGCAAGTACATCCAGGGGTTCTCAGAACACAGATCGAGGCCTGGAATTCGGGTGAGAAAGTGGCAAATTTCGCCCCTTTACATCCCAAGATCGATGTTCCACCTGAGCCCGATGCTGAAGCCGGTGTGCCAGCACGCAAGGCGTGGGTATCGCAGGTTCAAGACCTGGAAAACCAACGCGCAGGCCTGCACTCCAAAAGATGTTTCCAAAACTTCCAACTCGAGATTGCGAGGTCCGTCAAAGATGAGACATTGTACTTCCCGCACAACATGGACTTCCGTGGCAGAGCTTATCCAATCCCGGCATATCTCAATCACATGGGAGCCGATAATGTCCGTGGTCTACTTGTTTTTGCAGAGGGCAAACCATTAGGTGAAGAAGGCCTTCGGTGGCTGAAAATTCACCTGGCTACTGTAGCTGGCCACGACAAAGCAAGTTTGGAGGATCGTGTAGCTTTCACGATGGCACATCTCGACGACATCCAGGACTCGGTACGGAACCCACTAGGGGGCCGACGATGGTGGCTTGAGGCCGAAGATGCCTGGCAGACATTGGCAGCCTGCTTCGAGCTGACCGAGGCACTGAATTCTCCCGATCCCACCAAGTTTATCTCTAACTTGCCAGTTCAGCAGGATGGTACCTGCAACGGTCTTCAGCATTATGCTGCGCTCGGAGGTGATGAGATTGGAGCTCGCCAAGTCAATCTTGAGCCTGGTGACAAACCTGCAGATGTGTACACTGCGGTAGCAGACGCCGTCAAGGAAGAGGTCCGTAAGGACGCTGAAATGGGTGATCCTATTGCAATCAGACTCCACGGAAGGGTGACAAGAAAATGCGTCAAGCAACCAGTGATGACTAACGTGTACGGCGTTACTTTCGTCGGAGCTCGTGCACAGGTTGAGCGACAATTGCCAGCACTCTTCCCCGAAGCAAAGAAGGATGATGAAGTGCCGATTCGCTTAATGGCGCATTACTTGACGATCAAGATCTTCAAATCCCTTGGTACCATGTTCTGTGGTGCACAGGCAATACAAAGTTGGCTGGGATTGTGTGCTCATCGGATAGCGACATGCATAACCCCAGAACAGATCCAACAAGTCACCGCACACGACAGGATCCCGGCATCGTCTGGATCGTCACAATCGACAGGACCGACTGATGCGACTACTAAGACAAATAGTAGAAGTAAAGGCCCTGCTGTGAAAGCTCACAATCGGGACTTGAAGACCCTTTTCAAATCAAGTGTAGTTTGGACCACTCCGCTTCGCCTCCCAGTCGTTCAACCGTATCGTGTGGCCGCAGCTCGTCGGGTTGACACCAGCATCCAGGGCGTTACCATTCGGGACCCACAGGTGTGGGATCCGGTGTCGAAACGGAAGCAGCTTCAAGCCTTCCCGCCAAACTTCATCCACTCCCTCGACGCGACTCATATGTTGCTCAGTGCTGCCAAGTGCACCGAGAATGGCATGACTTTTGCTAGTATTCATGACTCCTTCTGGACACACGCAAGCGATGTTGGTGGTATGAGCGACGTGCTTCGTGATGCCTTCGTCGAGATGCACAGCGACAACATCATCGGACGACTACGTGAGGAGTTTCAGCTGAGGTACAAGGATTGTATGTATATGGAATCCTTTGACGTACAGAATCCTGAGATACGATCACAAATCAAAGGGCTCCGCGCAAGAGCGCGCAATGTCATGGGTGGGCAATCTGAGATCGGTCGAGAGGTCGACAGATTACGTCTGCTCAACAGCGAAGATCCCGAAGAGCAAAAACTCGGAGCGGCCATGGTCACACCGGCGAGTATTGTTGAACAAGCACTCAAGGACGGAACTCTGCGTAAGGACGCGGATGCAAAGAATGTGCTAGGCGGTGGTATTGGCACTATGCCCAATAAGGGATCCAAAGATCAGGATGTTAGCGACCGCCATGGCAGCGAGACTTTCGCAGATGCTGACGCCGACACTGTCGTGGTCGCTGAAGCAGACCACGAACTCAGCGAGGCGTCGGCACAGACCGAGGCAGACCCAACACCGGTGACTGCGAAGAAAACGACGACGGCGAAGAGCCCTCTGAACAAAATCTGCGTCTGGTTACCCGTCACCTTTCCGGAGATACCAGAACGAGGCACCTTCGATGTCACACGTCTTCGTGCGAGCAAATATTTCTTCCATTGAAAGGAGTGAGGGAGAAAAGACCTCACCTTGTCAATTTGTATCATCATCTTGTGCAGCGTTCACCAGCATAGCGAATCGGTTCGGGGAAAATGGGCGCCGCAATTTTTGTAAGATACTTGTATAAAACATTTCATGATGCTACCTCACCATGATAACGTTCTTCCCATTTGATATCTGATCTATGACTGTGGTGAGAGATGAATGCATGCAGTGAAGATGCCTCAGACCATGCGGGAACACCCTCACATTCGCATTTTGACTTCACTTCCATACTCTCATGTGACCACGGTACATCCATGCTTTTATCATGGTCCATACGTATCATGGTCCAATTCATCGACAGATCCAACTCTTAATAGAACGAGCAAGTTCCATCTCTCCTTTTGAGCTGTTGCCGAGCCAGAACGAGATCGACACGGCTTCAATCCAGCACCGAAACTGCACTCCAGTTTGACGTATGTTCAGACCGATACAAAGTACTGTGCACTCTCATCACAGCCATCACAAACCCACCGTTTTCTCGTAAGCTCGTATACAGCGACGAGGTCCAGAGCTCATCATGGCATTTTACGGTATCGCTGATTTCGCACCAAACTCGCAAGATGGTCCGAAGCTCCGAACTACTCTTCTTCTGGAGCAACGGTCAAGACTTCAGACGTTCTGCCCCGTTATCAAAACGTCAGACGCAACATTCCGTGCGAGACATACAGTTGCACCATCGCCTTCTGCACCCTAATGACAAAGTAAAAAGCTGACAGATTTTAATGCACTCCCGCATATATCACATGTCAAACTCATGCAACGTTGTGCAGACCGGTTATCCGTCAGCAACGGCTTCTTTTTCCAAAAAGCTTCCATATCATCCCTGTCTAGCACAGCTGTCACACGAACCTACAGGTAAGTTACCTAGCTTACCTTACCTTACAGTCAACTAGCTTGAATAGTTCTGTTAGCCGGACTGAGACTACACTTCATTATTGCCTCACATGCCACGCCATATCCTTGTCACATGCTACGGGTAATACTTCGCTCACCTTACCGGCCAAAGCAACCTGATACCTGACTCGCACGTCAACACCCCTGCTGCAAATGGGGAAGATGTGAAGCACAACGTGCCGTCGCTCTGATGAACACCTGACCCAACCTCGTCTTACCATCGCGCATAGCCTTGATCCCCACTCGCAGGTGTACGCGATCACTGTGATGGAGATCCAGCCCACTGTCACGGTCCTCCTGTGGGTGACCCGGTGGGTATCAAGGCGGCATACGAGCAATCACTGTGCTGGAACTTGATAGAGATGAGCGATGCGAGCGCTCTAAGGCTGTAAGGCCACACTAACAATATCACCATGTCCCAGCAGGCTTATCAAGTGAGATCAGATCATGACTCGTGCCATCGTGCGAGAAGAAACGAGACATGGCTCGCACGGACTCCCAATTTGTTTCGTGCTGCGCGAGACGGGCAAGACTGGCTGGCGATAAGGGGCCAAAATTCGGTAATTGTCATTTCAGCGAGGACTGGATCTGCGAGGTAACGCGGACGGTAAAGCTTCAGAGGTTAGAAATGGTAGCTGTAGCAGTGAGGAGTGTGACGAGCAAGAAGTGGCGTTCTAGGGGTTAGCAAGGTGTTATTGAAGGGGGAGAGATCAAGTGGTATGGCTGAGGATGCAGCGGACGTTGAGCGACGGCTCGTCCATTCTTCCATATTGCTCAATGTATATACATGTATGTACATGTAGGTAGATAGGGAGGTGCCTTCCTGAAGCACATCCGTCCTTCTTTCATCGTCGGAGAGTTATGCTCGGTTCGCCGTTTTTATAGAGATGAATATTCTTGTATCGACTCAAATTGGCGACAGGAAAGCAGGTCGGTACTGGATGCACTCTGCTGACATGACTGTGTAGCGGCGTGCTTTTGCCATTATTTCGCCCCAGACCTCTCCAGTCCTTTCCTCCTCATCTTTCTTCATGGTGCCTCGCTCGATCCATTTCTATCCCGCAATGCGCACAAGTCGCACATGTGTCCTTCGTTAATGTCTAACCAAACGCCGATTTCGTACGTCGCCAGTAAATCGAATTCCAATGTGGTAAGTGGCGGAAAAGTATTCGTAGAAAATTTCAGTAAGGCTCCAGCCTTGTTCAAGCAGAACATGCACCATCTGGGTATATGGGAATCCTCACAGACTCGCTGGAGGAGAGAAAACGGTGCCTCGCCAGTAACTCCCAGGCCGTTGCAACGGTAAGAACAGCAGATGGTGGTATCATTGAAAGTACAATAGGTCCAGTAGCAATTCGAACGCAAAATGCAATGCCGATAAACAATGGCCAGGTGATGTAGTGGAATGCGCAATATCGGCCGCGTTACTTCTTTCGTGAAGCGCAAGGCAGAAATCATCCAACGTCAGTGGTTCGATGGTGAGTGTGATTGTGTGCTTCGAGTCGATGAGCTTCAGGCTCGACGGCAGCGGGATTCGGTGTGGAAGATTTTAACGCACTGGTTTCAAGGTCAGCATATACAGGAGTCGGTGCTTCATATGAGATTTGAGGGATGAGATAGACATACGGAGATCTGTGACACGATCGACATCGCGCATGGCCGCAATTTGTGCACACATTACGCTCAGTGAACACGGTATCGCACTGCTCGCAGGTGTAGCGGACTCGTAACCGTGGCTTTTTGTAGACACGCTGCACAGCAACCGGCTGCACAGGCGCAGGCTGTTCATCTCCAGGAGAGCCCTGGGGCCACTTGCCAGGCTTGGGTGGCCAACGAGGACAGTCGGCACATCGGTCGTGCCCACAGTTCGCACAGTCTGTACGGTTCGCGGGAATGAATGGCGTTTCGCAGTGATGGCATGCGCGGCGTATGATCTGGACCGCAGGCCGTAGCAGAAGTTCCTCGCTTGTCCGAGGTCGTGCATGCATAGCCAGTCGCTGCCGGTGTTGCGCCAAGAAGAGTTCGGCGGCATCATCACACGTCTCATCGTCCTCTGCCAGTACGTTGGGTGTTGCCTGACACGCAGGGACGCTTGTGGAGAGACTGCTGTTTGCCATCAGATCAGCGGAACCCTCTTCCGTGATGTCTGCCGTTAGAGCATCTGCAAAGTATCCAGCACCCGTCTCTTTCAGTGGTTCGTCCACCGGTCTCGTCGCCTCTTCCGTCCTGTCCTCCTTCTGCAGCTCTTTCGCAGCCGCCAGCAACTGCGTAACGCGTGCGGCTGGCGCTCTGGGACATTGGTCGCATCGCACATGCCTACACTGCTCACATATTCTGCCACGCCCAAACACCGATCTGCACTCGTGACAGCTCCAATACATCTTGATGCGAATCGGCTTCTCCACTCGCCTGCTCTTCTGTGATCCTTCTGTCGGCCATCGTCGGAGTGGTTGATATGATAGGTTGTATCGCGAGAACAACGAGCGCATCTTCTCCTCACTCAGTCCCGCCCGTGATGAGAACGAGGGGAATAGTTCCTCATCGGTATCCGTCGTGCTGCTGGCGGTATCTTCGCCATCGTCGACGACGAGTGTCGTGATGAAGGACAGATCCGTCATGTCTGCAATTGTGGTGTCCTGCTCCGGTCCCGACAGTGTGGTTGATGTCGCATCATCCCCTTGAGCAAGCCCTCTCTCCCGTGATTGTGGGTCATTGAGCCAAGTCGTTGTGCGTATTTCGAGACTCCGGTTGATGCAATGGCTCCCGCGACCACTACCAGCCTGCTCTCCATACGTCCCGTGCGGATGTTCCAACATCGGTGAAGCGTGAGACGGTGCGACGCACATCCCGATGCAAGTTGGGCGAAGGATGGGTCAGGTCCAGTAATGAAATGTGATATGATATCGGGCTGTCGAGTATAGATCCCTCCTCCGTCACGCAACCTACTGCTTCCAGCTCGTGCAGGTATTCTGTCTGCTCGGGTCCGCCGTCCTCCTCTCGCTCCCTTCCGTCGTTGGCGGGCCCAACGGCCACGGCGCGCGGTGATAGAGCTTCAGCACCGGGTGTATGGGAAGGATCCAGCGGGTCGGTGGCAAGGGTAGCGATCAACCCACGGGTCTACCGCGAGCATGTCACACAGAACAAAACCGAAGCGGCGGGCGGCGTCAGGGTGACCCGGATGGGTGCCAGATGCCATAAGGCCTCCGGGGAATGGGTGAAATGGGAGGGGGTCACCGGGGTGGAAGCGCAAAGCGAGTGGTGGTTCAGTCAGGTCAGGTAAGGTAGGTGTGCCGTCCGACGTGCCGTCCTCCCATGCGCCTTCGCGGAGAAAGTAGAGCGCAGACCCCCACGACACCCGAGCACCAGACAGCAGGAAAATCGTCAAAACTCTAACCCGCAGCGCCGGCAGATTGACTTTCGATCCTGCAACGAACGCCGCGATCAGATTGGCCTTGCGGAGGCCTCGCGCTGAACCCTACAAGTGATGGCCAGTGGCCGAGTCCCGGGGTGGTTGTTGCAGCGGGAAGCCAAGTTTCCGCCCTGCAACGAGGGTTTGGATCGTGTACAACCGCCCATCCAACACCGAGATACTATTCCAATACTATTTCTACGGTCTATAGGACAGCGTCGACAGCACCAGCTCGGGGGTGAGGTTGCTACACAAGTCCAATCCCTAGGCGCGATCGTCCCTGGAGAGCTGGACGAAACCCATAGAGCTGAAGCAAGACATATGGCCTGTCATGATCATATTCCCAATAAACGCTTGGTCGCCATCACATTCACCATCACATCTGGACCGAGATCGTGCATCTCACTACTCTCAATAGATGCGAGCTTGTTTCGGCGGGCCCGTCCAGGACACTCACCACTGCAGAAGACCGTTAAGCCTCGACTCCGATCAGTAACCGTCCCACACAACTCCGCTCCAGCATCACGACCGTCCCACCTGTGGGCACACGCGTGTGGGCAGCTACCGACAGCACGAAGAAGGATTCCCCTCTTCTACTGCATACGCAGGAGCACTGTAGCGTTCCCAGCAGCATACGAACTTACCAGCTATTCCACGCGCCCTGCAGTGGCGATAGCGTGCAAGCAGCCACCTCTGTAGTCGTGCAGCAGTAGTACCTCGACGTCGTTGGCCATGATTGCCGACGTCGTAGGAGCCGAATCTGAACAGTCGATCGTCGCTGCGAAGCGCCTCACGGCCATCTACTCGACAAGACACGAGCAGATATCATTATTTCAAGCACAGCACAGCATTGTCTAGCACAGCACCGACCACCAGCGCCGCCGCTTAAAGCGTCCAAGCAACCACCCACGTCATTTAACCCTACCACACGCCCCGTGCTCGCATCCTTCCCCAAGCCCCGTCCCGGCTCCTGGCTCGTCTATCTGCATGAGCACAGGGATTCCCTCCAACTCCGAGCCACTCCGTCGGTTCGTTCAGATGTGCTGGGGATGGTTTGGGTACCAATGTGTGATGAGAAGTGAACAATGCACATGTGTCATATATGCACGATCTAGCACAGCGTAAGCCATACTCACAACGCCTCACGTTTCCATAGTGCTTCCACCAGGTAAGTTCGTCGACATTATCTACGCCATCGTGAGGAGAACGAATGGCACTACCCGCAAAGCCTCATTGTTGGAAGGAGTACGCGCCGCTTCGACCTGCTCGTGCTCTTGGGCAGCTTTTGTAATCCTGGCACCTGTAGCACACAAAGTACTTGAATCTTCACACGGAGGACAGCGACAATGCAAGGAGATGGTTTCTTGCGACATGCCAAGTACTGTACAGTGTGAAAACCACGCAAAGAAGCAGAAGAAGTGAAGAAATGGCCTCTGTCACATGTGTTTGGCGCTTGACTTCCACTCGCACGAAATTCAGGACCATGACCATTTCGACCAACATGTCAAGCTCCAACGGCCGCTATGAGCTTCCAGCTGCTCTGCTCGTAAGCCTTCGCGGACGAATGCTCGTGCAGTAGCACATACGACTAAGCTTTGTTGGTGCTACTGTACTGGCGGCTAGCGAGACCTCGATGAGTGGCTGCCGTGGTTTTTTGCGCAAAATACCTGACCCACGGGATGAGAAACACATGGATCGGTTATTACGAACACACGCTCAGACACTTTCTATACTGTCCTGCCTACTTACAGCAGGCGTTGCGACCGGGCGCCTAGCAATAATGAGGCGGACATCGTCGAGCCGCGCGCACTGTGACGGACACGAGGCTGTAGCGTGACACTGACACGGCATGAGGTGAAAAGCATGTTGTGTTTCACGGTAGGTGTATTGTTACGCTATACTGTTTGCGTATGTTTGCTCCGGTACGGGAGTACGTTGAGCAACGAGTGTGATGGGCGGCTGAACTGGTCCAGGATAGGCAGGCCGTGATGGTGGTGGATGAAGATGCGGAGATGATGATGATAGAGAGGAGTTGATAGCAAGGCGGTCAGAGAAAAAGGGGCGAGGAGGGGATGGAAAGATACCTGGCAAACTTGGACTCGACGATTGGTCCTTCGCCCAGGATGAAGGGTAGAGGTCAGAACCATCACGTATTCAAAGCTTTGGCAGATGAGAAAGCTGGAATAGTGTCGCAACAGGGGCTTGCAGTGGAAGCGTTGTCGTTAGGTCACACTAGGGTTACGTCGACCGACCATGTCCGTAGAACGACAACCCTAAGAAACAGCGTTCGTTGTACGCATCGTGGGATGAACTCTTACACTACATGTAGATTCATCTTGCTCTGTATGTCTCAAAAGCTCCTCACGATCTCGTCCAATGAGCAGTCATCCAGCACAGTCTTCGTCGGTTATGTATGCCTGTACCTCATCGTTGTGATGCGAGACTGACATAGATACTGCACATTTGCCTTTTACATGTCGGTTTATATATGCATTTCACCACCCTCAGTGGCTTGATGTAATATTTCGAGGTCCAAACAGCAAGCTCAGGTCGCATAGATCTACCACGATAAGTGAGGGCCCAGCTCGGAACGAGCTCGAACGATGTTAAACGAGACTTCTAGCTGCAGAACGGAATCACGTCGGTCAACAGCCAGGTATATGATAATAATTTTGGAACCACTTCATTCTGCCTCTGGGACTGATCAACAAGCTGGTGTTACCTTGATGTTAGGAGGCTTACATCAACTCAAGATATCGTACGCAGCTCTACGATCATCATACAACCTCTCCCATACATTGCAGCACTCATGAGGCTTGCAATCAATATTAGAGAAGCTCAATCCTCTCCATCTCGACCTATTCTGGAACATCTAATTCGTCTTTACAGACGTAGCAATACATGATACATCAGCTACTGAAGGGTCAGCCTGCTTGATGATTCCAATCTCATTCGACTTGAGACTATCCTTGGACTTCTTATACTCCAACTGCAACACCCAGTGCTCTAATCATCGTCGTTATAAAGTGGTCTCCAAACACATCTTTAGTAACGAGCTAATGCTTTTGTCTAATGGAGCAGGCGCCGAAGCTTGTGCTGCAAGTGGCGAGCGATCACTCTCCATCTTTGGTAGATTCGGCGGCGATGCGAGTCTCATGCTTCTTCGTTTGCTGCTGTTTACGCGGTGCGCTTAATCACATCTAGTTGCCATGAAAGCACTGCTTGTTGCTATACCTTTGGGGAGGACTCAGTCTCCTTCGAAGCCGAGTTCGATGTGGTTTAAGGCCTGAGCCTCGATCTGCCAGTCATTCCGAAGCGCCAATATATTGCTTAAACCATAACATTCACTGCAACCATATCAGGTATCTGAGATACCCATGTGAAGGAGGAACCATTCCATTACAACGATATATGTACCTGCGTACCGCATACTTTCGCCCGCGCGTGTCATGCCACGCTGTATTGCGCATCACCGCATGCAGCTCCGAGAGGCCCGTGAGCATGTGACGACGGAAAAAGCAAACAAAGTAACAATGACATCTCTAATATAGTTCGAGAAGACGAGTCGAAGGACTTGATTTCTTACTTTCTGGTCAAACGCGCGAGAGCTTATATATATGTTTATATACTCTATCCAGGTTTATACTTCGCCTTGCATTGGATCACCTCCAGTCGAGCTGGCTCCCGCCTTATCTCTTATCTGATGAAAATCGAATCCTGCCACCTCTACCAATGGGAGACATCATACTCAGCACGCTCGAGCATCCATCGACTTCGATTGATTCCACCATGGCTGGCGCAACCACCACCTCCATGACGGAAGTGTTGTACCTGTCGTTGACCGCAACACCGCCCCCTCCTCGACTCGACGTTGCCCAGCCGGCAGTGGACACATGATCGACCCCCTACCGTGCATTAGCATTCACCACCTGCGTCCTGACCGCGTGCTTGGCTTGGTTCGGATTTGCGCGGTTGCTCTCGGCGTCACTGGCTGATGGTCGTGTGCTTCATATATGTTCTTATAGCTTTTTGATGACCTGCGACCCTGCGCTCCTCCTCCTCGCTCTCCCCCGTTCAACAGCGTGGAGGTTGTCGCATACCAACACGAATCACCATGAAATTCGGTAAGCCCGTACTGCGCAGATATCCAAATGGACTTACCAATGCTCACTCTCGCCCAGGTCAAAATCTCCCAAGAAATCAAGTCCCGGAATGGGCTTCGGCATACATCGACTACAAGCGTCTGAAGAAGCTCATCAAAGCTGCTGAGCAGGCCGTCGAGCAAAACGAGGATCCCGACCTAGCAGGTATGGTACAACCTTGGCCTGGTGCCGGGATGTCCACCTAACACACATTGCAGGCTTCTCCTTCACCCTTGATCGTCAAGTCGAAAATGTCGATACCTTCTACAACCGCAAATATGCCGAGTTCTCCCGCCGACTCCGACTCATGTACGACCGATACGGGATGGTTTCGAAGATGAAGGATGGCATGGACAAAGATGAGATGGAGGACTTGATGGGCACATTGTTGGAGCTCCGGGGTCAATACCGCAACTTGCAATGGTATGGCGAGGTCAATCGTCGTGGGTTTGTCAAGATCACGAAGAAGTTGGACAAGAAGATACCATCTTCGTCCGCTCAGAATCGGTATCTGGCGACCAAAGTCGATCCGAAGTCATTCGCGACCAACAACAAATTGACGATGGACATGCGAGCTATCAATGATTGGCTTTCGAGCTTGGGAGATGTCAAGGTCATGGACGATGCCAGCTCGGTCGCTTCTGGAAGTTCTGGATCACTACATCGCATGACCTCGAGATCTGCACTCAAAATTCCTGCTGCAACTATCGAGGCCCTAGAACTTGCTGTGCGGGAAGATGACACGACAAAATTGTTCGACCTGTTGACGTCAGGCACCCCGTATGCAATCACTGATGCTCAACGGCACGTGCTCCTGTTGGATTTACTTCAGCGAGCCATTGCAGCCAAGGCAAACAACTGCATAGCGGCTATATTGCAGAAAGTACCTTCGCTCGATCATGATAACGAGATGAACAAACGGAACTGCCTACACAAACTCGTTATCACCATAGGTCGCACGAGAGCGATGGAGTTTGCGGCAGTTCCTGGTGCTGAGATTGCAGGTACCCGTGCCGGAACATTCATCAATGCTGCACAAGCACCCATCCGGGCACCAAGCGAGTTCAAAGTTGAGGAGAGAGACCCTGATAGCAACGTCGGGAAGGACGAACGAGCGGAAAAGTTGTTGGCATACATTCTCGACCACATGACCTCCGATCAGCGCCCTGCAATAGTCGCAAAGGATGTGTACGGACGCATGCCGTTGCACTATGCTGCTCAATATGGCCTCGTCGAAGTCAGCGAGACTCTGATGCAATACGTGCAGACGTGGCAGCTTTTGGACGTCTCCGAGGGTATTGATGGTCCGGCATGGCACGATCTTGAAGGTTATGCTCCGCTCCATTTAGCCGTCATTGGTGGGCATTATAGGACGACCAAAGCACTGCTACATCAGAATGGATCTCCGCAGTACACAGGAGCACGACTGAACCACTCGGATGTTGAGAAGAATGGTGCCGCACTTGCCTTGGCAGTGAAGTACGACTTCCACAAGATCGTCAAACTTTTGGTCGATGCTGGCGTTGATATCAACTTTCAAGATGCATCGGGTGAGACTGCACTCCACGTAGCCGCTAGATTCGGCCTCGAGGAATGTGCTCGGATCTTGCTGGCCACCTCTGGTACGTTTGGTGTCAATGTAGAACTTGCCGAGAAGACGTATGGCTGGACGCCGTTGTTCATCGCTTGCGTTGATGGTCACATCAAGATCGTAGATCTTCTCATTGCGAAAGGAGCACATATCTCGAACAAGGACTTCTCGGGATGGACGCCACAAGAGCACGCTGCTCTGAGGGGCCATCTGGATGTTGCGAGACGACTGGCTGCCTTGACTCCTCCGCCCAGCCTCAACTCCAGCCCGGAGATCGCAGCCCAGACATCACTGTCAGCTCCTAATGCTTCGTCATTAGGTGATAGACGATCTAACGATGTGTCCAAACAGCCGTCGAATGGCACTGTCAAGCTATCAGAGCCTGTCAAGACATTCGGCCATCGCTACTTGACCGACGAATCAATGGTGTTGGTCAGTCTAGGGACCATGGACAACCGCAAAGAGCTTGAGTCTGTGCTACTTGAGACTATCGCACTCACAGATGCACACGCGACACAACTCGATACCGCTTTGTCTATCGTGATTTCGGCTAAAGGAGCTATTGGTGAGCCAACAGTTATCGATCTCCCAGTTCGTGAGAACATTAGCACTTCGCCGATCAGCTTCACCACCAAAGATCCTACAAAGGTGAAAATCTTGTTTGATCTTGTCCCGACGTATGCGGGGACCACAGATAAGGTGATTGGTCGAGCTGTTGCGTTGCTTTCGAGCATCAAACCGTCCATCGGTTCGCAGAGAATGAATCTGCAAGGCGACCTCAGTGTGCCACTGGTCGCTGGAGCCACTCTAGATGTCATTGGCTCGGTCAACTTCAACTTTCTCATCATCACACCCTTCTCGCATCCACATTTGACCGTGTCTGAGGAGCGCACATACTGGAAAAAGTCCTCGACAATGGTCATAGGGCATCGTGGATTAGGCAAGAACATCGCGACGAAGACGTCTTTGCAGCTCGGCGAGAACACCATGGAGTCTTTCGTTCAGGCAGCAAGTTTGGGAGCTTCATACGTGGAGTTTGATGTGCAAATGACGAAAGACCACGTACCTGTGATCTACCACGATTTCTTGGTCAGCGAGACTGGTGTTGATGTGCCAGTTCACACCCTCACTCTCGAACAATTTCTAGCTCTCAGTGATCCAGCACCGAAGTCTGGGAGACAGACTCCGGTCGACGGGTCAGATACGCCTGGAAGGAACCGTCCTGCGCGGTCGTACTCGCTTGGCGCTTCGCAGGAGGACAAACGGCCTGACATGAAGGAGCGCATGAGACATACTCGTGATTTCAAGAAGAAAGGATTTAAAGGCAACAGTCGAGGCGACTCCATCCAGTCGCACTTTGTCACCCTCGAACAGATGTTTCGAACACTGGATCAGGACATTGGCTTCAACATTGAGATGAAATACCCCATGCTTTTCGAAACCGAGGAAGAAGGCATGGATACATATGCCGTGGAGCTGAACTCCTTTGTCGATACCGTCCTCAAGATGGTGTATGACCTGGGCAGGAAACGCAACATCCTGTTCTCGTCGTTCCATCCTGATATCTGCCTGTTGTTGTCCTTCAAACAACCCAACTGCCCGGTCTTGTTCTTGACTGATGCAGGCTCATCACCAGTGGGTGATATTCGTGCTAGCTCACTGCAGGAAGCCATTCGTTTTGCCAGCCGATGGAACCTGCTTGGTATCGTCAGCGCCTCGGAACCTTTCGTCCTCTGTCCGCGTCTGATCCAGATCGTCAAGAACTCTGGCTTGGTGTGTATGTCCTACGGCACCTTGAACAATACAGCGCACAACAGCAAGCTGCAAGCTCAGGAAGGCATCGACGCTGTAATTGTCGACAGTGTGGCACGTGTACGGAAGGGACTGACGGAGAGAGATGATGTGCCTCTGCTTGAGAACGGGGTTTCCAGTATTACGGTTGGCTAGACATTTTCCCCTGTTGGGTTTTGCTATTATTGTTAGCATCATGAACCTGCATGCATTGGACGGGTCATAAGGAGTTTTCTCGGAATATCACAAAAATCACGGCTCGGAAGAGGAGCCTAGCATTGGTGCTGGTGGTGCTCGCATCTCAAAAGTGAGGTTGCTTGAGCTTGTATGGAATCACTTGAACGGATATGATTTGGAAGCGATGGGACACCTCGGTCCTGTGATGTATCAACTACTTCGTCCTGGTATATGCATCTGTCGAATGACAGGCATTCTGAGAAGATTCATCATCCTTATACAACATGTACGAGTTGGCATGAAATGTACGAGTAGCAATTTCCGTCGTCTAAGTGCTTAGGGTTGATTGCGTACCTGGTTGTGCCTAGAGGTGATGATGCCGGCTTTGGTGGCGGCCGACACCGAACACTTATGCACGATTCTCGAACCTCGGCGAAGTCACATGCCGCCTTCGTAGGTATGGATGGCGTACATGACATGCATGATGCTCATACCTCTGCTCACCACTCCCCCATATCCTTGACACAACCTCATGCTTCCCTCCAAGTTGGGGACGTAAACATCTGCATCAACCGATACCCAGGGACCGACTCAAACATGGCCAAATCATCACCGCCCGCACCGCCGCGGACCCGTCTGCTGCCTCTCGTCCCTCTCCCCGCCTCCCTCGTCCTCCTCCCCGGCGTCACCGCGCGCATTCCTTTGGCCAACCGCGCCGACATTGCCGCAATTCTTGCCAACATCTACAGCAAGGCCGCGACCCCGCGCCCGGAAGCCTCCAGCGTCACCGTCGGCTGCGTCCCGCTCAACAGCCCGCTGCTCAGCCCGGATGGCAAGCAGCTCCTCGAGGACGGCAGCGAGAACGATCGTGCCAAACATCCAGAGACCCAGTCGGACCCCGCCCAAGCGACCAAGGCGGATCTGTTCGGCTATGGCACCCTGGCGCGCGTCACGGGCGTGCAAGGCCGGAGGCCTGGAGAACTGTCGCTGGTCGTGGAGGGCGTGAGCCGGTTCCGGACCGAGAAGGTTGTCCGCGAGCGACCGTATTTCGAGGCCAAGGTAGTGTCGGTGGAGGAGCAGGTCGTCGACGAGCATGACGCAGAGCTGGCACAATCATTCGCGCACTTAAAGCAACTGAGCCGTGAGTTGATTGCGCTCATCAGACTCTCAGCACTACTACCGCGCGGACCGAGCACGAATCTGTCGCCTATCCTGGCCCGGCGGTTGGAACTCTTCATCGTTCGCAAGAATCTGCAGGAGGCTGGAGTGTTGGCGGATTTCATGACGAATATTGTGGAGTGCAGTCGGGAGGATAAGCTGAGGATCCTGGCTGCGTTGGAGGTCAAGGAGCGATTGGAGAGGATCGTCGAGGTGCTACAGAAGCAGATTGCTGGGTTGCAGGGCAACAGCAGGATCATGTCTATCACGTCTCAGATACCGGCAGGCACGGCCATCGATGATGAAATCTACAAGAAGTTGCGCCAGGATCCGCGGTTCCAACGGATGGGTGGAAATGGACAGATGCCGCCTGGATTCGGGGCAGCGAGCGGAGGTGCAAACCAAGGCGACGATGAAGCCAATGAAGTTGAAGAGTTGAAGAAGAAACTTGACGACGCGGGCCTCACACCGGAAGCGCGCAAGGTCGCCGACCGTGAGCTCAAGCGTCTGGCCAAGATGAACCCTGCACAGGCCGAGCACCAGGTCTGCAGAAATTACCTCGAAAACCTGGCCGAGATCCCATGGACGAAGGTTACGAACGACCACCTGGACGCTGGTACGTTGTCTCGTGCCCGCCAGCAGCTGGACGACGATCACTATGGCTTGGAGAAGATCAAGAAGCGGCTATTGGAGTACCTTGCAGTGCTGAAGCTCAAGCAGGCGGTCAACGTGGATTTGGAAAACCAGATCCAGGCTATCAACAAAGCTACCTCGCCAAAGGCGATCACACGAGGGGAGAGTAAGGAGGACGTGAGTGCAGATGAAGCCGAGGCAGCGCCTGCAGCACCAAAGGAAGAACCGCTACGAGAGAAGACGCCAGAAGAGGTCAAGATTCTCAAGCACAAGAAGATGGTTGACAAGTCGCCAATTCTATTACTAGTCGGTCCACCCGGCACTGGCAAGACGTCGTTGGCAAAGTCTGTGGCTACTGCACTTGGTCGGCAATTCCACCGTATCTCACTTGGTGGCGTGCGCGACGAGGCAGAGATCAGAGGCCACAGGCGGACATACGTAGCTGCCATGCCTGGTGTGATCGTCAACGGGCTCAAGAAGGTCGGCGTGGCCAACCCAGTGATTCTTCTGGACGAGATTGACAAGGTGGGCACCTCTTCACACAACGGTGACCCATCGGCCGCTATGTTGGAAGTACTCGACCCAGAACAGAACCACAGCTTCACCGATCACTACGTGAACATCCCGATCGATCTGAGCAAGGTGCTCTTCATCGCGACCGCGAACACACTCGATACGATCCCGCCACCATTGCTTGACCGCATGGAGACCATCCAGCTCTCAGGCTACACCACCCTAGAGAAGCGTCACATCGCCACTAGGCATTTGATCCCTAAGCAAATCACGACAAACGGATTGAAGTCCGAGGATGTGCAGATGAAAGACGAAGTTATTGACAAAGTCATCACTGCTTACACTCGCGAATCGGGTGTGCGCAATCTTGAACGTGAGATTGGCAGCGTCTGTCGCTCCAAAGCTGTTCAGTTCGCGGAGGCGCGCGATACCAGCACCCTAGCTGCATACTCTCCCATTGTCAGCGTCGATGACCTCGAAGACATCCTCGGCATCGAGCGCTTCGAGGAAGAACTCGCCGCGCGCTTCTCTCCACCAGGTGTCGTCACTGGTCTCGTCGCATACAGCACCGGCTCGCAAGGTAGCATTCTCTTCATCGAAGTCGCCGACATGCCAGGCACCGGACGCGTCCAACTCACCGGCAAGCTCGGTGACGTGCTGAAGGAGTCCGTCGAGGTTGCCCTGACCTGGGTCAAATCGCATGCCTACGAATTGGCGCTGACACACGACCCCAACGAGGACATCATGAAAGCCCGCTCCATCCACGTCCACTGCCCATCCGGCGCGATCCCCAAAGACGGGCCCTCGGCCGGCCTCGCCCACACCATCGCTCTCATCTCCCTGTTCTCCGGCAAGCCCGTCCCCGTCCACCTCGCCATGACCGGTGAGGTCTCGCTGCGCGGCAAAGTCATGCCCGTCGGTGGCATCAAGGAGAAACTCATCGGCGCCTTGCGCGCCGGCGTCAAGAAGGTCCTGCTCCCTGTGCAGAACCGCAAGGACGCCAAGGAGCTGCCGCGCGAGGTCACCGAGGGACTTGAGATCGTGCTCGTGCAGCATATCTGGGAAGCCCTGCCGCATGTCTGGCCCGATGCTACATGGCCGGGTCAGAGAGGTTGGAGCGGGTTTGAGACGCGCTTGTAGTTGAGCAGGCTTACGAAGTGTTTTGGTGGTCATTTAGCGGTTACATCTCTTTGTTGATAATGCATGTTTCCTTTGTCCCTCATGTCTTCGATCTGCAGATTCTGCAGATTGATCAGATACAGATATATACCAATATGAACTTGATTTGTAGCAGAATTCGATGTCTGTGCCTCATGATTCTAGTCGATCATTGGATGGCAGGTGTTAGTGTTCGCAAATGTATGCAGATAGGTATGGACACTAGTTGAAGTGTGGAGATAGCACAATGTTAAATAGTCACACAGAATGAATATCTCGACATGAAATTGACAAGATTTGAAGAGGTTTCATCACTCGTGGTCTATCTAAGATGTGATTGCGGTACACTCTTGAGTTTACCTCCGTGCTTCGCATATCCTTCTGCTCAATGTCTGCCGTAACCCTTTCACATCCTCCGAATCTGCGTCTCGCCCAAGTACTTGTCCAAGCCCGAATCGAGGTGCTCCCACCACTCAAACAGCATCGTCTGGCAGATCAGCTTGAACCATGGGGTGAACAGCAGCGAGTCATCCTTGAACATCTCCTTGAGCTCGGCCGCGGTCACGTAGCGGGCATCCCGCACCTCGTTCGGGTTGACCGCCATGTCGACATCCGCCTTGATGAACAGGATATAGTCGATCTCGTGCTCTCCCCACTTGCCATCCGACGGCGCCTTGTAGTGTATCCGGGTTAGGAAGTCGAAGTTGTCGAGCGGCACCTGGGCGGCAGGGATGCCGAGCTCCTGGTCGAGCTTGCGCTGCGCCGCGCGCTTGACGCCCGCCACCGCCGTCGGCAGCGTCGAGCCCGTCTCGCCGGGGATGCCCAGCGGGTGCGAGCAGCACGTGTTGGTCCACATGTCCGGGAAGGTGATCTTCTCGGTCGCGCGCTGCTGCAGCAGCAGCCGGTTCTGCGAGTCGAACAGGAAGCACGAGAAGGCTCGGTGCAGCAGGCCCTTGTCGATGTTGCTCATCAGATGGCAGACTTTCTTCGACGCGCTGCCGATCGGCTCGTCGTCGTTCGACAGCACGATGCACACCTCGTCCATCAGACGGATCTGCTCGGCGTCGTAGCCGGCGAGATCGGAGTCGCCGCTCGTGCCATTGGATGGTTGTTGAGCCGGGGTCGCGAGGATCGAGGTGTTGATTTCGGGAAAGAGGCGGAGGATCTCTGCTGTCGAAGGAGGCGCGGTGATGGTGGTGGTCGTGCTCATCGTGGCGGTATTGGAGGTGGTGGGAGAGGAGAGGACTGGAGGAGTGAAGAGAATAACATCATGTCTAAGTGCAACAGTTATGGGACAATCAATATAAAAATGGTTCGATGGCATGTGCTTGAGTGTGGGGAAGGGTCCTAAAGTGCTTGCATGCACTATCGTCCAGACGTGGGGCCAATTTCGAGGGATGGTCACGTGTTTTGACGCGTTTCGCGATGGACTTGACGCGCCGGAAACGACTGTCGCATCTCTTGCACACCACCATACTGATCCATTTCCAACCACAACCATGTCGTCTCCTCCAGGAATGCCGATGAGCAGCGATGGCCGACGACGACAACGATCATCCTCCCGGCCGCATGGTCCACCTTCTGTCAGCACACCGGGAGTGCACAGCGATATTGCGGGTTTCCCAGATGATGAAGTTGTCGGTTTGAGACAGATGCGACGGCAACAACCCAGCACACAGGATATTCCGCGTGTAGTCGATGCAACTGCAGAGACTTTGGAGATCCAATTCGTGAGGTTCCTGGAGAAGTAAGTCATATATTGCGACAGAGGAAAGGTCATTGAAACTAAATATCATCAATATAGCTTTACTGAAGATCCTACACCCTCCCTCCCCGTCTCCAGCGCTATCACTACCAACAGATACTATGTCGAGCAGATTCACGGACTTGCGCAATACGAGATCTCAACGAGCTACATCGACTTCCGACATCTCATGGATTGGGAGAGAGGCGTGCTGGCCAATGCTATTCAGTCAGACTTTTACCGATTCCACCCATACCTGCTACGGGCGTTGAATACGCTGATCGCAAAGTACGAGCCTCAATACTATAGAGAGCACAGACAACCAGGGTCGACTACTGCTCGGACAGACACTTCACTAGCAGATATGGACGAGGATGATACGGTCAACAGACAAACAACAAACAAGCAAACGGACAAGATCTTTGCGCTGGCATTCTACAACTTGCCCTATGTGTCGCGAGTGCGACAGCTCAAGACCGAGCAGATTGGGATGCTGACGTCCATTTCTGGAACGGTGACGAGGACATCAGAAGTGCGACCTGAGCTCCACCTGGCAACATTTGTCTGTGAAGGCTGCAATACTGTGATCCCGGATGTGGAGCAGATTTTCAAGTACTCGGAGCCGACTCAATGCCCCAATGTTACCTGCGGCAACAGGCAGGGTTGGCGTTTGGACATTCGACAAAGCACTTTCATTGATTGGCAGAAAGTACGTATCCAGGAGAACAGCTCGGAGATCCCAACAGGAAGTATGCCACGCACAATGGACGTGATCCTACGAGGCGAGATCGTCGATCGAGCAAAAGCGGGTGAGAAGTGTGTGTTCACTGGTACGCTCATTGTGGTGCCGGATGTCAGTCAGTTCAAGGTTCCTGGAAGCAGAGTACAAGCTGTCAGAGACACTCAAGCGCCGCGCGGTGGTGATGCCGGAGGTAGTGGTGTCAGCGGTCTAAGAGCTCTCGGCGTGCGTGATCTCACCTATCGTCTTGCGTTTCTGGCAAACATGGTTACTCCTGATGCCTCCACTCAAGGACAGAACGCAAAGCAGAATTTGAAGGGTCAAGCGGGTAACATTTTGACCTCGCTCAACCAACGACCAGATCCGACCGACTCGACTGGCGAGGAAGCACAACAGGAATATGTCAATACACTTACCGAAGCCGAGAGAGATGACCTTCGTGATATGGTACAACAATCGGAGAACATATATATGAAGCTTGTCGACTCACTGGCACCTATGGTGTATGGACACACTATCGTCAAGAAAGGTCTCCTGCTACAGCTCATGGGTGGCGTGAGCAAGACCACACCTGAAGGGATGGCATTGCGTGGCGACATCAACATCTGCATCGTAGGCGATCCCAGTACGAGCAAGTCACAATTCCTCAAGTACATATGCTCATTTATCCCGCGTGCTGTCTACACTTCTGGTAAGGCTTCCTCCGCAGCTGGTCTGACAGCGGCAGTCGTCAAGGACGAAGAGACAGGCGAGTTCACCATCGAGGCTGGCGCGCTCATGCTTGCTGATAATGGCATTTGCGCAATTGATGAGTTCGACAAGATGGACATCGCGGATCAGGTCGCCATTCACGAGGCTATGGAACAGCAGACCATCTCTATTGCGAAAGCAGGTATTCAGGCGACGCTCAATGCCCGTACCAGTATCCTTGCCGCCGCCAATCCTGTTGGCGGTCGTTACAATCGGAAAACGACCCTCAGAGCAAACATCAATATGAGTGCACCCATCATGTCCCGTTTCGATTTGTTTCACGTTGTGCTGGACGAGTGCAATGAGCAGGTGGACGAGCACCTTGCACGACACATTGTGGGCATTCATCAGCTCAAAGACGAGGCTGTTCAGCCAGAGTACAGCACCGAACAGCTTCAGCGCTATATCCGCTATGCTCGGTTGACGCAACCTGTCTTCACTCCAGAAGCCAAGGTAGCGCTGGTGAAGTACTATAAAGAGCTGAGGTCGGACGATGCGCAAGGTGGTGTGGGTCGAAACTCTTATCGAATCACAGTCCGCCAGCTTGAATCACTCATCCGACTCAGCGAAGCCATTGCAAAGGCTACTTGCCAAAGCCAGGTCTCGCCCAAATTCGTCGAAGAAGCCTACAATCTTCTGAAGCAGAGTATCATCAGCGTGGAAAAGGATGATGTAGAATTCGAGGACGAGGACGATGCGCAGATGGAAGACGCTGCAGATGCAGGTGTGGAGGATGAGGAGGACGGTCCAGCTACCAATGGCTATGACGATGACGGCGTGCAGGCTGGCAGAGCTTCACAAACTCCTGCTCCTGCTCGCCACAGGACGAAGATCACTTTCGACGATTACATGAGGATCCACAATATGCTATTACAACGAGTGAACGAGGATCAAAACACTGCCGAGGACGGGGTAGAGGAAGACGACCTCTTGACATGGTACCTCGAGCAAATCGAGAGTCAGCTGCAGAGCCAAGAAGACTTGGACAATCAGCGAAGTCTGGCGCGAAAAGTCCTGAAGAAGATGGTCAAGGTATGTACTTGTGCACAAAAGTCACGACCTAATGAGTACTATGATGCTGATACCACGGTTTCTAGACAAACGTTCTGCTACGGATACGTGGCGAGGGATTGGCAGATGAACAGGGTGAAGGGCTGGAGCAGGATGACAAGATTGTTTATGTCGTTCATCCGAATTGTGCGACTGACGAGCTTTGAGAGAGGACCTTTTGTCTTATTCGCATGGCGAATGTGCTGGGCTGCTTGCTGTATGAATCTGAATGATACCATAGATGTTTGGACGCATATGACTGATATTTCTTGACTATGTACCTTATGTGAGGAGAGCATTCGTCAAGCGAAACGCGTACTATCAGGAGATGATGTCGTCACGTGATTACGTGATTACGCTTGTCCTCCTTCGTCGTCTCCAGGGCGATGTGAGTTCGGGTTACGTCAAGCTGCCCGCACGTACCACGTCGAGATGTGTTTGTCTTTGCATTGGAGTCAGGATTTGTACTGCTCATCCATCTGCTAATCAGTGCAATCACGAACATCATAAACCGCATCAAACAAACCAGTAATCACAACATGCCTCCCAAGCGTCGTAGCGCCGGCGCACGCAACGCAGCTGCATCACAACAAGCGACACTCTCCTTCCATGGCAAACAAAGCAAAATCACCAAACCCTCAACCACACACCATGACAAGGATGACAAGAAAGACCCTGCGCTTGTTGAGGAGATCGTGAGCGCAAAGGTGCAAGTGGAAGAAGATCCCGAAGTCGAGGAGCCAACCACAGCGGAGAAGGCGATTGAACAGCAAGCACAGCAAGAAGCTGCACCGGACCCACTGGACGCAAGCGATGAGGTCACTGCGACGGATGTGCTGGGCGGGCGTGCTCAAGAGAGTGAAGTTGGTGCAGTGGGGGGGAAGGGTGCTGGCTGGGTCGGCGATGAAGAGCAACAGGCACGAAAGACGACCGATGCACAGATCAAGAAATATTGGCGACGGAAGGAGGAGGAGCGACTGGCGCCACGAGTCCATCAGCAAGACCTGACGGTGTATGAGAAGGTGCTGCGGGAGTGGGACATGAGTGGTCAATATGGGGTGAGTTTATCTGCGTTTTGCTTCCCAAGTAGGAGAGTGCCATGCAAAGCGCCAAGAGCTGACGATATCAACAGCCGTGTATAGGGATTGCACGATTGAAGCGCTGGAAACGCGCGAACCTCCTCGGACTCAACCCGCCGATTGAGGTGCTTGCGATCCTGCTCAAGGAGATGGATGCTGGTGAGACCAAGTCACAACGAGCCCATGTGGATGAATTATTATCCTCGCGCTTCATCGAGACCTAGGATTGGGAAGACTTGTACCTAGTATGCTACTGAATGCGTCCAGGATAGCCTCGGGGTGACGACTGTTTGCTTATCTTCTCTCTCTGACGGACGATGGGTTGCTGCAATGCAATCGTCTCCACTGCATGGCATGAATGACATCGACTCGTAGGTTATACGAACATTATGTTGAGGCTGAGTGCATCCTGCAGTCCTTGGCATGCGTGACGTAGATGACATATGGCGATCAGCAATGCCGCACTCGTTCCCTCGTCCCATGCAAGCACATCTTCAGTCGCCCTATGAATGCACGGTATTAGCCAAGGAATCGCTGGACCATGTACATATTGTAGATACAGGTACATGGCAGGACATGCGATGGTACATGTACACAACGTACTCGCAGCAGGAAATGCATGGCGGGCATGGCGAGTGACGGTCTGCGCCATGGCGGTCCTGTAGATCATCCGAGGACCTCACATGCAAACCCCCGTGAGTCCGCACTTTGCTTCCCTATTCCGACGACCCGACCGCCGCACAGATTCTAGCTTTCATAGTCTGTCTCCCCACCGGCCCAGACGCCGCAAACAGTTCCATCCTTCTTCTCTAGAGCAACGCAGTAGTTCTGGATCCAAAGTATGCTAGATATGCTAGGAGCCTCCGTCTTGGCGTTTGGGCGTGGTGCACAACCCCGAAAGAATAGTAAGTCTGTCTGCGATAGTTACAGTATGCTGAATATCACGCCCCCTCGCCATCTCCAAGCCCTCCAAGCCTCCAAGCCCATCTACATCCAGGACAACAGCAATCTTTCGCGACCGGCAAATGTCAGAAAGACATTCTCCCAAGGAGCGAGCCTGTCGATCTTATCTTGGACGTCGTCCTGACGAGTCTTGAGTTCGACGCTGTCGCTCCAGCCAAGCCCGTCCCTCGACATTCGGTTGAGACTTGGCAGCACAACGACGGCCATCCTTTACGAGCTGTCCGATGGCACTCTCCGGCGACTTGGCACATGCACCTGAATAATGCCGGTGCTGCTCATGGGAGGATTGCAACCTTATATGTGCTGCTGGCTGCGCATGAGATCACCGGGCTCACCGACTGCTGAGATACCGCTTCCGCCGACTCGCTGCGTTGGCCGACGTCACGTCTCGCTTGGCAGCGATTTCAACCACTTTCCAGACCCAATTTTTGCACTCGCCATTCGCCCTGGGGATATCGCAAGTGCGAGAGACGTCTGGCCATATGGTGAATGATTGGAACGTGCGACCGTTGACTATCCTGGCTATATTCGCTGGTTCATCGTGCCGGATGGTAAGTCTCGGCACGAGTTAGCATCACCGACCAGAACGATGCACAACGCATGTGACACTGTTCACCAAGCCATTGAGGCTCCATTCTCCTATCTGTTGTTTCCCTTTCTGGAAGGACTCTCTAATCCTCAGACTGTGGCAACCTGGCGCCAATGTCTTGGAAAAGTCTCTCTTATGGGTCTGGCAGGTCAGGACGAGCCATCGCCATCGCCAGGCTGGACTCTGATCTTACACCTGCAAGCCCATCGTGAGCGGATAAACTCAAAGCGTGAAGCCTCACCCTGAGGGTGTCGACCCTGCGTATGGGAGGACCGGCTCACGGCCGCGGGACGCCTGGGCAGCGATCATTGTTTGCACAAAAGATGATATGCTCCATGATTACGCTGCCTTGTTGCGGTGGCCCGGCGGCCAAGGACCACTATCAAAGCATGAATCTATAATGCTTGACTGCTGCTGGACTAGAGAGCCCCACAACCAAAGCGTGGTACATATTGGAGCTGGAATGGTGGGAAGTAGGCGAAGTTCTGCGAATGCAATGTAACCACAAGGTCGTTGACCGCACGCTTGGCTATGTCGATCATGGAGTGGATCCTACGCAACGGCAGTCGCTCAGTCTTGCGCACTCGTCAGCTCTGGGACCCGACCCTCTTGGTGCAGGAGGGGAACGTTGAGGCCTCTTATCTTGCTTTGCGAATACATATAGAACGATCGTCCGTCCGACTTGATCTTTCGTTTCGGCATCATATCCAAATCAATCATGGCTTCCACTAGATCGAACTCGACCGACAGTGTGTTTGAATCCAAAGAGGGATCCGTCTTGGCGAAAACACCATTCGGTGGATCGGTCGATTCGTTAGCGAAGGTCCCTGATCAGAAGAACGATGACGATGTCCGATCACTTGGTGATGAGGTTGGAGAGTCACAAGAAATCTCCACCGCTTCCCATCAGTCTAGAAATAAGACTGTGGTACAGGAGAAAGACACCAGCAAGCCTACTAAACCATCGTCTACCGACGATGAGCTCTATCATGTCTTCACCCCTCGGATGAAGGGCTTTATGGTTTTCATAGTCTCGCTCGTCGCGGCACTATCGGGTCTTTCCACCAACATTTTCTTCCCGGCACAACTTGACATTGCAGAGGTTCGTACATCTATCATGTCTACCTCCTCACAACAACAAGTTTATTGACTTCTTGCAGGATCTAAACATCACTCCACAAGTCGTCAATCTTTCCATCACAACATATGTCATAGCTCAAGGGCTTGGTCCGTCCTTCTGGGCGGTCCTCGCTGATCGCTCTGGTCGACGAACGACTCTCATATACACTCTGCTGCTGTATGTTGGTGCGAACATTGCACTTGCATTGACTACCAATGGCGCTATGTTGCTGGCGTTCCGTGCTTTGCAAGCGCTGGGGTCTTCGAGCACGATTGCTCTTGGTGCTGGCGTCATTGCCGACATTGCACCTTCAAGTCGACGAGGAGGTTATATCGGGTGGTTCTCTGGACGTGAGTTGATGCCTAGAATTTGGACTGAAGATGGTCTGTTCTAACATCTCTATCATAGTTCGTCAACTTAGCATGGCTTTGGGGCCTGTACTCGGCGGTCTGCTGGCAGGTGGTGCCGGCTGGCGCTCGATCTTTTGGTTTCTGGTCGCATTTTCGGGACTGTCGGTCGTGCTCATCGTTCTCTTCTTGCCGGAGACGTTACGTCGCATTGCAGGAAACGGCAGCACGCCACTCCACAGCTGGACGCAGCGCCCGTTGCTTTGGTCACTCATGCGGAAGGACATCAAAAGCATTGACGAAGAATCCTCAAATTCCGCACCACATCCAGAGATCAAGGACCCAGCAACACTCACGTGGATGACGTTCTTGGAGCCAATAACGTTCTTGAAAGAGCTCGATGTCGCGTGTGCGTTGGCTTTCGGTGCATGTATCTACACGGCTTGGAGCATGATGGTGGCTACTACGACGTATACCCTACAAGCAGCTTATGGCTTCACGACTATCGAGTATGTCTGCAATTCTTTGTACTGCCTTCAGAGTCTTGCTAATGTTTCTGCAGAGTCGGACTATGTTTTCTAGCCAATGGTATGGGATGCGTCGCTGGGTCTATTCTCGCTGGCCGCTCCTTGAACAGCGATTTCGCAACTGAAGTCAAATTGTGGCAGCATGCGAGAAACGAATCCTCGGAGCAGGCCTTCCCAGTCAAGAAGATACCAGTTTCATTCCCGCTAGAGCAAGCGCGACTCAGCAAAGGTCGTGTCTACAGCGTTGTCGCCATCTGCTCACTCCTGCTCTACGGCTGGTCTCTCACTGCCCACCAACACCTTCCGGAAGATGGATACTACAAGCTGTCGAACGCGCACTGGCTCGTGCCTCTTCTCGCACAATTCGTGGAAGGCTGGAGCACCACCTCCGTGCTTACGAGCAACAACGCATTCCTGGTGGATCTGTTCCCTGGCAAAGGAGCGAGCGTCACGGCGATCATGAACCTCACTCGATGTCTCACGGCGGCCGGCGGTGTCGCAGGCGTCCAGCCGTTCTTGGAGAAGTACGGTCCCGGCTGGACCAGCGTCCTTCTTGCGGGCATCTGCTTGGTCGGACTTGTGCCGTATTGCTTACATTTCAGATACGGCAATCAGTGGCGCGAAGCGAGGGAGGAGAGACGTGCGAGGGAAGCCGAGAAATGAGGCATATGACATGGTATCTGGGCATGACAACGATAGATATAGATAATATAGATCACGAGTAATGATGCATTTAGTCAACGGTCGAGGTCCTTGCAGGTAGATACATAAGGTACATGTAGGTGTATACTTGTCTTGCCCTGATCCGGAGCTTGCTGTTCCTTGCGCACACCCTAATTTTAAGGTACGGCATCCTTCCCGCTGCATTCCACAACTTTGCCTCGACTTCTGGAACTCTTTCGCGTCAATGCGTGACTTCACACTTGGATATATGGCATGAGGAAGAATTAAAGAAGTGTCAAGTCAACAACAGGAAAAACGATTTGAAAATGTCAGCCAACGCTCTCCTCACCGACTTCAAGTTCACCTCCATTCTCCGCTCGGACTCGGGAGGCAAGCGCATGATCCTACAAGGCACCATCGCCAATGCTCCCGCACTGCTCCTCGCCGAACGCGGCGCGTTCACCCAAGACCCAACGTACTGGAGCAACTTCCCACAACTCCTATCCAACATCCAAAACCTCGGCGACAACGATGTCTACAAGTGGTTCCTAGCCAACAGCCTGCCCTCCACCACAGACGGGACACCCACCCCAGCCGACCTCAAAATCAACCTAATCTACCCGTGCACCGACAAGCACATCAAGAAGTATTCCTTCCAGCAGTCGCGCGTCGTGCGCGAGACGCCCGCTATCTACACCCGCTACGTCCGGCCGTACATGGCGCGCTGCCGCGAACAGGGCCGGCTGAACTGGGTCTTCAACATCCTGTCCGGCGCCGCCGAGCAGGAGAACGTGCTCTTCCGCTCCGCCGAGCCCGACCCCGCCGACGACTTCCTGCTGCTGCCCGATCTGAACTGGGACCGCGCGACGCTGGGCTCCATGCACCTGCTGGCGCTCGTGCAGCGGCGCGATCTGTGGAGCGTGCGCGACCTGCGCAAGCGGGACGCCGTCTGGCTGCGCCATCTTCGCGACACGCTGACGCGCACGGTCGTCGAGCAGCTGTATGCGGGCCGCGTCGAGGCGGATCTGCTGAAGTTTTATGTGCATTATCAGCCGACGTACTATCATTTCCATGTGCATATTGTGCATGTGGACTGTGAGGCGACGGCGACGCAGGCGGTCGGCAAGGCGCTGGGGCTCGATCATGTCATCAGCCAGCTGGAGACGATGGGAGGTGGAGAGGAGGCGGGTATGGCTGATGTCGAGCTTAGCTATACTGTCGGCGAGGCGAGTGAGTTGTGGACGGAGATTCTCGCGCCACTGAAGGCTAGGGCTCAGCCGGTGGTTGGTGAGTGAAGGGGTCAGGGGATCCCTAGGGAACAGAAGTCGAGGTTCGATCTGAGCCTATGGAAAGCAGCGACTGCTTATCCATAACAAGGAAGTCTGGTGCCGAAGAGCTTGCGCGAAGAGTGATAGTGTTCAAGCTCTCCATGCATGAGTGGCGAACCAAGATGGCCACGTTGCTCTCTAGCGCAGCTTGCGGTTTTGAGTGGGAGACATCCCCGCGAGGATGACACCCATTGAGTCGAAGAAAGCATGTCAGATGATACACGAAGGCGACAAGGTGAGGAAATTTCAATACAGCAAAGGACATGGTGTCGCCATGTCGACTGCGTGGCGGTGAGAAGCGACAGGACTGGCATGTACTCAACATATAGTGGCATCTGGCAGACAGGACTTGGTTATAGGTAGGTAGGTAGACAAGTATGTCCGATGAGGATCGCACAGCTATCCTACTCCAACAGCCTTGCGGCCGCAGCCTCCAGATCGTCAAATGTCTCAATCTCACGATCTCCAGCGGCAGCCTTGGCACTCCGTTGCTGCGCCTTGTCGTTTTCGAACCATTTCTTCGGCCGCTTGGCTTCCCGCTCTTCGATCTCGCTGTCGCCAGCCCAATCACTGCTCTCCTCCTCATCATCCGACGACAGCGCCTGCGCGTCCGCCAGGAAATTCGCAAACCCATCTTCCGCCCCCGCCACTCCAGCATCACCTTCTCCTCCATCCTCTTCTTCCTCCTCCGCTTCTGCCCGTTCCCGCTCCTTCCGCTTCTCGCGCTTCGCCCGCCGTTTCTCCTTGACGACCGCTTTGTCCTCGACATCCGCCTGGCGCACGCGCTCAGCCTCTTCCTCGACGAAGAGGCGACGCTGCTCCTCGGCTTCTCCACGCGCGCGGAAGTCCTGCTCGTCTTCGAGCTCGTAGATCTCGTGCGCGTTGCCGTCCTCGTCGAAGACGAGTTTCGAGCCTTTGTCTTTAAAGCGCAGGAGCTTCTTCTTCGACTTGAGTAGCTTCTCGCGCCGCTTTGAGTCGATGAGGAGTCCGTCCTTGGCGCCCGCGAGGTGGACTGTTCTTGCTCCAGATTGAGGTGCGTTGCTGTCGGGGTCGGAGTCTGATGCAGAGGCCGAGTCTAGTGACTCGTCCACAGCTATGCGGCGCTTAACGTCGAAGAGATCGTCGTCCGCTTCTTGCTCGCCATCGAGATGATTCAGATTCGTGCTGTCATCCGCATCGTCTTTGATCATCTTCTGGTAGTGATCGGCAAGGATGTCCTGGTTTTGTCGTTCGAACATACGATCATACTTCGTACGGACACCGTTCTTCTTCGGGCCCTTCGCTTCATCGTCCACACTGTCTGCATCGCTGGCCTCGTCATCTGAAACAGACATGACTTGTCTCGAAGCATTCTTCTTCCTTTTTTGTTCATCAGCATCTACCTGCAGGAACTTGATCCGTGGTGCACCTGGTAATCCCAAGCTGGCCGCGTACTCTTCGAGTGGGTATTTGTCAAGCTTGAATATATCCTTGTCTTTTTGTATGTGTAGGCTGCGGATGTAGCTCGAAAATGCCTTTTGTCCTAGGTACTTTAAGGACGGGTCTTGAAAGCACATGCTCTGCAGCTGATTCTTGATGCTCGATTGCTTCTTGGCACGAACATTGATCCGCTCGATTGGCACTTTCTTATGCTCCAATCTTTTCAGCATGCCCTCCTCCTCGCTCGGATCGAGCAGAAGCACTGCTCGACCATCACGTTCGTATCTGGCTGTGCGCCCGACTCGGTGGATGTATGTGTCCGCGTCTTCAGGGCAGTCGACTTGTATCACCCAGTCCACAGCGGGAAAGTCCAGACCTCGAGCCACAACATCTGTGGCGAATAAACAACTATTCTTGGCTCGGGAGAACTTGTCGGTAATCTCGAGCCGCGCCGTCTGCTTTTGACGACCGTGTAGATGGAGTAGAGGTATACCGGGTTGCATATGACGAAAGGACTCGTACACGAATCGTACTTGCTTCGCCGAGGAAAAGAATACGAGGATCTTCGACTTTTTGCTAGCCTGGAGGAATGACCATAGAGTATCCAGCTTGTCTGGTAGGCGAGTCAATACATAATTCTGCTGTAATGTCGCAGGCGTTGCAGAAGCAGACGCTTCGTGCACGGAGATGTACTCGGGATCCCGGAGTGACAATCGTGCCAGATCCGAGACTCGTTTTGTTTGTGTCGCGCTGAATAGCATCGTCTGCCTGTCGGCTGGGAGGTACTCGACAATAGCATCTACATCCTTCTTGAAACCCATATCCAATATCCTGTCTGCCTCGTCCAGCACGAGCATCTGCAGATTATCCACATTGAAGGCTGCCGTCTGCGACAAGTGCTGCAAGATTCTGCCCGGCGTGCCTACAACGATATTCATGCGAACCAAAGCTGCTCTTTCGTCCGCCAGACTCTTGCCACCGATCAACAGTCCTGCCGCAAAGAGGTGTCCCTTTCGTCCCACGGTCCTCAACACCTCAAAGATTTGGATCGCGAGCTCTCGGGTCGGGGAGATAATCAAGGCTCCCAAGCCTGCGTCTGCGCCAACACATTGTGCACGATACAGGTTTTCGAGCACCGGGATGAGGAATGCTAAAGTCTTTCCACTGCCCGTCCTCGCAGCACCAAGAATATCCGAGCCCTTAAGGGCGAGTGGGATCGCTTTGGCCTGTATGTCCGTCAAGGTTGAGAAATGTGCTGCTTTAAGTCCTGCCTGGGTTGCAGGCGACAGAGGTAGCTCGGAGAAGTTTGTGTACGGCTTGATCTCGAGTTCCTCTACGGCTTTGACCAGATCTTCCGCGTTGACGTCGTCGCGTTTTCGCTTCTGTGGACGCACAGGTTTCTTGGCCTGCTTCGTACGAGCCACAGCCGGTGCCATGTCTTCTCGTATTATTGCATTGGCTGTGCGGCTTGGGCAAGTTTGCTTATAGCAAAAAAGTTATCGATTACAATGCACTGAGTCAAGTTCGAGATTCACATGTAAATTTCACGCGTTGCATGACTCGCGCCTATCGGTGACATAACATGTACAGATGTCTAGCTAGCAGTCAAGGCATACTCGACACTTCAACCTT
Organism: Microcyclospora tardicrescens; assembly: GCA_003012245.1. Taxonomy (NCBI): domain Eukaryota; kingdom Fungi; phylum Ascomycota; class Dothideomycetes; order Capnodiales; genus Microcyclospora; species Microcyclospora tardicrescens. The sequence goes on from PXOE01000049.1 coordinate 216,610, forward strand.
TTTGTACAACTACTTTTCTTAGCCACAGTAAGACCATGGCTGAGAAGCCCGAGAAGGATCTTGCCGCCCTCGAGGCCGAGCAAGCAAAAGAAGACGCCAGCATTCTCGATGCGTTAGACAGAGACGCCAAAGAATTCGACAAAGACAGCGAGATTGAGCGGATCCTGGCCGCTTTCCGTGCAAACGCATATGATGTACTCGACCTACAGCCTGGTGTCCCGGACGAGGACATCAAGAAGCACTACCGTAAAAAATCCCTCCTCATCCATCCAGACAAGTCCACGAATCCGCGTGCACCAGACGCCTTCGACCGGCTGGCCATCGCACACCAGACTCTCCTCGACGAAAAGAAGCGTGCTTGGCTCGACGAAGCGATCGCAGACGCGCGGATGCTGTTACTGCGTGACCTCAAGCTCACGGTCGATGACGAGGAAGTGAAGGACCCGGACGTCAACTTCATGAAGGCATGGAAGGAGAAGATCAAGTACGTACTCGCGGACATGGAGGCTCGGCGGCAGCGGCAGCTCAAAGCACAGATGCAGGAGGAAGGTCGGCAGCAGCGCAAGGACGATGAGGAGGCAGCGGAGAGGAAGCGAAAACGTGAGCATGAGCAGGATTGGGAGAAGACACGCGACCAGCGGATCGGGAGTTGGCGGGAGTTCTCGAAGAAGAAGGAGGGTGCGGGTGGTGGGGAGAAGAAGAAAAAGAAGATCAAGACGCTGGGTTGAAAGAGCCATGCATCACCTTGACTTACGAAGTCTGTAACGAAACACTCTACAGCTGCTTCAGCTTTAAGGAGGCCGAGCTGCTCTACTCGATCATGACCAGTCTGCCACTTGAAGAAGCTCGTTCATCACGTTAGCTCTGCGTCACCGTCGCGATCCAAGTTCGCTCACAAGAACGCGCACTCGGATACAGGATCGGCTACACGATCGAGTCTTCACTCGAAATCAGGTCAGATGCCACGTTGTACGGAACATTATAAGCAAGGTCACCCCCAGTGGGACGACCAGGTGAGGCTATCAGTCATGGATGTTCAGCGACCATGAATCAAGAACCTGACGCCTAAATAGATGCCTGACGGTGCGGTTAGCACTCACGATTTAGCTTCTGCTTGCCTTCACCAACGCAAGGCCACTCCACATCTGTAACCGCACGCCGACTTCGTGAAATGAATGGCCATATGCAGTTGTCAGTTGTGATCAAAACTCCAGCTTCACCGCATGCGGGCTTGTGCGAGGAAAGTCGCGCACACGTCCATATCCAGCACATGTTGTAGGTGTGAAGCAACAAAGCCAGGACTACATGGATGTCCATTGCAATACTCATAAGAGTAACATTGAGCTGGACCATTGACTTGCATAGGGATTCCCTTGTCTGCTTCCGTCGCTGCTTTCGAACGTCCCTGCACATCCATTTGACCGCACTCTATAAGTCGGATATGCGGGGCACGCGTCAAAGTCCTTATAAAGACTGAGTTTCGGCAATTCCTCTGTCACCAGAACTAGGAACACCCTGCATCTACTGTGTGCTAATTACGTGCTGCTGACGATCCGTTTGCTGCCGTCGACTGCAGAAAATGTACATTGATGTAACCGATCCTGAGTCCTGTCAACGTCATGACGACTTCCCGACTCAGCTCGAGGTACCGTAATCATGTCGAAGGCATGTGGTAGAGACATTTTATAACAGCCTTACTTCCATCTTTTTCTGTTCATTCGATCAATTATATCATTGCTCCATTCAAGATTGAACCGCTCTCATTCGTCATTCTGCTCTTTCTTAATCAACTCCCTCCATGATGGCACCCACATCACAAAAGAGCTGGACCGTAGCCGGCAAGAGTGGTTTCGACGACCTCAAACTGAACACAGATGCGCCCATTTCAGAGGTGGGCGACAAGGATGTCTTGGTCAAATGTATGGTCTCATCCCACTTCCATTTGCGACAATAGCTAACCACTCCAAACAGTCCACGCTGCATCTCTTAACTACCGCGACCTGATCATCACCAAGGGCCAGTACCCCTTTGCCCAGCGTGATGGCGTCGTCCCGGCCTCCGATGGCGCAGGCGAGGTTGTGCAAGTTGGCAAGAATGTCCATCGCTTCAAGGTCGGCGACAAGGTCCTCACTCTCTTCAACCAAGCCCACATCGCCGGCAGCCTCGACGCATATTCCGTTACCACCGGCGTTGGTGGAGTAGTTGACGGCACGCTCCGACAGTATGGTGCCTTTGACGAGCAAGGCCTTGTCCATATGCCAAGCAACCTCGACTGGCGCGAAGGCTCGACTCTAAGCTGCGCCGCTCTGACCGCCTGGAACGCGCTCTACGGCCTCAAGAGCCGCGAGCTCCTCCCGGGCAGCTGGGTGCTCACCCAAGGCACAGGCGGCGTGTCGATCTTCGGCGTGCAGTTCGCCAAAGCGGCCGGCGCACGCGTCATCGCGACGACCTCATCAGCCGAGAAGGGCGAACGCCTGAAGCAGCTCGGCGCCGACCACGTGATCAACTACAAAGAAGACACGAACTGGGGCGAGACGGCGAAGAAGCTGACCGGCGGCGCGGGCGTGCAGCACGTCATCGAAGTCGGCGGGCCGAACACGATGAAGCAGTCGCTCAAGGCCGTCGCCATCGACGGCGTCATCGGCATCATCGGCTTCCTCGGTGGAGCCAAGAGCGAGGACCAGCCGACGTTCCTCGACTGTCTGAACAACATCTGCACCGTGCGTGGCGTGCTCGTCGGCCCCCGCTTGATGTTCGAGGAGATGAACCGCGCGATTGAGGCGAATAATATCAAGCCTGTTGTGGACCCGACGACGTTCACGCTCGAGCAGGCCCGCGAGGCGTATCAGTTTATGTGGGATCAGAAGCACTTTGGAAAGGTCGTGGTTAATGTTGAGTAGGAGTTGGCACTGCGGGAGGAGATGGCTGGAGGAGGAGGTGTTCCATCCTTGGTGAAAATGTACATGTAGCAATAGGTTGTTCACTATCTATACGACGAGTATCACCCAAAAGTTATGGACATCTAGTGATGCCATATGATGTCCTTCGCCACGAGTGGAGACACTAAAGGATCCAACTCGCGTACATGTACACGCAGATCCCATGAGCAGTTGTATCGGTACACGTAGATACCAGATATATATATGTAAGAGTATATGCTATACAGACATCAGGAAAAAGCAGCCATATCCAGACAGAGACAGACAGAGATCACATGATATCTCAAAGTCTGATTGTAAAACATAGAAGCCATAAAATGTTCATTCGCATGGGTATCAAGTCTTTTCGCCCGCAGCGCGGTCGGATGTGTTCAGGCGGGTCGTTGTCCGCCGGCCATCCAGAAGGTATTCCAACACTTTCCGAGGTCGAATAAAGAAAACCGTGATCAGTCCAGAACGTCAAAAGAAAAATTAGGTAAGGATCGATTCTGTATGTGGTTGTGTTGTATCGAGTGTGATCCACCTCGGGGTGGCGATTCATTAGCAAGCATGTTTGAGGCTTTCGTCGAGTCGCCCATCGGGTGTACTCTCGAAGAATGCTGTTTCTCGACATTGGGTCGCGCCACGTGTTTTGGCACTTCGTTCTCTCTTCTTGTTACTTCTTCTCCTTCCTCTGCTCTCTCTTCGTTTCACGCCTCTCCGTCTCCATTGCAGCGTTGTACATAACCAGAGACAAGGAAAATGGTAGTTCATACAGATTCGCAAGCAAGATCAGCACCAAATATGGTGTCGAAAGTGGTGACAGAAAACCTCAGCTCTCCGCGCCCTACGAGAAATGCGTCCGGGTGACATGATGTGTGACAGCCGATTCGTCGCCTTCGAACAGTCCACAAACCGGGCATTTCGACACCGTGCTCGACCCTGCAGAACCTGATTTTGCCGCTGGTTTGGAGAAGTTCTTGATGGCTAGGCCAGCAAACTGCGCGTGGTCGGGTACGATGGTGTTAGAGCCTGCCGAGCCACGCGATGTATGGGATGTGCGACTTGATCGGTCGACATTGTTGCTCTCGATGCTGCTGTTACGATGTGCAGGATGTTGGGTGGTATCAGGCTTTTCTGGGGCAGCTGCCGCGTACGAGCTTTGTCGGGGCGGGTATGTGGGAGACGGTTGAGGGCTTTGCTGTGAAGGTTGTGGTGGCGTGTAGGCGGTATATTGTGTAGGAGGGCTTGCAACACCAGAGCTTGAGGTTGTTGAGCTACCAATCGAGTTGCGCACAGGGGGTGCTAGCATTGTGTTATCACCCGGCAGCTCTGCGGTGAAACTTTGGCTGGCTCCGAAGTGTTGACTTCCCACCTGTGGTCGGAGAGGTGCCGGATAAAGGCTCTGTGGTTGATGCATGGACCCTGGCATCTCGTAGACATTTGGGACACCCGCCGTGCTTGCTGACCTTGACGCCTGTGAGATATTGTAGCTGGGGTTTTGGTATGGCCCACCATAGCTTTCCCGCTTGCTGCGACCGTTGGTCTGTTGCGCAATGTCATGATAGCGGCCGAATCCTTTCGAATCAGTCACTGGTGAGTAGATGGAAGAGCCTGCCCGGCCTGTGCTTGAAGTCGGACTGCTTGGAAAGTCTGTAGGCGATGGAGGTGGTCGATCCGCAAAGGTTGGCGTCATACTCGGTTTGGCGGTCTTGAGTAAGCCTTGCTCGAACATAGCATGCAGTTTCCCTTCGTCCAGAAGCTCAGCCTTGCGGGTCAAACGCGAGATCATGACACCCGTCGCAGCCATGGCTTCCTTCTTGACGAACCCTGTAGTCAACGGGACGGCGCAAATGATCTCAACGTCCTCGCGCAAGTATAGTCCATCCAGTGGTATGTCAAGACCTAACTCTCGCGCCTCCCTTGGCTCTCCCGGCTGATTCCCTCCAATGCTGTATCTGTTGCGCATGTCCACACCCATTGGCGCGTATACGTGTGTCTGCAGGCCCCATGGTTGATCATGGAACACACCCTTGAATGCGATCTTTTTCTTGAGGCCGAATCCCCATGTTATGATCTCGGAGATCTCGTACCATTGCGAAAAGTACTCGTCAGCAGCAGCGTCGCGCGGCGCATCGACGGCTTTGACTCCAGTCACGAGAGGATTGAGTTCGATGACCTCGACATGGCTATGCAGCATGTCCAGCGCCAGCTGTCTCGGCACATTGGCGGGCAGCGGAGTGATCTTGGTGTAGGTGGTTTTCTTGCCCATGACGAACGGCCAGGAAGGCGGTGATGGGCTTGTTTCCTAGGTATGGTGAAGAAGAGAAGTGATAGGAAGCCAAGAATCAAGACATCGGATAGGTGAATGAATGACAATACCGGGGTCGCAAGACAAACCTGTCAGAGGGAGGAATATGGGATCATCACGTAGCTGGCGCAGCTGTCACATAGCTCTGCTATATGTGGACGGCCATCGATAGGTGGCGCTTCGTCATCCTCCGGAAGCGTTTGTCCCCGCTGTCGTTCGGTTTGGGGGCTATGGCGTTCCAGCCCCAAGAATAGCGACCGAATGATCGCCAAGCGCGCTTGTAGGAAATGACAGAATGACAGTTCACGACGGGACATCGCGTCGCGTTCGACACTGTAGCGACTACATAGAACTCGCAGGATGAACTCACCTTGAATCTTGTTCAATTGTAGGAGCGTGGGTGAGATGGTGGAGATCAGTACGACCTGCCGCCGCACACGTCTGTGTAGCTACTGTAAGTAGGCGCAACATGGCCAAAACGTGGTTGCGCAGCCAATGATCGCCGAGCATATCGCCAAGCGAACTCGACTTCACCTCACTTTAGTGCCGGCTCGTCCTCGTCAGCTACGCATTTCGATCATCTCGTCATGAAACGGCACGATCCAAGGATTAGTCGACATCAGAAGCTGCGGGAAGTCAAGCGGGAGAAACTGACGCTGTACGAAAGGCGGGCTTTCTCAACAGACTCCCCTTGCTTGCGAGCAGCATTGCTTGATATCTGACAAGCTGATACCCTTACAAAGGTCGAGGGAGTCAATCATCTTGACCGACTTGGCATCGTCAGTGTAATACGTTACTGCCGCCGCTACGGACTCCTATTATTGAGGTTGTTGCAATGCTAAAGACCCGTTCGATTGCGTGGCCTTACGGCGTCAACAATCTCAACTCCCATGGAGACCCCATATCCATGTCTAAAACCGCGACTGTCATATCACAGGATTCATCAGTCTTCTAGAGACCGCCCGAGCGTCGTCTGCAAGACGCTCTGTCTTTTGTCCTTCGACTTGCTGCTTACCGCACAGCACTGTGCATGACTGTCAGCTGTTGATTCTGAGCGGTGCTCTGACTTGGTGCTATTGTGAACAGTATGGACTGAGACGGTGTACCAAGGTAAGTCTTTTGCGTAGTATCGTAGCACAAGCCCCCAGATACGATGCACCACGCGCCTTTCCTTCTTTCAGTGGTCTGTAAAGATCCGTGCTCTCATCGTCTTGCACTCCAAACGTGCATTGACAATGGTATGTCGCTCGATTCTTTGTCATGAATGTTGGCAACACCTCCTTTCCTTGCGTCGCTCCACTACTTCTTCAGCAGCAATCTATATACAGCCATGCGACCTCCGGTCGAAGCTGTACTGCCCAGGACACTCGACAACTCTTGTCTGCTCCTGACTGTCACGCCATATATATGTCTATATTTCTCCTCTGACAAGCGGATACACTCGTCCTAATAGTATCTCCTTCGAATCACGCGTCTTGCCTCCATAACGCGACGATGAAGCATGAAAGGTACCACATCACGCTCCACGACATGCCGTGGATAGGCATACTCATGCGTGCTGCGCATGATGACGGTCTCCGTATATTGACCAGTATTATGCGCACGAGACGCTATTGTCCATGACTATGGGGTGTCATGATCACGATACCGCCGTGCACATGGTAGCGATATGAGCATTAACTCATGATCGCGGTGACACGAATTGCTTGCCCCGAGAATGAGGCCATACTCATCAACATACAAAAGCTGTCTTCTCGCACCGAGTAAGAGCTCACAGCACTCCATCCACCATCAACACCACCACTCGTACCAGGATTCTTCTTGGTACACCTTCGGACTGTAGGATCAGCGCCCTACCTGCCATACCAGTCACCAGGTTCTCTACCGTGGTTGCAGGTATGTCGGAACGAAACTCACACAACAACGCAAACGACTACTGGAATAACTTCTCGAACATACCGCATGGACTACCATGGCCGGAGGACTACGACATGGCTGTTATCGATGATGGCTTGAACTCTACTACTCCAGTTGCCGACGGTAATGCCAGGAACCATTGCGTTGAGCATAAAAATACGTCTCAGATTCCTGACAATGCCGTCCCAGTCGTTCACATCGAGCCTTCTTCTTACACGCCTCATACATACGATGGCAGCAATCCTGTGGAAGAGCAAGGTCTTCGTAATCATGCCTTCGCTCAGCAAAACATGGTTCCGGCAACTCCAACCTTGATGCTGAATTCGTCCCAAATGCACAAGGGTCCGGTGACAGCGAAGTTGGAAGAACCCACTGCCTCATCTCCTGTGCACTTCGATCCGAATGGGGTTGACATGATGCCGGATATGGAAGCAGAGTATCAGCAGGCGCTACTTGATTATACACCCTTGGAGCAATTCAATCAGGTTCCGAGCCATCGACAGGAAGGAACTGTCATCGAGCGTCCTTTAACAGACGAGGTATCGAGGCAGGATTATCAGGCGCGGTGAGTCTTCAATTTCATATTACTCCGTTATTGGCTCTACTGACTCTATTCTTGAAAGGTATCTGACAAATGGGACGCACATGGCAAATAGCGGAGCCTCAGGCTACGCTAGCCACGGGGGTAGAGATTCAGTCAATGATTTGCGATCGTTCGACTACGGCCTGTCACCTGCCAGTGCGGAGCTCGCGCATCCGACTTCTGGACCCATGTGGCACGCTTCCAGAGCATATGCCGGTATAGCGAAAGCTTCTCGAGGTCAGCTGAGTCCCGCGATCGTCCCTACAGTCACGGCCAACAGTGCACGTCAGATGTACCCGTCACCAAACGACAGTTTGTACAATCTTCAGCTCAAAGACTCAACAACGGGAGTGGGTCGCGTTACACAAGACCATGCCGGATTATCGAGACCGTCAAGTTATGGATACCAGCAGTTGCAACCGGCTCCAGTTGGTGAACACTATCTTGCACATTCACCAGACCACGCGAGATCCTTGCCAGGCCCTGGATATAAGTACTCAGCTCAACACACAACTCTTGCTCAGAAACGGCAACCGGTCAACTTCAGATACAGGGGCAACGCACCCGCTCCCAATCACGTGCATCCTGGTCAGCACCATCTCATACCGTCTGCATATCTTACGGAGCCCTTCCAGCAGCCCGACAGGAACTCGATGTTCAACGGCGCCGCTACTCGTGGTGTTGGAGACTCGACGATGTTTGGAAACGGCACGCCCTCCGTACTGGGATCTCTGTCACCTCATCCGAGGCAAGGGCTGCTGGATCGGTCTTCAGCTGATGGGCTGAATCGATCGAGTAATACAGACGAGGCTGGCATTGGTCATGGCGATAGCCGCCCAGCACAGCGATATGGGCGTGGCAATCCAATGTGCGCTGATTGTCGCAACACCTTCAAAAGAATGCCGGGCGACGACCCGAACAAGGATCGCTGCAAGCGTCATTGGGAGGCTTACCTCAAGAGTCTGAAGCCCCCACCAGTGTTCACCATGGACGCTGCAATTCCGGACAGTGAGGCTGCTCGGAATGAGGTCTTCCCAAGAGCACTTCCTTTGACCATTCCAGACGACGACTGGGAAGTGCAGGATGAAGATCACTGGGTCGCTCGTTTCATCGCTGCGATCAATAAACCCTACTTGAGCAATCCGCACACAGATGTTCAATACGGCACAGACCAATGGCTCCTCCAGCAGCAAAAAGAGCTGAATATGAAACCCGCGCAGGACAGCAGCGTCCTTCGCGGCTCCTATACTGACCGCGCGGTCACCGCCCGTGTCCGTCTCCTCTATATGTGTGTGCGCACCTACCACGCAGGCGGCGTGCCACCGTACCCGGCCGGCGGCGACAATTGGGGGTACATCGAAGACCCGAATCTGAAATGCTCATCGCGTCTGGCCGAGATCGAGCAGCATCTCTCAGTCGACAAGCGGATCTGCATGAATGTCATCGAGGGTCGTGGTGTCCACGCCTTTGCACAGAGTCCGCACAACTATCTGACGCGCAAGAACGCCAACAGCCGCAGCAATACAAAGAAGCGCGAGTACATCGCTGTCGGCAAGACTGCGGCGGCGGAACAGGCGGAACACCCCGAAGCGCGCCGGCCGCGCAAGAGGGCTCGCATGAATGGGGACTGAAGTGTTGGTGGTAACGATGATGGCAACGGTGATCGCGGATGAAAGTCTGGACTGGAGAATTCGGCGGAGATGCGAATCCTTGTGCTTTCGATTTCTTGCGAGATGATAGGATAATTTTAGGATGTTACGGAACACAAAAAGGGGACATGCATGTTTTCATAGCCGATGGAAACGAAACTCGATTGGCGTACTGGAGCTTGCTATGTAACACGACATTTTAGCGTTCGTTTCAAACTCGACCTCACTTCTTTGTTATGTCTTCATTCCATTCGGTTGATCTCTTGTTGTCGTTTCCACGTGCTTCTTTGATTCCATGTGCGCTCTTGTTGGGGCCGATAACCTTCTGCGTTCCATTTGTCCTTTTTTGGTCCGCCACTATTTGCTTCCACGACCTCCCCCGATTCCATGTATGCTCTTGTCGGGCCGACGATATGTTGCGTCTCGTTTTCTTCCTTTCATCCGCCAGTATTTGCTTCCACTCTTCCTATGATTCGCATTTTCGCAATCCCCATGTTTGATCCCTTATCTTTCATCTTGTTCAGTGGTCTTAGACCGTATTCGAACTCGAGTCGTGCCCTATGTGCTCTCTCTTGCTGCGAATCCCGTCCCCAGGAATCTTGCATGTGCACTTCTGCATCCACCAGACTACATGCTGTATGTGCTGCGGAACTTTCGTTGTCACTTAGTCTTGCGTGCACTCTATCGACCTCGACTTCGATCTGTTTCATGATTTCTGGTCTTCGCCACCAAATCTCTGTAGTACCTTGCCGGGTGCTCTGCTATGAAGACTTTTCTTCGTGATGCTTTTCGGCATCCTGCTGGCGCACCATATGGTTCGCGTCGTTGCGTGCAAGAACGTACGAATTCTGATAGTGGTGATAGCAATATATATGCGTTTGTCGAGCTTGTAGTGATGGAGTGCCGTCTCTCGTGTTATAATGGTGGATTGTGGTATTCTGCTAATTAGCATTGGAGATGCTATCATCCCAATAGAGTTCGGTGTTGTGTTATTCCATGGGAGGATGCTCTGCTGGCCCAGGCTCTTCCCATGAGCGGTCTGTGCCGTGACGAAGTTTCACTGAACATTGCTGCCAAGTACTATCATTGCTTAATTACAGGTTGTTGATTGCAGTGACAGAGGTACCGAGTTTGTGGGGTACGTTCTGCACTTTCCAGTCATCGTGGACCCCATTAAGAAGAGGTACGTCGTTCAGAACAGGCGTAATCTGATCGCGCTGAGCATGAACCCTCTTCAGCAATAGCTCGCGTCTGCAAGCCGGTCCCCGCTGGCGTTGCATTCGGCCGTCTTGCAGCCGGAACGAGGAGTATTAGGGGCTGGGCTTGCGGCATTGTCGGGATGCTCGTTGCGGGACGGCCGTTCCCAGTCGCCTTGCACCCTGCCTGTGGGCACATGAGGACGTCTAAATCCTCGTTTCCAGGCCTTTGCGGTATCATCTGCTGTTCGCTATGGGACGGCTGTCCCAGCTCGGCTTATACCCTGCCTGTGGCACATGAAGGCGTCTAAGTCTCCATGGCTGTGGCGATGATTGTTTTAGACGCCCGCGCACGTGCAGTTGCTGAGACGGTTTCTCTCGCACAACCAACAAGTACAATATAGGTACTCCAGGTTGCTCAATACTTCTTTTTGTAGAGCCAGGTCCGGTATATATAGGAGCCCTGATCTTGCTTGTCTTTGTGGTATCCCAAGCAAGTCGCGGTCGAGCAGCGAGAAAATTCTAATGCCTTGCGTGGCCACTCATCAATGAGGTTCAATCTCGCGATTATACAGAGGGCTGATCTTGCTTGTTTCTTCTGGTAGTAACAGTTCTCGAGCTTGGCGTAGCACTGTATGGCAATTCCTCTAGGATCCGCGGAAATTGTTGTTAGTAGCCCATCTCATAACCATTGATGTTGAGCCACTTTGCGATTCTCACTTTGCACGATATGGCCTGCGAGTCGTTGTAATGCTCGGGTAGACAAAAGCGCGCTTTGTGTTGTCTGCACGCCCGACCAACGCCACGCTCTAAGTTATAGTTCGCTAGATTACCAATATATGTGCGATCCTGGCCATGTGTAAAGTCCAGCCATATCGCGCGAATGGGCTTTGGCGCCGGCGCTTTCGCCTCCATTTGTCGGGTAGAAATGTTGCGGAATGCGTGTATCCCTGTGACGCATATAAAAGAGATACGTCAAGGTTGTGGTAGAGACAGAACGCCCAGAGTTGTGAACTGTCTATTGTGGGATCATATGTGGGCTAACCAAAATCACCATGGTTTCTGACCAGTGTGTATCGACAGGCCATTTAACTTGAGAATTCCACCACTGGCTGGGAGCTTCGTTGATCCGTTGGGGGCTTACTTCATCGTGTACGACTACCGCGCCTTCGGAACGACGATGCCTCGAATAGGAGCCGCGCTTCTCCAGTTCTGTTTGAGGCAACAACGTGATGTTCTGGAGCTCTGATATCTCCTGGTAGGGCGTGGTGGGTGGTACTGCACGTTACAAGTATATGTATGGACTCGATGTGTAATGCTGATGTATAGATATGGGAACAAGACATAGCGGTTGTCGAAGTCATATCTGTCAGCGAACACAAGATGCATATAGAAGCCTTAGGATCATCCTGGATGGGCTGTTCGCAGATGCTGCACTTTTTGATGGGGTTTGCGGCCATTATAAAAGTAGGCAGCGACCCGGTGGAAGGACATTGTATAAGTGATGGGTAATATCACCTGGTGTTATGCGACTGCCGCACGAAAGGCTGGACATGCGCATTGTTTTCGGCCGGCATCCTCTATACGACAGGAAGCTCATGTAACATGAGGGTCTCCATGCTCGTGATAGGATAGGCGTATTGCTTTCGACGCGGCGTCATTTTCATAGGGTAGGAAGCTCATCCACCAGGGGGTTCTCTGTATTCGCGATAAGGTAGGCGCATGATTTTTGGGGAGCCATTCTCTTTAGGAGCTTCAAATTTGGCATCCCGCTTTTGCGGCCCTTGCGAGCGCGTCTGGAACCTGCTTGGCTATGGCGAGTGTTTGACGGATCGTGAGTCGCAGAAGCTCCTAGAATCGGAGCTACGACCTTGTGAGACAGTCTGGGCTTAGTTATCGATACCGCGGATTTGGACACAGACGACGTTATTGGACTTAGCGGCTCGTTAAGCGTGGTACTTGAGGATTGTGAGAGCGACGGTGCTGTATCCTCGACACCTAGATCTATCAGATCGCCGACAGGGGTTACGAAACTGCGAGGCGTGGCGGCGGTTTATCGAGCCGTTGGCAAGCAAGGGGCCTCATCCCTGCGTTTGCCTCTCGTCTAGGTGTCGCGCCCGAGTGTGAGCAGCTTTTGAGTTGCTACCCGTCTAGTTTGACAGTCGGTCAGCTCATCGAAACCTTCTGTAACTTTACGATCGCTGTCGCTGGCCCTCCTCCGACTAGCAGCAGGCAAATTGCTCTAGCTATCGGTCGGCTGATGCTGTTCGAGATAGGACGGTGTTAGCAGTTGGCATTCTGATTGAGGCTGCGCCACCTGCCATAAGCCTGCCCGTGCCATACCGGTCCAGCTTTCTCCTCTAATAAACAAGGATGTTGACACGACCCCCGCTTCCTGCTCATAGGACAGCAAGTTCACGTAACATGCGGTTCTCTGTACTCGCGTTAGGGTGCGAGCATTATCCGCGCGAGACCATAGATCGCGAAGCGTCTCTTAACTGCAGTTCTGCCCATGTTGAGCTGTGAGCAGCGAAAGTCATAGCTCTTGCTGCTCTTCCGGCCATGTAGCCACTGATTCGCGGCAAGCCTCCACATATGATCCTGAAGCTCCTGCAGGGGGAATACTTCACGGGAGTCTTGTGTCCGGCCAGAAAGTACATGTCTGTTAGCAGACATCGGGCGGCGATGAAATCCCTGCCGCTTCTTAGGCTGCTTAACTGGATTATCTTGTAGTCAGTAACCGGAGTCTCGAGTGAACGTGATAAGGAGGTAATCACTTGTTCATCCGATCGCATTCTCATTCAAGAGGGGTTGCGCGACGATAGGTGTCCCCCAAAGTCGATAATCGCGACTCTGCCGATACTTGGGTCTCCTTCTTGGTGTGCATTGTAGCAAATGACATTTCGTTCCTGCGCATTCCCGCACCCAGAATAGATCGGCTTGCTCGGCACAGATCCGGCAAGAGAGCACATCATAGTCTCGTCTGCTGTCTCGAAGCACAGGATTATAGGTTCGGTAGACATGTGGCCGATGTCGTACAAGCCTAGTCTTCTCACCGTCGTGCAACATGCCGACTTGGCAGGGCGCGTAAACGCTTTACTGCGAGGCTAACTCTCGCTTGCTCACTAGGTATCTCGTTTTCGTCGCCGGAGCCCGCGAGTATCCGCGTGCTATACGGTGATCCGAATCTAGCAGTGGCGGTGAACTGGATGCATTTTTCGCCTCCATGGCGATGTCGTGCTCAAACGCCATCAGACCCTCGATCACCTCTGGTGAATCCGCTTGCACAGCGGTCTCTGGAGCTGCATAGCTCTCTGAGGTGGGTGGTTGCTGCGACCATGGTGCATTCTCGCCGTTTAGGGACGACGCGTCGGAACTAAGGCTCGTGAGGAAACCCGACTCCTTGTCGATTTCTGTCCCGGTAGCGCTGGTTTCCGGATCCGAATCGAGCGGCGGCAGCGAACTGGATGGCTCTCGCCCGGGACCTGCTACCTAGGCAGGTACGCGAGCGGGTTTCTGGCAATTTTTGACGGCCGATCTGTTTGATACAGCTGATGACGTCGTTCTACCACTGCTCTTTGTAGCGGATTGGCCACATATGGACAAGACAGCATGAGGTTCTTCTCGACGGCGCTGTAAATCGCGGCGAGGGGCACGGCGGCTCGTCATGATCAATGTCGTCTTGGCGGATACGGGCTCTGGGCATTGCAGAGCAATAAACTTGCCAACCATGACATCGCAGAGCTTCCCGGACTCGAGACCATCCAGCGCCAGGAGCGCAGGAGTAATGTCACCTGCTCGGACCGTCTTCCACATAATTAGGCTGTGGGGTTATTCTCGCTAGGAGAAAGTGCATGTCCATGTTCTTAGACTGCTGGACAGTAAGACCAGCAGCGGCGGGCACTTGAGGTGAGCGTCCCGGTGCTACGGCCTTTCACTATACTATAACGCGCAGGCCGTTTCTGCGCATGAACCGTTCGTCTTGGCGGTTGGGGCCCGACCAGCATCTCCATAGATGTGTTTGGTCTGGTCACGTTTTTGGTCGTGTCGTGCCTCTCCGCCGGACATATTGCGGAGGTATGCTAGTCGTAGCCATTGCTCATCCTTCTGCACATGCTCGAAATCTGGCGCAGGGCGGTTTTGTCGCTTATTGTCCTCGCCAGCTCTCCAGCTTGATGTGTGGCCGCTGGTGTCAAAAGCAATATATCACTTTCTGGAAGTTTGCGGCCGACCTTGCGATCCATGCAGCACCCACCGCGGTCCACCAACCTTGGTGGAGGTCCATACTGGCGCGCTTAGGGCAGAAAGCGTTTTGCCGAGTACGTTGTGCTGACGGAACCAGACGGAAGTTCCGCTAAGGAGTCGTTGCGCGCGTGCACGAGTCCGACAGTCGAAATTGATCCAAGCCATCTTCTAATGAAACAATGTACAGGATCAGTTCCAACGCACACGTATCGACCTCGGGATTGCCCCGAATGGGCTGACCACAAGTTGAAATTCCCAGCCAGGACTCGTTGCTTTAATCAAGCAGAGTGTTTTCCACACAGCAATTTTGACTCGAGGCGCTTTTCTCCATAGATTGAACTGCATGCCACCAAAAATATTGATGTATTTGTCGGACAAGCAGCCACTCTAACGCTCATCTTGCTTCCATCATATTTGAGGCGTCGATTTCAGACAACCAAGACTCCATAAATGTGTCGAGGCTGCGTATAATTCTGATGAGCTCGGTCGGAAGAGTCGTCAAGACCACCACGCCTACTCTCGGCATAGCATTGGTTTGACGAGTCTTGGTGGATCTGTTCGGGCGGGTCCACCATTAGGCTTTAGATCCTGCTGCCCAGACACTCATGGACGATGCTGATATGTCGTTCGAGGTCTGCGAGGCCTTGGTGCTGGCCGTGGCTGCACCGCGAGTTCCACCATCCCCTCGGTGCTATGAGCAGCTGCAATTGCCGAATGTTCTGTTCCAACTGCCCGTTATCATCCGGCATTCTCCAGGGAATAAATGGTATGTGCAACCCCCGTAGTCGAAGCCTGTCGTTATGGCGCTTATGTGGTTGCTCCTGGATGGACGGGTTCTTTGGGAATGTCTAATTTACCCGGAGAGCACTGCTCATGCGTGCCATCTTGAAGGCGGAGCAGTCCTAGGTCCTTGAGAACCTGCATAACTTTGTACTGTCGAATCGCGTTCTGCCCTCTTGCAAGGCTGGGACGGTTTTCACATCTCACCACCGAATGAGTCGCTCACACATTGGCGAATTCGATGGTCCCGACGTCCAGGTCCCGAGACACATATCGGTCTCGATGCAGCACAGCGCATACGCTTAGCAGCTGTCGCCGTATACGATTTTCGCAGCCTTCGGTGAGGTAATGCCGTTGTTGCCGTGTGTCAAGTATCATGCCTATTGGCACACAAGGGGGCTGTACATCTTCCATCGGCTTGGTGACATGATTCGCCTTCATTGGAGGAAGGATAGTTGTACATAGGGATTCTGCATGCGCCTTCAGACAATTCTCTAAAACAAAAGCTCACTCGTCTAGAGGCTGCGCGATACCCATGGTCCCTTTGTGGCAATGCCAGACGAGCATTTTTACTCGTTGGCGGCTGACCAGTCGAATGCCGATTCAGCGGAGGAGCCCCGGAGCCAGGTTTTTGTTTGATCTCAGATGTCGAGCTGTAGTATTTGCGCCACGACCGGTAGTACGGAACCTTGTATGTGGAAGATCCGATAGGATACATGCTGGTGGATCGGCTGTTTCCCCATCGCTTCGAAGGGAGTAAATTCTCTTCGATTGGCGTGTTGTCGCCTGAGAAGGTCTTTGCCTCTTTGTTTTGCTGCTGTTGCTGATGTGGAAACAAAAGTGGTATTGTGCGGGTGGACTTACAGGTATATATAGTCTTCCGGCTGTCGTGAGGATCACGATGTGGTCGCCGGCGTCACGCTCACCTCCAGGACCCAGAGCAGAAAAGTTCACTTACTCTACAACATGCACGCGTCTCCTCCGCGGCGTCAGTCTACACTCTCCCTACGCTGCATTATGCTGTGATCAGTCGCTGGCGGTCCGGCGGATATGAAGGGGCAGAATCAAGGTGCTTCATCGTGGTCTGTGACAGTTTAGCTCATAGCAATGATGCCTGCGGAGGTCCGCCGTTCATTTGTGACCAGAGGACTCGCATGACGGCGGGGATTCGATGTATTGGGGCCCTAGGGAGACGCATGTGGTCTATGGATGAGCCCTGAGGCTGTCGTCGGCGCATGCGTGGAAGCGCGTGCGTTGTTATACTTGAGAATAAGCTTAACTGCGGCGCTGATCTGGTGGTAAGAGCATGACAGGCAGGAGATCTATCCACGCCGATGGGCTTCTGCGTTCTACAAGTACTGTTCGAAGGTTACTCACTCGTCCAGAGCGTGTACAGACGGTATGATCGTGCTCGCGGCAGTGAGTTGTGTGGTTACAGTTGGTTACAGGCGACGAGCGCAGGAAAGGGGCCTCGGAACTCTTGCACACCGAATCTGGAATGCGCTTGGCAACGAATGAATGCTATTCAGACAGACCGTACTTCATGTCAGAGCATCGATACTCTGATTATCATGCTATGTCGAACCCAAGAAGGAGAAAACTTCCCTCACTTGTTGATGTACGTCTGTGGTTGGATGCACGACTCGAAAAATTTGTCACTAACAATCTTCCCTCACAGCCAGCTCTATTATTGGATTTGTCTGGCAAGGGTCTAGAATCGCACTTTTACGCAACAGAAAAGGATCAAGGTCAATACAACAACGCTTTTGGCAGCTCGATGGCAGCACAGACTCGCTCGCCCATTCGGTCGACTGAGACAACGAAATGTCGGTGAAAGAGTAGGGGTGGATACACACAGTTTGTGGGCCTTGTTATCACCGATCCCGAAAAGGAGCGTCTTCCAATCCAGGTCTTGCAATGTGAACCCCGCAAAGCCACCGTTTTGCACCGCTTAGGCTCCGGCCATGTTTATGCAAGTAAAATGTTGTGGTACTGCGGGGATAGGCAGAAACATTGTTGCGGCCGTGGACGGAACGAGAGAGGTCATTTGATCACTAAAATACTGGAGCACCACGCCTTGAACTGTCGTTGTCGTTGTCGAGTCAGCCGGAGCACACGGAAGGCAGACATACGACGCGCTGCGGACGACCAGCATTGCTGGATTACGAACAACTTTGTGATCGGCGGCGACGGGGTCCTGCCTGGAGACATCTAGCCAATTAATATGGACAAAGTTATGAACCATGCCCGCCGGATCTCCTTCCAAAGCCCCGACTAGAAGACCAAGAGAGACAATAGAAGAGCGATCCAAAGGAGGACTGCAAGAACGGAACCGCTAATTACGACGACGCCGATCGACACACGACCCTCTACATGGGCCACCAAAGCCACCCACGAAACTGGGCGTCGTCGGCCCATCCGCCACAGACGTACTGGGGGCTGACGCGACAAACTTATCTCTTGTCCAGGTTGCTGGAACTCCGGCACCACGGCCGCAGCCCTCCTCGTCAGCATCATGTTTTGACGTGACGTGGACTGATGATCCCTACGATGATGTGCATCTGATGCGCAATCGCTAGCGAACGGCAGTGCAGATCCATATGCTGTATTGCGAAAAGGAGCAGCGTACGGTGAAATCAAGTAGACGAGAACTGTTGCTCCTCGGCAGCAATTATAGGGACCCTTTTCCCAATTAATTGCACAGAACGTGGCCGAGACGACGGCGAAAGAACGGTCGCTCGGGCCTCGCATGTTCATTGAACGCCGCCCGAGCTCCCGGCTCTTCCTGCTCGGAAATGCGCTCTCGCGACTCGCGCATAGTGTGAGCAGACCACCTCCCACGAGACCAGAATGGCAACAAGCTTTGGCAAAGGCGCAGGGTCTGCGCGCTACTGCAGCAGCCATGGGTCGAGGCGCCGCCCTTGGCCAGTGGTCACACGGCAATGGGGAAAAACGTCTGCGCGTCAACTGATTCACGTACGCGCGACGTTTTGCAGGGGTCAGTCGGCGTTGTCGGCGCCGTTGTTGTATATAGACCACACCGTACCCTCGGCGTTGGAAACAGGAGGTGAAGCATTTCCTGATCGTGCTACAACTCGACTATCAATACCTTGAATCAACTCGCGAGACCACATAGGCTTGTTCAACCGATCGATCTATCCACTCAACCAACGAATATCGAGAACAACAACTTACCAAGCCATTAAGCATCAATATGACTTCCTCGAAATTCATCGAAATCATGGACGCCTCCACGGCCCCTATGGCGAGCGCCAACGTCAGTCTCGCCGAGACGCTCGCGCTATCGCAGCAGCGCTCTTCTCTCAGCCGCGCCGGTAGCAGCAGCAGCAGCAGTGATAGCGACAAATCGCTGACAAGCGAGTCCGCATCACCACTCGCGTTCTCGGCCCAACAGTTCCAGCAGCAGGTCAAGAGCCGCCTGCGCCGTATCTCCATGATGAAGCCTATGTCTTGAGCGACGATATGAAGCCGCGTCCTACTTGTTCTGGGCTCACGAATGCTCGGCCATAAATCTTCCACCCAGGAAGGCGGTCACTTCGGAATTCCAGCTCGCTAGCCCATCGACCTGTATTCTGACACTATCCTCCCATTATCGAGGAGTGAAAGGATTCGGCAACGTCATACGTCAAGCTTCAAACGTCGCCTCCGCAGCTTCCAATGATTCTGAGGGCATTGACTCGCAGTCTGTCCATCAACCCAACAAAACATTAACGCTACGCGGAGAAGCAACTCCAAGGCACCTCACCAGATCCGCGGACTACTTGGACTACCCTTTCCAAGCGTCGGTCTGCTCATATACAGCAATAGTCGTGGAACCACGCAGCTATGCAGCATTAATGGCTGGCTGCGAGAAGTCGTGTATCAAGCAAGCAGTGCTGTGCTGGAGTGTAGTGTAGTGCAGTGGAGGGGAGGGGAGGCGAAGTGGAGTGTCGAATAACCGGAAATGTTACTGTAAACGCCCAGCTTACCTCAAGGTTACCTACCTTACGTACTCTACCTCAATAGTCGATAAATTGAATGAAGAGAACTTCACAAATTGCCCATTGTCTTTTATTGCATCTACTATCGTAAGCTCCGTAATGTTTCTTAGACTCGGTCTACTACACTTGATTAGGTTGTCTTGCAAATTCGCGTGCGTGGCGGCCTGTGCGCGAGAGGCACAATGTGATACTACCCACACATCTACTCGTATCGCGATTTTTCGTTATGACCGACTACGTGTTCTCTGTTATTAGTAGTGCTCTGCACGTCACAATTATTTGCACATATCACAGCCAAGGCGACTTACGTGTATCCTGCAACGCGTAAAAACATGGTAGATTGGATCGTAGGTACTCGACTATGTAGAACACTATGACAGCCCATTCCTCGCATCCGTCAATTCCACACTATGCGCCTCGCCCGCTCTCGCATCATCACCAGTATCACGATCATGTTGCAACACCAGAGGCGAGGCCAATCGTACCTCGCCGCCCCGTCGCCTCCCGATTCGATTCATCACCCACTGTGCAGCCATCTTGATGATTTCCCACACTTTCTCCTGCCCTGCACTGTCGTCTCGGGGCTCCTCGTGTGCTTCCGCCGCGAACTGGTACTTGAGGCAGTCCTTGACGGTGACGAGACCAGTCAGACGGCCGCGGTGCTCGACGAGGATGACTCGTGGGCCGAGTTTCTTGAATAGCTCCATTACTGTTTCGAGGGGAAGGCGCGGGTGTACGGATAAGGGTGTAGGGTCCACGAATCGAGAGAAGTCGATGGTCATGGCTGATGCGTCGTCAGAGAAGAATGCGAGACGAGGCGTGGTCGCGGCTGGCGTTGTGGCGGCTCGCGCGCTGTCTGACGAGGGCGAGAAGTTGCATCGAGCGGTTGCAGAGCTGGAATGGTCCTTTCTTGCGCGGTCGAGGGCATAGCGTAATTCTGTCCGGCCGATGTAGCCGAGCAGCATATTTGTCTCTGTGTCGGTCACTATAGGGAAGCCTTGATATGTCGATGTTGCGAGAATCTGCTCGACAGCAGAAACTGTGAGATCGGTAGCAGTCAGAGATGTTGGGTTGGTCGTCATGGTTTGCGAGACTGGGATGTTGAAGTTGTGTTCTTCTTTACTGTCGAGGAATGGGAATCCATTGAACCAAATCATGCGATCTGCGATTCCTCCTTTCCCGCAGTAGTCACTCACTGCCTTTGTGACGCCGACCACAATCATGGTAGGCAAGATGTACGTCAAGGCTCCAGTGAGCTCGAACATGATGACCACAACTGAAACAGTAATATGCATGATTCCACTTAGAGCGGCACCGGCGCCGAGGAATGCATACGTTCCGGGAGTGATACACGGTTCGTTGGGTGTGCAGGCCGCAAAGTATGCTGCATTCGGAAATTGTTCATGTAAGGCTTGGACGAGAATGCCAACCATACGACCGAAGGAAGCTCCAATGGCCATGCTTGGAACGAAGATACCAGCAGGTACTTTGCAGCCATAGGAGATAATGACCAGAAAGGTACGCAACACCGTTGCGAACAGAAGACTGATGACAATCCACCATCGATTTGCAGCGTCACAGAGCTCGTCATAGTCATGGCCACCTTCGCACTCAAGAAACAGAATCTCCATGCTTTCTGTCATGTCGATGCGGAGAAACTTGTTAGGATAGCACAAAATGGCTGTGAACAGCGCCAGGAGTGTTGCCTCGAGTATGGGATATTGAGAGAGGTAGCGTTTTCGGAATGCTTGAACTCGAAAGTTCCACTTCATGACAAACTCGCCATACAATCCTCCGAATATGCCCACCAAGATGTAGAAGGGCAATTCGAAGAAATGCCATATCCGGTCATACTTCACCGTGAACATGACCAGCTGTCCAGTGCGAAATGGGTTCATAGTGAACACGACAGCCGTAGCCACCAAAGCGCAGAAGTAGGAGCGCCACAGCGTCTTCAGTGGGAAATAACTGCTCATCTCCTCAAGACTGAAAAGCACGCCGCCGATAGGACTGCCAAATGCGACAGCAACGCCAGCAGCAGCGCAAGCAGACAGGATCTCTCGGGTCTTGGCAGCATTGCGTCGGTATTTGTCGAACATGCGACTTATAACATTGCCTGTGCAGACTGCATAATGGACAGAGGGCCCTTCTTTACCGACGGACAGGCCAGAAGCGATCGACAGAGGCATTCCAAGAGTCTTGATCAGAAGAGTCCAGAATCCGAGAAACCCTTTCATCACGAATCCAGCAATAATGCACTTGATCTCAGATATGCCGGATCCTGCAGCGTACGGTGCGTATGACTTGACCAGCCTCGCAGAAGTCGATGCTAACAGTCCGGCAAAGACGATGTAGAGTAGGTAGTTGATCGGCCAGAATCCACTCCATCTTCGCCATTCCGGGCAGCCGTCTTCGGCTCCCCAGCAGCAGAAGCTTTCATTCAGGTAGAAAGCCGTGGTGCAATACCCAAGCTTGATATCCGACAGCCACTCCGTGATAATGTTCAGAAAAGCTGCGATCAATCCTATCGCGGCCCCGATCAGACTGACCACGATCCAGCCTTGTGCAGCCTCATATCCTTCCACAGCCTGCTGTCGCCAACTGACGAGGCCTTTCCCGCCTTGTGAACCTGCCCGCTCTTGTCGTCGAGCTTTACGGCGCTGTTGTTCGCGTACACCATCCTGGACCCAATCTATTGTCGTGAAGTCCTCGTATCGCTTGATCTCCGCAATCTCTTCCGCGACAGCCTGGTCGGCATCGGAAATCGGTGGAACGACATGTCCTTGCTCAACTGACGAGAGAGCTGATAGTCGGCGATCGAGATCTGGCCGACTGATCCGAGATATAGAGTGTACGCTGCTTCGCCGTTGGTGTGGCTCAGGCTCGTGGATGGAGATGGAGCTCACTCGACTGCTCATCGCATTGTGTGGTATGATATGTGACTGGCCAGCAGACCCATTGCTTGGTGGTAATCGCAATCTGCTGTAGATGGCCTTTCGTGTCTCTAGGCGCGAAGCGAACTTAAGAGTCTGCGATGTACTCTCTATGATGTAGGAGCTATATGTACATGCATGTACAGTTGGAACCGCACGTGAAGATCGCATGGCTTCGTTGCGCATGCTAGCGCGGTGGAACTGCTGTCTCAATGCCTTTACAACCTCTAGAGTCGAGATCGCGTCAATATATTCAAAAATCTTCAAAACATATCACACTTGTATAGTTGAACGTGTCTTCTTTCCCTCTTTCCTACAGACACGCGACATCGTGACTCCTTGCAACTGTGAGGCGATAACTGGCCACTCTATTCCACCAAGAGTTTCCCTCTACACCATCAAAATGCCGTACAACAACACTCCAATAGCACCAACCCAAGAAGTCACCGGCCAGGTTTCGCTTCCCCGTACGTGTTCCTCAATTCTCCTCCAGACGGATCAGTAATGCTAACTCCTCACAGTTGCACGTGTAAAGAAAATCATCAGCACCGACTCCGACATCGCGCAATGTAGCACCAACGCCGCCTTCCTCATCACAGTCGCAGCAGAGATGTTCCTACAACACCTTGTCGAGCAGTCCTACAACATCGTCAAGTCCGAACGGACGTCGAAGCCACGGCGCAACATCCAATACCGAGACGTCGCGAACGCGGTCGCGCGGGTGGAGAACCTGGAGTTCCTGACAGATGTCGTGCCGAAAACGATGACGTTCAAGCAGTATAAGGCAAAGGTTGCGAAGGAGAAGGCAACGGCGGGTGGGGAAAATGGAGGGGTGCAGACGAAAAACTCGATACAGGAGTATATGGGGGGTGGAGACGATGCGGGCTCGGCACATGCGACGAATAGTGGTGGGAGTCTTGCAACGGCGATGGAGATCGATGATGAGGATGGGCCTGATCCGGACGATGCTGAGGGTGCGGCAGGACGAAGCCGAATGGACGAGGATTGAATATGCTAAATGCGTTACGAAGTTACGAGCTTTTTATGTCTGAACAGGACTCGGCACATGGTGTCGCCAAAGCAATGGCATCAATGCTACATTCCCTGTTCGTCTAAGAATCTGCTTCGTTGCAGGACTTTGTCGTTAGTGTCCTCCCGGTTGTTTTGACAATCGCAGCCACTCCTCACTTCCGACCCCCTTTGGCTTTCAGTCTCGCCACGATATCCTTGACATTGTTGTCACCATTTTCGGTACGACTAGCCTTCGACTTCTTCGAGCTGTTGTTGCCTTCCTCGGCATCATCGAAGGTGGTATGCTTTCGCTTCTTCCTCCCTTCCTCCAATAGAGCCTTCATGCCCTCAGTGCTTTTGAACTTGGGGTTCGTCGGATCGATCGCGTATTCATGGCTCTCGAACAGTGCTTGGAATCGCGGGTCTTCTGTCTCCACCTTGAAAGACTGCTCGTCCGGAGCATCGTTCTCCTCGTCGGCAGGTTTCGCTCCCTTCTTCCCCTTTTTCCCCTTCTTCCGAGCCTGCTTTTCCGCTTTCTCGATTTCGCGCATGTCGAAATGTCGGACCTCATCTTCTTTGTCCCCGGCCATAAGCAGCTCCAGGTCAGCACGACGTTCAGCAGCCTCCGCATCGCGAGCAGCACGAGCATCGTGTTTCTGCTGTTTTGCAGCTTGCTTGGCCTTTTTCTCTGCTGCCGCCGCCGCCGCAGGATCGTTGAAGAAAGGATCGTCGAAGGGATCATCCTCATCATGCGTCTCAAGCTGCTTTGTGCCGTTGGCTGAAACCGCTTCTGCGTCTGCGGTAACAGCTTTGGCTCCATTCCGTTCACCATTACGTTTCTCCTTCCGATTTTGCATTCGCTCTTTTTCCTTGCGCAAGTATTTTTGCTTCGTTGTTTCTTCCCCACCAGGCGCGTTCTCGAACACCTCTTTACCTTCTTTGCCGCCAAGGCCCGATGTGAAAGTGATCTGCATGTCGCCCACAGGCTCATCCTTCTTCTTTGTTAATGATGACGATTTCTTCGGCACATCACCTAGTCCAAGCGCACTGCGCATTTTCTGTCGTTGAGCCTCCCTCTTGTTTGCTCTCCGCTCAGCGGGTGTTGTGGTTGACTTGCGAGAAGTCACGCTATCTGCATCGGATGAATCGCTGCCAATGTACGCTTGGAGATCGTTCTCATCGATTTCTGCTCGGGAAAAGGCTCTTTTCTGTACTTCTTTGCGTGTAACATCGTCATCGTCCCAGGTCAAACGCACTTTCGAGTGTGTAAGAGCTTCAGTACGGAACTCATTAGGCTTGTAGTTCTCGGGCAGACTTGAGCATTCATCCCGTGGCTTGTCATCTTCGAAGGATGTCTCGTCAGGGATGAAGCGGAGATCGAAGAAGTTGGCAGTGTTGATATATTCACGGCCGTCCATAGCATCGTACAGTGTCTTTGCTGTCGACTCGCTGTCGCACTCAATAACAGCATAATAGTAGCGCAGCCGATCCAGTTGGTATGCGCGAAGCTTTGCCGTGTCGAATTCCTCGCCCTCACCGCCGTCCGCTTGTGCCGTCAACAGCTGGTTCTTGATCCTCTCGTCTTCTTCCTCACTATCTTCGTCCTCGTCTTCACCATCCTCGTTAGCTCTCCCGCGACTACTGCTGGCAAAAATCTCCCTTGGCGGTCCTTCCAATTCCTCGCGCTGCAGTCTCTCACGCCCGAATTCGCTAGGATATATTGTAACATGTGTGATCTTGCCACCCTTGGGCGCAAAGCTACCTGCCACAGCCATGATATCCGTCGCTCGTATGTTGTCCCAGTCCAAGTTCACAGCAGCGATTCGTCGGGTGACATCGCCCATGGGTATGCTCTCTGTCTGTTCTTGACCAGCCGTCTCCTCGGCCAAGTCCACTTCTGCCTCACTATCCTCCTCTTCTGACGTTACATCCTCTTCTTCGGATGAGGATTCTGAAAAACCGCCATCTCGCGCAGGATCTCTCTTTGTCGAGAATTTGGCCGCTTTGCTCAAATCTTCATCTTCACTGCCTTCGTCGTCCTCTGTATCCTCGCTTTCGTCATCACGACCCAGAAGTTGTGTCGAGCTCTTCTTTGCTACTCGCTTTTCTTCGTCGTCAAGTCTATAGAGCTTCTCAAGCTCTTTCTTGCCGACCTCTGGCTTGATCTTCCGACCATAGCGATCTACGCTAGCCTTCTTACGAAAGTCTTGGTCTTTGAAGAGTCGTCCGAATCGTGGGTCGATAGCTGTACGGGCCTCCTTACGATTTGGTAGACGGTATCGTGGGTCCTTGGACAAAGCGTCGAAACGAGAGTCAGCCATGTTGGAAGTTGTGACTTGATTCTAGAATACTTCGTCCTGTTCAATGGTGTGCTACTTTTCAACTTTTTGCTGTGACGAAACCATGCACGGAGGTCGTTCCGCTTTTCACATGCTTGCAAGATGGAAATGTACTTGGAACGTACAGCTACATGCACATGTATCCCAATAACATGCGCAGATGATGCGCTCAAATCAATTTGGATGTACTGAGACTTATGTGTGGCAAGGTAGGTAAGTATACAAGGTATCAAGAATATGCTGTGGACCGGAAGGTCTACGAAAAGATTGCCGGCACAATCGACGCAGTGCAATCCTCGTCGGTCTATCGAAGGCCTACTAGATCTCAAGCTTACGTAGGACGTAAATGAGACCTGACGTTACCGTCCGCATGTAGTGTAGCAAGTGTAGAGCTGAGGTGCGTCGAAATGAAATCTGACTCCGTGACAATCACCTCCAGCCGAATACTCCTGGCCTTTCAATGGGCCGCTGATTCTCGATCGATTCGGCACAAGTCTTCCGAACGCCTGGTCTTCTCTTTGCAAAAATACTTCTCAGGACATCATCTCATGATTCAGATCAATGTTCGTCGATTCCGGTATCAAGTCACTTCCCTAGTGTCTCCTCTTTCGGGGTTGAAACTTTCCCCCTCCATAACGAGTTCATGTTTCGCCTTCAAACAGCTGATACGGATCTGTAAGTAAGTCTCCCGAGGTCGCTCTTTTCTCGGGCTCCCACACGAGTATTCTTCGCATGAACTTGATGAATGTGTCTTTCTGAGCACCCTCGGGAATGGCCGTCACCCAGTCTTCAAGGGAGAACTCTGGAATTGGTACCGCAGATATCCATTTACCTATGATCGGTTAGCCTTTTTGTGTAGTCCCTGGCCTGAAAGTAGTGCTTGCCTTCTTCGTCGAAATAATGCGGAATGTAGGGGCTATTGCTCTTCTTGATCATCCACAATGGTGGTGGGCCAAGAACAGATATGTATTGCGCCAATGCCAGCTCCAGAACGTACTGACGATTGACCGTATCGATCGGATCAAACAAACTGCGACCTTGGATGAGCTCGAGAGTCTGTGAGTCATCAGTAAGATCAAACCTTCCTCAGTGGCGCTATTGTTGCAAACACACTTACCATGATACCGATCGCCCATACATCTACTTGCGAGCCCCATGGAACACCCATCAAGATCTCCGGCGCGCGATAGATGTCAGGCATCCACCAATCTTCGTGTTCGATACTCGCTGAGCGTGCTGAACCGAAGTCGGTAAGGTAAACACCTCCAGTCAGATCGTGCAACATGTCCTGTGGTACTCCGCGAGACTCATACACAGGATAGTCTTTGTCCATGAGCGGCTCACTTGGCTCGTCTTTCTCCAAACTTTCGGTAGCGGCGTATGATTTGTCACTTGCGATCCCAATCAGAACATTCTGTGTCGTGATTTCTGCTTTGATCAGTCGAGCGTGTCTACAGTGTTGGAGCATTACGGCATCGCTGCAACTTACCAGTATGAATCATTTTGCAGTCGTAATATAGCCAATTGACGCAAGCGAGCAAGCAGCGAACGACACCAGGAACCATCGCTGGTGGCAGCTGTCCGTCGATAAACAAATGCCGCAGATACCAGAGACTACAGCCTTGAGGTTTAGAGGCTATACAATGGTGTTGATCCGCAGGCCCATCAATCTGGAAAATATCGTGCGGGAGGCGCGCAATACTTGCACCACCGTGTTCCTGGGGACAGCTGATCAGGTGCCGTATGTTTTTGATCTCATTCGTCACCGGAGAGTTCACCAGATCTTTGTCCTGCACGAAAACTTTGATGGAAGTATATGCGTTCGTCCTAATGTTGTGCTTAGCCGAATAATTGGGAAGGAGGGAATTATAATTGTACGAGCACAGTCTCAGTACACACCTTTCATCCTTTGCGAGCCACACGGTGGAGTAAGCCCCGAAACCAAGCTTGGAAATTACTTTATATCGATCGTTAAGATGCTGTCCGATGTGCATAGGGTAGTACTGTCTCTGGGAGTAGCGAGGAAGTGTCTGCTCTTCAATCGCCATGCTGTCTACATTGTAGAACCGCGTGCAGCGGAGAGATACTGTCGGAACTCTAGCGAAGCAATATATCCAGCGTTGGTGTCGTATTCGATTATGGCCCAAACAGCCCAACATTGTTTGAGGTATACAAGGTTCGAACGATCTTAGTGGCACAGCACCTAGCGGATGGAATGTGTTTGGAGACGATGCGGGCCGCTTGCAGAGTGAGGTGACTTCAAATGTGAATTCGATCCAGTTGTCAACTCATATCTCAATGCGACTCACGCCCACGAGAAATATTGATGTTACAGACAGGGTACAACCTTGTCAGATATCAGCAGTAGAGATGGAACCGTGAGGTGCTTTTGGCTCTAGCTGCTGGACATATCCGCCTGAATCAAACTTCGGAAAGGTTATGGGCTGGATCCCAGAATGCCAACACAATATTTGAATGCATGGGAACACGCTTACAGAACAATTACTACCCCCCAGATGGTCTAGTTCAGGCTCCAGTCACGATGACTGGATGAAATAACGCCATGAGATGCACCGAACAGTGACTCACGCGTACAGCCTTGTGCTATTCTCGTCGTCGGATTAAGTCGTCTCAGCGTGTGGGCGGCTCTTGCGTCTTCACAGACTATGGTTCTGAGGCCTCGAGCCACTTTCTGAACGTCGCTCTCACGGAGTCTGGTGTTTGGCAAGTGACATGATATAAAGACGAAGTACTTGGGATCAGTCCGTCTGTCCACTTATCTATATTCCCCTATTTCTTACCACGAGTTCATCCCACCAAGATGGCAGGCAGAATCCCCGCAAGTGTCCTTCTGAAAGCCCCAACAGTTCCTTTTGATCGACTATCAGAGAGATTGATGCAGATTGTCGCAGCTACAACTGAAGGACGGAACCCTCACGTAAGACACATGCAATCATCGAAGCTGTGATGACGGTGTGCTTAAACATCAGTGTAGGTCCAATTCACGTTCAGAGATATCCGCCTGCCGCGGTAAGATTTCCTCGCATCTGTCAAAGGCTATGAAAGCTGACCGAGACCAGCGGATATGTTGAACATGCGCCGCACACAGATATGTTCGAACTTCGCTCTTCGATCACAGTGGAGTTTCGAGGGACCCCGCAGGGTACTATAGTGGTCCACATGTTCCTCGATGGCACGATCAAAACACGAGAACAAATGTATGCAGAGCGCAATGCAAGAGCTCAAGAGGATGCCCGTCTCACAGCCGAAGAGGCAGTCTTTCCTGCTTTGGCTCAGACACCAGCCCGGAAGCAAGCCTTCGAGCGCATGTATCAACGCATCCAAGCGCTGAGAGCCGATCGGACACGAAGCATTCTTTCCAAGGAAGTCGAGAAGTCCAACGCAGTTCGAGAGTACAGAACGCTTCTCGAAGCGCAAGCACAGGCACGACGCATCGCTGCTGCTCAGGCTGCTCAAGGCAGTCGCTAGATCGACCTTGTCATTTTCAGACAGTCGGGAACCATAATTCTATGCCATGAGATGGAGACATTCGTGCCGGCGACCTGGGCTTCATTTCCACATTCGGCGACTAGTAGGACTGCTGGACTGACAAGAGTACAGCGATGAATCTCGGGGGAGATGTTTAGATTTGCTGGGTCAATGACTTCTCTACTCGATGTTCTTCTATATTAGCGCAACCCCACTCTGAGAATTTCCCCTACCGTGTCTGTATAGTACAATTGTATTCAGTCGAACTCGTTTCGACACTTCGAAGTCTCTCAATCCGAGATGTGTTAGTCTCTGATGTTGTTCTACAGCGCGTGTCGTGATACTCTTCTGCTCTGCATGTATTACTATCTGGCTTGGAGATTGGAGGCTCTTTCCAGTCGATAAGAGACGTGGAAGAGTGATCGTAAAGTGTACAGTTACATGGCACTGAGATGCTTTGCCGTCCTCTTGTGGCTTCAGAATGTCGTTCGCGGAGCCTTTTCCGCGAGCGTTGTGCATCACAGATCCACTCCACATGTTACCGCAAGCACCTATCTACACATCGACCTTGATAAACGTGAATCTCTAGCGTGGTCTAGTTAACCAAGAGTATCTTTTCACTACGACATGCTCCAAAGAGATATACTAATTTTAGCGATGGGATGTGTCTGAACCCCGTGATTTGCGCCAATCGAGAACATGGTTCGCATCAAACACCGCTATCTGCTGGTCAACATCCTGTACCCGGAGCAGAAAGCATTGCCTTCTAATGCGCAGAAGTCGAGTCATGACGATGTACCATACAGCATCCAATTCCGACGACCGAGCCCCGACCAAGTCAGCGTGAAGCTGCTCAACAGGCTTATCCGCGACGGAGTGGCGGAATTGTTTGGTGACTATGGCTCCGGCAAGATCGCGAGTAGTCTCAACAGTACGTCCGAATGAGTCTCTGGCCTCGAGTGAAAATACTTGCTAACATTTGCGACTCTAGTCAAGTACTTCTCTCCAGCGACAAGTACGATGATCATCCGTGTTTCACGCGACCATTATCGACTCGTCTGGGCAGCCCTGACCTACGTGACGCGTTTGCCACAGCCGGTGAACCAAGCGTGCGTCATGCAGGTCGTGAGGGTATCTGGCACGATCCGGAAAGCTGAGGAAGAAGCGATTCGACGTGCTAGATTGAGCATCCGCCGCGCGCAGAATGAATCTGAGCGCTTCATTTTGGGCGTTATGGGAGCAGATGCCAAGAGTATGCGCTCCACTGGAGTGGAAGATACTAACGACCCATTCGGCATGGCTACTGGGATTGAGGACGCAGGCGATGAGAGCGATGGTTGAACGTATCTACCATATCAAGGGGAACAGCCAATTTACATGGTCCCCATACGACACAGATGAGCCGCAACGCTCAACACAGCAATTGAGGGAAGCCGGGCGCTAATCAGATCGACCCTTGGGTGTTGCGCCGCACGTCAAACACAAGAAGTGCCTTTATGAAAGGATGAGACGAAATGAGACCGCCCAGAAATCATCACACCGCGGTCATAAGCTTCCATGTTCAGTATAGGAGGCGCAAGAAAGGGGCCTCGTGTCCAGAGGAACGACACAAGGCGTACAGGACAGCTTATGGACATAACGCTCTGTGGTGCAGATCACAGGTATTAGCAGGCGGCGACGATGATTGCACCATCGCAATCACGAGAAGCGACAACTCGTGTATAGTGTAACATATGGGTGACTTGTACAGAGACCATAGGCAGCATTTGGAAAGGATGAATGTAGCAATAGTGAGAAAGCATGCAAGACAAAGCTTATAGGCAATTTTGCATCACAACCACTGGAAATGTTCATGTATATCTCCTACTGCAGTGAGCCATTAAAGCATTGGCATAGTGTACACAGGAGCAAAAACTCACGGTACCATGCAGTACCTTACATGCGAGTCTTCGTAGGGTATGTTTACCTCCTGATTAATGTAGAAATTCGGCAAAAAAGCGTCACCACCTCCAGAATCCTCACCGACCCTTCCCACCAAACGCGCGTGTGATCCAACACCGCCACTCGATGGCGCAGAGCTCTCTGCCCGATTGCTCGGCTGAAGAATGTCTCTGCAAAGCTCAGGGTCGCGCGCAGCAGATCGTGCGTTACCGACACGAGTGGGCGACCGTCACCGAGCTCGAACTGGGCACGCGCGATTGGATGAGGGGAGAGGGAAGGGCGGCGGAGGGAAGAGGAGTTTCGCCCATTGAGCCATTACAGCTGATTAAGCAAAATTTTAGACAATCCATAATCTATGACAAACAGAAAGCCGAGGTTTTGCCGATGCTGAGATATTTGTTGATGGATTGCATGCAGTGGCAGTATAGAGAGCACATACATGTATGCATATTCAATGTGATGCATTGACGTTCAGAATGTTCTGAACACTCGATTCTAGAACCGCTAAACAACTCTGCCCACAACCTGGTCATGTTCTCGTATCTCGTGAGTGCTGCATCATGTACCCAACAACGCCGGCCATGATCATATCATCCATCATACATCTGCTACTATTTCTTCAGCCCTTCGACCTCGCCCTTGGTAGATCGCTTGACAATCTTCAACTCCACCAAGCGATGGAAGGTCTTGTCCTTGACTGCCGCACTTTTCTTGTCAAACACCAAACCGTCCACGTTCACGAGACGGGGACAACTGTTCGCGAGCATGAGCTCGTAGACTCTCCGGCGCAACTTTGTTCCCTCGTCCATGCGCGCGCGGTGGTGCACGTCTTGTGCCACTGTAGCACTAGGCAGAGTGTACCGGGCTGTCTCCATGGCAGCGGCAAGCTCGTCTTCGTCTGTGTTGTTCTCTAGGCTACCTGTCTGGACTATGCTGGTCTGTGCGGTGATGGGTGGAGCATAGAAGCCTTGTGTCACTGGATTGTCCCGCAGGTCGACAGACTCGAGAGTTGTCAGCTTTGCGAGTGTTGCGACGGTGGTACGCAATCGATCGACACGATTGCCACAGACGCTTAGATGCTTCAATCCACAGATGTTCAGCAGTGGCCGGATGTCCTTGAGGCCGTTGAAGTTCAGGTTAAGTGTCCGGAGGTTCGGGAACTTCAATCCAAAATCACTCGGTAACTCACGCAAGCCCACAGATGCCAAATCAAGGTGTCGAACGTTGGGAAAACACTGGTCCAAATGCAACATGGGGATCAAATTCCCGGAGAGCTTGATAGTGTGGGCTTCCAGGTGTTGGTCTAGTATTGACATGCAGCTGCCCTCTGATAACACCTGTCGGCGCATTGACAAAGTCTCGAGATGCTTAAGATCGGAAACGCCTTCGATGTGTGTCAGACTATTGGCGTCTACCATGAGAAAGCGTAAGCGTGGTAGCTTCGAGACATCCAGGGTAGTCATGCCGCAGCCTTTGATCGACAGCTGCTCCAGCTGCGGGAGTGTGTCGTTTAGACGGAGACCATCCCGGAACACGTTGCGATCGAGCTTCAATGACTTCAGTGATGACAAAGTCTCAAGGTGTGTTGCCACCACGATCTGGTTCTCGCTTAGATCGAGATCTGTGAGCCTGCTCAATTGAGCGTCCTGAAAATTGACGTGTTGGAGCTTGTTGCGGCGCATCCTGATCTTCAGCAATCCATCAAATTCCAGCAGTCCGTCGAGGCTGGTGATAGCGTTGTCGTCAGCCACGAGCTCTCGTAGATGCACAAGCTGGGACAATCCCACCACGCTGTCAAGCGCGTTTCCAGAGATATCGAGGTATTGCAGGTTGTAAAGATGACCCCATCCTGTCAGACTGCTAAGCTGGTTGTTCGTCGCTGCTAGCGATCGTATAGTGGATGGTGCACCATCTAAATGAGTCAGTGCATTCTTCGAGACATTGAGGTCTTGCAAGCGTTCGCAGAATTGTTCGAGGCCATGCAACGACGCGAGTGATCTTTGCGTCAGATCGAGCTTCTTCACGTCTTCCCAGTACAGTTCATGTTCTTCCACATCGGTTAGAGTCTTCACGAGGTCCTTAGTGGCAAGTGCGAAACGATCATTCACCTCCATGAAGGCGTGCTTCGCCAGCCTACGAGCAAGCAAACGTTCCGACGGCCCTTGAGCATCGTCCTCGTGAATAGTGAATTCCGGTAGGTCGCTCAGCATGAATGTAGAGTCACCTCTACAAGGCGAAGACTGGAGGCTGTATAGTGGATACTGAGTGTGTCGAGAAGCGACGGGTCGGGACACGCTTAGGGAAACACTCAACACGCGTTGTCCAGGCAGAGCGGCCGTCATTGATATCTCGCTCTCCTCCCTGGGATCTGTTGCGAGATAGTTTTGGAGAGCTTGTTTTCGCAATGAGGTTGGCCGTGCCAGCATGGGGCGCGACACGGAATGGTAGGCCACTGGGCGTGTGGATCGATCCAGAGTCTTTCTGGAAGTGAGTTCTTCAACGGTATTGTTTGTTTCATTTGTGTCGTCCGACGCATGAAATACTAACTGGCTGGTTTGTCCGACGTTGACCTCATCACTGGATGACTCGTTCAGTAGCTCCACCGTGCTGTCTTCGGCCAGAGCAACTGGATTACCACGTAATGATAGTGCGGCTTGAGCGGCTGCATATGCCAAAGGGTCCTCTTGCAGTCGTCCTCTTTTTGCTAGGTTGACGAGCTCTTCGTCGCTCCAGGAAGTGGCTCTAGTCTCAACGTGTTCGACGTGGCTAGATAGCGTAGCTGCATAGCGAGACGGCACAGAGCTCAATTGACATTGAATGACTGTGTTGTTTTCACGAGTCACTGGTCGAGATTTGACGGTTTCCTCCGAGCTGGTACGGGTTTCCACGGTCGCTTGTTGCGCGAAGTTCTGTACAAATTGTTGATCATGGACTGATATCGCACGAGCGGCACTCTGCGCCTCCGCTACGGACTTGGTGTGGGCACTAACACGCCTCGACTCGAGCTGCTCGTCGACTGGCAGATCGGATATCTCTCGGAATGGATCATCGTCGCTACTGACATGACTGGGAAGCTCCAGCATCCCAGACACATGCGGTTTTCTGTTCTCGGAACTTCTCACTCGCACCCAGCATTTCTTCTCCTTGTCAAATGTCATGGTGCCCACTTGCTCCCCGATCAAATGGGTCACAGCATTGGGTGCAAGTGTTCCCACATTCTCGGAATGTCTGGTCGAGCTCGTACCTACTGTTTGGCCTGTCGACGTCGTTTCTGTGTGCAATGTGCTTCCACTCGAGCGTTGCGAATATGGCCGGGAGTCATCATCACCAGGTAGATCTGTATTTGATGAAATCGGACCAGATATGCGGATGTTGGCATGCTCATCAACTGCGACAACATTCTCGTTCACGCTTTCCTCCTCAAAGTCGAGCGATACTACAGAATCCGCGATGAAGTCTGTGTCGTCCTTTTCTTGAAACTTGCGGAGATGGCTGACTATTCTCGCATCGGTTTGGGGACGGACGTTCGTCCTCCAACCACTTGGCCGTCCTTCCCGGGATGGTGGTCGAGACACTCGGAGGGACTCTCCAGAGTCCTCTGCCTGATTACTGTGGCTGAGACCTTCCGCATCCGATTCCTCGACGCTCCCCAAACCACTTTGGGGACGGCGAGCTTTCGCTCGAATCAGATTCATGACCATCATTGCTTCATTCAAAAAGTCTTGCGTAGTGACCGAGCGTTTCCGCACGCCATCATCGGTATGTTCAGCAGATGGCCTTGAAACTTTCAAGGTGAAGGCGGCTACTTCTGTAGCGACTGCTTCAGCTTGCTCTTGTAACGTGGGTTGCGCGTCCGAAACACAGGAACACTCAATTTGTTCAATCACTGCCTCCAGCTTGTGGCGATCTTGTGCAGCAGCATATTCTTCGGCTGCTTCGCGGACTTCAGCCTCTACTTCTTGCCTACGATCCTGGCTCGGGGTCGGGTTGCGCGGCCGAAGCAATTTCCGTTTGGCAAGAGTTGCTGCGTCAGCAATGTTATGCTGTTCGCCTTGCTTGGCATCTTTACGTTTTCTGCTGCTTGTTCTGGCACTAGCATTGTCGACGCTGTGCTGAGAAGGGCTGCTTTCGAAAGCAGGAGTGACATCCAATTCGGAGGCATGCAAAGTTCGACGTCGTTTAGGAGTGGGATGCTTGAATGGCGAAGTTGGAGGTCTCTTGCTTGTCTCACGAGACCCAATATGTTCCACATAATCTTCATCGGGTACTAATTCAATTTCACGCTCGGGGGTTGATCGGCGTCGTTCACTTGATTTCTTCCTGGACATGCCTCTGTTCTCGACAACTACCTCATGGTTGAACTTGAAGCCAGCAGAAGTTTTTGCGCCGGGTACAGGGATGTCTGATCTAGGCGAGCCGGCACTATCGTCGTCCGAATCAGAAGCGCTGGTGATGGTTATCTCTGCCTGGAACGGATGGTCGTCCAGCTCACCACTGCCGAAAGAGTTCTCAATCGCACTAGTATGTGTATCCACAGATTTCTTCTCGAGACAGCGTACTCCATTCGATGTCTTACGAACTTCATGGGCTGTTGATAACTCTTCTGGATTTAGCTGGCTCAAGCGCCGTAAAAGGCGATTGTTGGTGAATGTGTCATGAGCACCAAATAATTTGAGAGGGCTACCAGAAGACCGGACCTTGGGATGGTCTGGCGTGCAAGGTCGCAGAGGTGTGATTGGAGTGCCCGCATGAACACCTTTCGGTGATGACTGTTCCAATTTCCCCCGCTCGAGTGCCTTGGAGTCGCTTGCAGGCTGCTGCGTATGTTCCGTGAGATCCGCGCTTTTGGACACCGATGGACTTAGGGGACGGTCTTTGAAGGAACCATATGCAGAGTAGCCTCCTCGCTTCACCTCAACGAAGTCACCCAGACTAGCCGCTGGGGGAGTACCGGTAGGCAGGTTTTCCGACAAGGAAAGGTCAGGATTTGCTGGCAGAGCATCACTCTGTGGACCATCAGTGAATACAGACGGCTCCGCTTCAGTTTCATCTAGTTGCGGTAGAGTCTGATTTTGTAGCACGGAGTGGTCGTGATCTGCTTGACGGGGATCTTGCCTTGTGCTTTGATATTGCTTGACTGCGCGTGAGTCTAGCGCGGCGTAATCCACCTGGCCCGTCATAGTAGTATGCTTTGCGAGGAAAACAGGACTGAAATCGATGTCGTCCTGCTCGAGTTCGGTCGGATTATTAACCTGACGAACGTGTTGCGACTCCTCGATCTGAGTATCCTGCTCTTTCCTACGTGACTGTTGGAACCTCCGGCCATCCTGTTCCCCTGGCCGTGCAGCCTCCTGACCCTCCTCAAACGATCCATCATGAAGCGATGCCTGCTCACCGGCACTATGCCTTGACGACTTAGAGCTGGAGAAGCTATCATTTCCTTCTGAATACATGACCCCTTCCTCAAATGCATCGGAAGTTGCACAGTTCGTGTCCTCTCGCTGATCCTGATCCTGCCCTTGAAGAACACTGCTCGGGAATACTGGAGGGCTTGACGGCATGGTCATGCTAGTTTTGCTCAGCCAGCCTGGTCGCGTCTTGCTTTTAGGTGCGCCATTATCAGGTCCACTAGAAGGAGCGAATATGTTTTCAAGTCCCGATGGTCCGAAAAGATCTGTCTGATCGCCATACCCCACACGTCCTTGAACCAGTCTCTTCTTCCACTCCAGCGTTTCCTGTGTCTTCCCCGGTGAATCGCCTTTTGCTCTTGGCTGGATCTGGACCGTACCACAAAGCACTGCAGTTCCATCGGATGTCTGAGAAACAGAGCGTGAGCTAGGCTCTTTTGTTAGTCCCGTCTGCCGACGAACACTGTTAGTGCTGCTTCGACTGAGCGGTGCCAGCGGGCTTCTCTTGCTGCGTATCGATGTTTGGGAGGGCGGCGTGAGGCTATTGGGATTCCGCCGTGGGATTCTGCTGCGGCGCGTTTGGGAGGTTTGTATTGAGTCGGCATCATGACTAGCAGATGAAATATCGTTGATGTGTAATTGTGTACCTTTAGGAAGCTTCCAGGAATCATCGAGGCCCTGTAGCCATGGGGCTATCTTCTGTGCCATACCTCGCAATGGTATTGCAAGATCGTGTCGCGCTGTTGTCTAGGGTTGTTGATCTTGTGGAAGTGAATTCCAGACGCTTACGTCGCGTTCTGATTCAGAATCTCACGCAATCGGACTCGCCAACCATAATGATCTGGTATCAAGTGCTCGCCGCGCGGTTACGATCATTAGCAATACAAAAAAGCGTTGACGTGTTGGCGCCAGTGACGAGCATGAGTGGGATGACAAGACGTTTCGCTCGCGTCGTGTCGTGCCTGTGGCTTGTGACATGACAACCGGCTGAACCCGTGCTTACGCCACACTATGTCGATTGATTGACCCGAATGGTGTGTACAAGTCCATCGCACGTATTCTATCTCACATGCAATTGCTCCAGATTCAATATTTTACTGGTCCTTTGGAGCATTTGGGCTGTAGCTGAATTGACGTCAAGCCGTAAGATTGGAGCCGTACGATGGCTGCGAGCAAGCACAACCTTTGCCATGGTCCAAAGATACAGATACACACTTCTAGACAGCAACGACGGGGGTTCTCATATCCGGTGTTCTATACTTCATCTGCGATTTTAGATGGAGAGCAATCTATTCGTCGTGGTATTCGTTACTGCGGTACGATGTGCCGATGATTCAGGCTATTCTATATATCATGGACTCGGAGCAAGCCATTTCGTCAACTTGGCGATGGAGTCAATGGCTCCTCCTTGGCAGAGAGTATAAGCGTGCGCGACTCGTGAAATCCCCTCCGATGAGCGGATGTGCTTTCAAACCTGGAACCATAGGTTTTGGCTTGAGCTGAGATAGATACTAATCTCTCAGAGGTACTCATCTTCGTCCATATCGTCATACACCCAATGATCGCGTATGGCAGTCCTGTCCATCTCCGATTCTGCGAGCTTCAGAGACTCTATCTTCATCCGCGTGACTGCTTCTTTTGCTGCATCGTAATGGTCGCAGGGCACCCAACCTTCTGGTCCTATGCCGAGCATCTGTTTCGAAGCTTGCATCTGTCCTTCGGCGTCTCGTTCTAACTCGTCCAAACGCAGACACTCTCGCCGCTCTTCTTCCGTGAAAGATACGGGACAAGGCAAGCTAGAGTCTCCGACGATGGCCTGCCATTGCTGTGCTATGTAAATCAGACTGGAGCGGAGAGGCACACTATCACCCTGCCACGGATCACCTGACAGTTGATAAATCTTGCGCCTGCCAATGGCAAATGGATGTCTCATAGCTTCAAGATGGGCTGGGTTTATTTCAGCAGTATTTTTGATGTATTCATAATGCAAGTTACGGTCGCGCAGGATGCTCAGCTGCTCCATCTGCTCGTCTTCAGACATTTGTTGATACTCATCGGGTAGCTGTGGCGTCTCTAGTGCCCTCGAGACTGGATCATGAGAATTGTTGAAGTCATCTGGAATGCCACAATGCAAGGAAAGGGGCAGAATTGTACTGTGTTACCAGTCAATAACTGAAGTGATGGCGTAGTCCTCGGATACGAATAAATTGCTTGGCCGAAGGTCAGGATGCCGCATGATTGGTCGCAAAAGTTCATCGTTGTTCTTCGGCACGAGATGTGGAGCGATTTTGAGATACTTCTCAAGGCTATCGAGATGTTCGGATGGTACCTGTCTTTCAAGATTGAATGTCTCACGTCGAATTCGGTTAAAAGTGAAAAGAGGTCTTCCAAACTTTGAGAGGTAGTCAAGCTCCTTCTTCGCACCAGCTGAGAGGACAGTGTTTAGAGTCGTAACTGAATGTGGTCAGGATGTTTCATTCGAGACAACGATAAACCACTTACACGGTCCACGATCAACGCAAAGATCGCCCCTCTTACCGAACCAGAGACTAAGACTCGTACTTGGACCAACGTAAAACGAGTCGGGTCGAGCTGAATCATCCTTGTCAACTGCCACGCGGAGAGTGCCTTTTGGTAAGTCTCGCTGAAAGTACAGGCTACCACTAGCAGGCAGCTTTATGCTGAACAGACAGCTTTCCAGATGAACGAGACTTTCGAGCACTTTGCACTGCTCTTCTTGGGACATCTCAGCCCACAACGAGCTAAGACCCCTCCCTACACTGTGCTCCATCAATATGTACTCGACTCTAGCAGGGTTATCTACAGTTGCCGAGTACCCATAGATCTCTGGAACGGGAAACCCCTGGGAACGTAGAAAAGTCATTGTCGCGGCCTCGCTAGCTACGGCTAATCCTCTGGGAGCAGTGACCTCGTAGGGGATTCGAGCCACAAGCGAAAATCCATCTCGCATTTGGACAATGAAAGCGCGGTTGGCTGCACCCTCGCCAAGTTTGTCGAAGTTGACAATGTCTTCAACTTTCCTGGATACTGCTTCGGCCGCCATGCGTTTCAAGGAGTCAATGTCGAAGAATCGTTCTCGTTCTTGCAGCCGCTGTGATTCATTGTATCTGAACAAGGCTCAGTACATGTCTAGCTGCCAGAACCATAAGCACTTACAACCATCTTCCCGACGTGTACTTGAAAAGGTGATCATGTTGGGCGGTTGAGAACATTGTGCGTATGTTCGGTGCCATGGTTGTGCCGGTTTGGGTCGGTAGCACCTTGAACCGAGCGAGACCACATGAGGTTTGGTAGGTGCCCAGACTCTGCCATAACTTCTTTGTTCCGTACATAGAATCGACGACTCATCGTTAACATATATTTGATGATGAGATGCAAGCTGCTCTGGACGACAGCGATGGCGAGTACAAGACTGTGGCGTAAAAGCATACAATGACGGGCGGTCTTGGCACAAGCTGCTGGAAACGCTGCGCTCAGAGCATACACTCGTCGTCCTCATTTGTTCGCATCGTAACAACTTGCAGCCTCATCGTAAGATTCAGATAGTGAATGACGGCAGCTCGGTGAACGTGTGGGGATCCCAGCAGGAATGCTCTCATGAATCAACACCGAGCCGATCAGCTTTCGAGCCATAACTCCGCAAACGGGGCCATGTAAGTAATTTCGTGACTCAAACCTGCCAGGATGGTCCACTCTCGACAATGATAGAGCACTCACACGGTCCACGACGAACGCAGAGATTGCCTCACTTACCAGACCAGGGATGGAATCATGGTCTCGTGTTGACGCCGGAGTGGCACAGCCTGCCTCACGATATGCAGCGCATGTTTGGGTCTCATGACTCACGTCCTCTACTGGTTGCAATAAGACATTCAACCTGGTATTGTTTTCATTTCTCAAACCTAGCATCGAAGCGTTGTGCTTGGCCACCATGGCTGGAATCTTATGCGAATCTATCCCCATCCTTCCGGTACCAGGAAAACGAAATGTCTTGGTAACCAGTGCACTGCCATACGTCAACAATGTACCACATCTTGGCAATATCATCGGTTCAGTATTGTCTGCCGATGTGTTTGCGCGATACTGTAGGGGCCGCGGTCTTTGCACCCTGTATGTCGGTGGTGAGTCTTCCTCACATATAGCTGTGTCGAGCACGGAACAGCTGACTACCCTTGTACGATAGGGACGGACGAGTACGGAACCACAACTGAAGTCCGCGCGCTTGAAGAAGGTGTTACACCTCAAGGACTCTGTGACAAATATCACAAAGTTCATGCAGAAATCTACAAGTGGTTCAACATAAGTTTCGACATTTTTGGCCGTACCACTACGTCGTTGCAGACAGAAATTACCCAGCAGATATTCACGAAACTCAACCAAAACGGTTTCCTCGAGGAGCGGATGACGACCCAGCTCTATTGTGAGAACCATCACTCATTCCTCGCTGACCGCTTTGTTGAGGGCGAATGCCCATCATGTGGCTATTTAGACGCAAGAGGAGATCAGTGTGACTCATGTGGCCGACTGTTGGATTCACTTGATCTGAAGAATCCTCGGTGCAAGGTGGACGGCACTACCCCAATCAAAAAGGATACCAAGCACACATTCTTGGAGCTAGACAAGTTACAACCAGAAGTCGACAAATTCTACCGAGCTCAAGACGGTAGATGGTCGAGCAACGGCAAAGCGATCACCGCAGCTTGGTTGAAAGAAGGTCTTCAGCCGCGCAGCATTACCAGAGATATAAGGTGGGGCACTCCAGTGCCCCTGCCAGGATATGAACAGAAAGTTATATATCCCTGGTTTGATGCATGTATCGGATATGTCTCGATTACTGCCCAATACACTGATCAGTGGGAGAAATGGTGGCGTAACCCTGAGGAAGTTCAGCTAAACCAGTTTATTGGGAAGGATAACGTTGTCTACCATTCTGTCATCTTTCCAGCCTCCCAACTTGGTACCAAAGACCCTTGGACTATGCTACACCACCTCTCGACAACTGATTACCTCACATACGAAGGTGGGAAGTTTTCGAAATCCCGAGGTGTAGGTGTTTTCGGAGACTCTGCTCAAAGAACTGGTGTGCCACCTGATGTGTGGCGCTTTTATCTGCTTTCCCATCGACCAGAGACAGGCGACACCGAGTTCACTTGGGACTCTTTCATAAGCAGCAACAATGGTGTGCTGCTCAACAATCTCGGCAATTTCGTCAGTCGTGTCCTGAAGTTCGTGAACTCGCGCCACTACGATAGTATTGTGCCTGAATGGAAAGCATACCATGATACATCCTTCGACAAATGGAAGCAAGACATTGATGGTCTGCTCAAGCAGTACATCTGCGAGCTCGACGCCGTCAAGATACGTGCGGGCCTCGCCACCGTCCTCCGTATCTCTCAGCAAGGCAACTCATTCTTACAGACCCATAAATTGGATTACAACCTCCGCGAAAAAGAGCCCTCGAAGTGCGCAGCTATCATTGGCTTAGCAATCAATCTGGTCCATCTGCTTGCGGCCATCACTGCACCTTACATGCCGGATGTAGCAAAGTCCATCAACACACAACTATGTGCACATCCTCTTCCAATTCTCGACAGCTGGAGTGCGAGATCCATCCAGCCTGGACATGTAATCGGTCATGCAGCACATTTGTTCACTCGGATCAAACCGGAGAAGGCACAAGAGTGGCGGGAAATGTTCGGGAGCGCAGAAGTCGGGAAGCCGAGAGCCAACGAAACTGATGTGAAAGCAAAGAGAGGCAAAGCGGAGGACGTGGTAAAACCTTGAATGTCAGTGGCCAATGAACGAAAACGCTGCTCGATGTGGAAGAGACGTGGCTGTTCATTGTCTGTGTGAACTGCATTGTTAGGCAGTAGAACGATGGGGACCTCGATTGTGCTTGCTCGCTGGACACCAAAAGGTGTTCTAGCACCTCCTTGGCACTTAATCAGTAGCAACTTGCACCTGCAGACATCAGTTGGGTCAAAATTATTGAAACGGAGTTGCGAGAGCGAACGAAGCGCAGTTCGTCGATCCGTGATGCGCGGAAACGCGTGCTGTAATGACTTGTCCGACTCAGACACGAATTCTCGCATGACGAGCTCGACGAGAGTCTGTCCTTGTCCTTGAAAGCGCTTCGTGAGTGTTTTTTGCGCGAAACCTTGTGGAATGCGATACTACCCCATCAGGATCACGGCAGGGCGAGCCTGTCATGCATACATACAGAGGGAGTCAGCTAAGAGTTCCCATGGTACCGTATGTAGCTGCATATACTCATCAAATGTAGAGTACATGTATGTTGCTATGAGTGGTGTGAACATCCTAGTATTGAGGTGACCTGGCAACCGGCTGCTTCCACGTCGTCCCGCACATTCGCTAACCCAACGTCTGCCTGCTCGTCTTGCCACCACCACGTACCGCACGTATATAAGTTCCTCGCTCTCATAAATCGCCTTCGATGTCGACTGGGATACCTTGCTATCATGCTGTAGATTTATGATACCATGATCAAGACGCATCGTCCAAGGGGACATTTCTGGACATGTGCCTCTCATTTCCAGGAAAGTAAGCAATTCAGTGAGATTGCGTATGAAGACTGTGCAACGGCAGAGGATCCTATCATAGCTGTCGATTCAGGCAAGCAGGCTTCTGATCTTGAGCGTGCTGCGAAGCGGCAGAGGATCGAGAAGATTGCCCATGAATTCATGCATGGGGAGCCGATTAGACTCGAGTCGACTGCTTTCAGGCCGCATACCCTGAAGACGACTGTTGAATGGAACCAACGATCTTTAACAGAGCAATCTTTTACACTCTTTGATGATCAGAATGATGGCCCGATCAACCTTGCCCGATCAGAGGCGGATCACCGAGCTGGAGGAACGATGATTGAGCAATATTCCAACAA
This sequence comes from Microcyclospora tardicrescens, assembly GCA_003012245.1. Classification (NCBI taxonomy): domain Eukaryota; kingdom Fungi; phylum Ascomycota; class Dothideomycetes; order Capnodiales; genus Microcyclospora; species Microcyclospora tardicrescens. The sequence continues at coordinate 260,253 of PXOE01000049.1, forward strand.
GGCTGGTGATCAAGTACTCAGCCTCGGAGGTGCTGAGAATTCTTCCCGCCATCGAACAGTCTCCAACGCGAATACCAGAGTCACGAAACCTGTTCACACTTCGTGGTGCAAAGCAGATGTGCTTTCATCACGACCGAGCACAGATGCATTGGACAAAGCTGCTGCGCTTCGCAGAACCCGGAATTCAAGGGTGGGCCTTGTAGTGCAAAACTTGGAGCCATATGCAGATGCGGTCAAACATGCTTCGTTTGATGTACCCCGGTATTGTACACGTCATTCATCAGCCAGATTGAGATCCGATTGTCCAGACTTTGCAGAGACAAGGTGCATGGGTATGCGAGGTGTGGAGGATGGAAATGATAGCGCAGACGAACTCCGGCTTTCTCGATGCGAGGCTCACGTTGAAAGTCCGAGAACAATGTCTGACATAGGGCAACCCACGAGCTTGACGGAGGATCGCAGTGCAACGGTGCTTGGAGAAGCAGACGTGCCTTTGAGAGCTTCACTCGCGAGGGACTCACCGCCCAGCGGTGTAGTTTCACATGGAGAAAGGACCGCTAATCGCCGCAGCACAGCTGAACAGCCGACGGAAGATGTCGCCCGCATGGGAGCCTCCGAGACATACCATTATCCTACTGTTCACAGTGCTGTGAAAGCTGCCAATCAAGCAGAGAATGACACAGCAGTCCACCTTGAACTGAAAGGCGGTTTGGCTCGTGGTGGGAATGCACCAGGATATATTGTGGCCCCAACTCCATGTGACGGCTCGACTCCCTTCCTGTATCGTAAACGGGTTAAGAAGCTCGGAAAGGTCAGCAAGGAGAAGGCAGACGACGAGACAACAAGTGACAGTCTTGCGAGACAACTGTCGACGCCGTGTCGGCCAGCCGCTCGTTTACCAATGAGTGCCGGAAGACCGACTCTGAGCAGAGCAGCACAAAATCTCGACACGCCTCTGGTCGATGCGCATCTAAATACCGAGTTTACGTGCATGGCTGAAACTGCTGACGCTCGCATATCTCTTCAAAAGGCACTTCGTCGAGAGCTCAGAGTCTCTGGTGCTAAGGTGACGGACACCGCTGGTGATGTGCTCGGTTCTTCGCCAGCGGTGCCGCGCAGCGAAGACGATCAAGCCTACACAGCTGCTAAGAGTGAGAATGGTCTTGATGTAGTCGAATCACTAACGTGGGCAGGCACCCAGAACTTACTCCAACAAGCGGAGAAAGAACTACTCTTCATGTCCCATGTCGACTTGACTGGTGGTGATGACCAGGACATCGATTCTCAGAAGCCGATTTCAGGGGCTGAGCAGCACGACGAATGCGAGCCTCTTCGCGTTCTCTCACAAGCCTCGCAAGACAATGTGGGAACTCAAACACTTGTCGAGGCCTGGTCACCATGGTCAACAGTGAAGAAACCGCTGAATCGCGAAGTCACCAAATCACTGGCCACTTCGCCATGGGTAGAACCACAACGCTCTGTTGCGAGAATTGCCTCTATTGCATCCCTGAATGATTCGCCAGCTGTGAACAAGACTCTCGCTCGTCGTAGTCTCGATCGTTCAAGTCGTGAACAGCTTCGCACTTCAAAGCAAAGATCGTCTACAGTTCTGACGGATCTTGGGTTTTCGGTGCAGAAGTCGCAATCATTCAACGTATCAGGTAGTCCAAAGGCTCACTCCACCACCAATAGTGACCCAACCAGTAAGGTAAAAGACTCACACCCGCCGCATAACGACCACTTTGGATCCACCTCAGCTACACTTCGAGACTTTGTGGCCAACCACCAGGATGCAGATTGTCCAACATCAGAATCTGTCACGGCGACAGCGAACAGTACCGGAGCGCCTCTCCCAAGCTATGAAGCTGCGCAGCTCCCAGAAGATGAATCACAAATGAATGGCATCATTCAAGATCTCACGACAAGTCTGCTAAGGACGGACGATTTGTGCGGAGTACTTGGTGAAGTATAAGTCGAGAATTTGGGGTGGTAAAGCACTACAACGAAGGATCTCTAGACGTCTGGGAGTACACCTCCCGACACTGAGGACGGAAGTCTTCCCACTTTCTCAAGCAATGCTATCGCTCATGGAACGACATATTCTACTCACGTGTGGTGTTTGACGCAAACTGTGTCGGTATTCGACCATTCTTCGTCCGCCAATGCAAATATGTCTCTCAGATACACATTCGCTTCTTCCACCCAGCTTCAAGTACAAGTGGACATATGCAGGCCTCTCCCTCATTGACATCATGTTTCATTTCCAGCCGATGTGGCACCAGACAAACAAAGCTACCTGCAATGAAAGCATACCACTTCAGGCCCATCTACCCTGTGGGGAACTCCATGGCCATGTGGGTGCCCATGGGGAACGTCTCGGTCAAAATCTCGGCAGTATTTCAAGGTATATCGTTGGAGTATCCCCACAACTCACAGCGCCAGGAGACACGCCACCATTCTCCAGACTTTTCGGTGCATCGTTCTATTGTTTCTAGAAAAGCGAATCTAGGTAATCTTAGATGACGGCACTCCGCTTCCAGTATGCCGAAGTGACAGCCTCATGGCGCCTCTCTGACGCCTGTGGCCATAGCGATCAAGGGTATTGCAGAAACTTCACCTTCGTCTGCAACGCTTAGCGATCCGTACGAATGCAATGTCACCGCATGTCCCGGCATGTGGACCTCTGGACACGTGAAGGCGGCGTGTAGAAGAGCACTGTCCACCCATACGACCCACAATAGTCCCTGTGGACATCGGATTTTAGAGTTCTGCGAGCTCCACCGCTCATGTTCCATCTGATGGTCTGGCCTTTTCCTCCACTTCACCTTGTTCTGCCTCTGCTTGAACAATTTCGCTGTGCGGCGACTTCAGTTGATCTACAATCCTTTCGCAACACGTCATATGAATGCTGTTGTTCGGTAGCGTTTGCAGCCTCGTGATGGCTTGCCACTTACAGCACCATGGCTTGGAGTTTTCTCGGTCGGCGGCATGGTCCCGCACGCTTGGCCGATAGCTTCCTGAAGCCACGGAACCCTATGCGGTCAACTCTTTGCCTCTGCGCTACCGAAGAAACTGTTCGCATCACATGTCTGTCGGCGTGCCCGCTCACCTTGCTAAGCTGATAAGCATTGGAGCTCTTGGTATGACTAGCAACTGGGCATATCAAGACTATAACGAAAATTTGCCTTTTGCTTGACTCATTAGCTTCTCTGGCACCGGCCATGCTTGCTGTCCACGGCTTAGTTCTAGGGTTGTGCGGTCAAAGGTCCTGCACGGCTCGTAATTTCGATGCCTTCGCCAGACTCAATCTCCCGCAATCCGGGCGCGCTCACCATAGCCCCAAGAATGCAGAGCCGCAGGGTACAGGCGGCTTGCCCACAGACTACGATCAGCCACCCCAAGCCTTCCCCACAAAGCACTAAGAAGTCTCGCAGATCTTATCATGGCAATCCCTGCTGTGTATCAAGCCGCGCCTGGGGAAAACAGCGCTGCCGCGATTTCTAGGTTTGTGATGACGGTCACATTTCATGGTGAAGTAGATGACAATATGCCGTGATAAGCAGTCCATGTGATCATTCATGGATGCCTTATTGCCTTTGTCAACCCGCATGGACTAACACTCGAACCATTCTCTCATATAGAGTTCATGGCTCATGTCCGAATTTGAACAGTTCCAAGTGGGCGTTGTTGTGGTCTTTGCTCAACGCCGGAGTGGATACCGAGCCACCCAGCCATCGTGGAGAAAACACGGAGAAGATGGAGCTGTTCGGCTGCTACATACTGAACACACGAGGCTCACATACCCAACGTAGGGACAGGTAGAGTTTCGTGCCAGGCTAGACCTCTTCCCTTGGGGAAGGTCTAATGTCGACCAATAAAAAAGCCTTGCGGCACAGGAATGGACTAGACCCAGCGACTAGTGTTGCAGCATGGTACAGCACTGCGTGGCAATGTTTCCCATGCCAGTCTGAGCTTTGTGCTTTGCGAGTGCGAAAGGTCTATTAAAGCCTCGAGCTGTCCCCCGCCGTTACGATGATCGATTCTTTTCCTCTCCCAGGTTTCCCTCTCCATTGTTATATCTTCCAGTGACTTGATCGTAACAAAGTCCAACATCATGGAGGAGAAGCACGATATCGTCCAGCACCACGATGCTCTGGGCTCCGACAGCGACAACGAGAAGAACTTCGTTGATGAAGCTCTCCAAGATGTCGACCTCCACAACAACTTGGACGCTAAGTTAGTGACACCTTTGAGCTCGACATTGCTGTCACGATTGCTAACCAATAACGATGACACAGGATCAAGAACCCTCTTGCTGGCATTAGCCACGGCACGTTGATGAAGAACGTGGAGCGCTTCGCCGTGGACTACAACCTCGACGACGTCACTCCGCTGCTCAAGAAGGGTGCTCTGGTCGCACAGAACCCTGCCGAGTGGGAGACCGTCGAGGGACTCGACGAGGCTGAGCACGAGGCTTTGCGCAACGAAGTCGTCCACAAATGGCGTCAGCCTCGTGCCTTGTACACCACCATCATCCTCTGCTCTATCGGGGCGGCGGTGCAGGGTTGGGATCAGACTGGTAGCAACGGTGCTAATTTGAGCTTTCCAACTGGTATGTATCTCAGACATCTCTTCATACCAAAGACCTCAAGTAAACCGATCGAATCATCCCATGTCTTGCGCTGGGACCAGATCATGTGGCGAGGCACCGCAGACTCTATTGGCTTTTTCACATTTGTATAGACCATCGCTAATGTTCTACTCTCTACAGAATTCAAGATCTCCGACAGTCCCACTGATCCAAGCTACAAACCCAGCAACGTGTGGCTCGTTGGTCTCGTCAATGCTGCCCCTTACATCGCTTCCTCGCTTCTCGGGGCCTGGCTCAGTGACCCGCTGAACAACTACTTTGGCCGTCGTGGCACGATCTTCTTCAGTGCTGTCTTCTGTCTGTTCTCGGTCATCGGTTCCGGTTTGACTCGCAACTGGTGGGAGCTGTTCATCTGCCGTCTTCTTCTTGGTATTGGAATGGGCTCGAAGGCATCTACGGTTCCTATCTACGCTGCTGAGAATGCGCCGGCTTCCATTCGTGGTGCACTGGTCATGACATGGCAGGTAAGTTTTACATCTTCTTACCTTGACGACGTTGATGTGAAACAAGTACTGATAGATTGCTACAGCTCTGGACTGCTTTCGGTATCTTCCTTGGTTTCTGCGCCAACTTGGCCGTCTACGACGCTGGCAGGATCACATGGCGTCTCCAGCTGGGGTCAGCTTTCATCCCTGCCGTTCCTCTCGTCCTCGGTATCTACTTCTGCCCTGAATCGCCACGTTGGCTCATGAAGAAGGGACGCTACGCCGACGCCTACAAGTCCCTTCTTCGACTGCGCAACACTCCTCTTCAGGCGGCTCGTGATCTGTACTACGTCCACGCACAGCTTGTCATCGAGAGCAAGATTATTGGGAAGAGCAACTACTTCCAGCGTTTCACCGAGCTGTTCACCATCCCTCGTGTGCGCCGTGCGACGCTCGCCTCGTTCACCGTCATGATTGCTCAGCAGATGGTAAGTCATTGATATGTGCACGAAAGAGACAGAAAGAGCGCCCATTGACCAACACTCGTCTAGTGCGGTATCAACATCATCGCTTTCTACTCATCCTCCGTCTTCATTGCCGCCAAGGCCTCTCCTTTTACTGCTCTCCTCGCATCTTTCGGATTTGGTCTCGTCAACTTCGTCTTTGCTTTCCCAGCCGTCTGGACCATTGACACTTTCGGCCGTCGTGCACTGCTCCTCTTTACCTTCCCCAGTAAGTTCAATAAGGATGCTGCCATATGTCGACCTGACACTAACAATGACGAAAGACATGGCATGGTGCTTGCTCGCCGCTGGTTTCTGCTTTTACATCCCAGAAACGTCCAGCGCACATTTGGGCTTGGTGGCATTCTTCATCTTCGTCTTTGCCGCCTTCTACTCTCCTGGTGAAGGTCCAGTGCCGTTCACGTACTCCGCCGAGGTCTTCCCCCTCTCTCACCGTGAGGTTGGCATGTCCTGGGCCGTCGCTACCTGCCTGTTCTGGGCCTCCGTGCTCTCTCTCACCTGGCCTGCCATGGGTACGTAACAAAGTTCTATTCTTCTTGCCCCACCAGAGATGCTAACTCTCCTACCTCCAGTCCAAGCCATGACCACCACTGGCGCGTTCTGCTTCTACGCGGGTCTCAACGTCATCGCTCTGGTCATGATCTTCTTCTTCGTGCCCGAGACCAAGCAGCGTACCCTCGAGGAGCTCGACTACGTCTTCGCCGTCCCCACCCGCAAGCACATGCACTACCAGGCCACCAAGGCGCTGCCCTACTTCATCAGCCGCCACGTGCGCCGTAACAAGAACGCCAAGCTCGAGCCGCTGTACACCTTCGACCATGTCGCGAGCGATGCCGCACGCTCGTCCAGTGTTGTGGACTACAATGCACAGCAGAGGAAGTGAGCACGATGAGGGACGAGGTGGGAGATTTATGATACGAGAAATCAGGGGGTGATTAATGCTTAGTGGTGGTTGATGGGAATGATGTAACGGCCTTGCTCTTTCTCATCGCTTTATACGATAATACGCTACCACGGTCTACATATCTATACCCAAAACATGCAGTTTTTATTACCTATCTTCACCCATCTCAAGAAATCGTGAGAAATCCTTTATCCCGCGTCGATAATGTCGCACGTGGCGTTAAGCGCGCACCAGTCAAAGCTCCAGCATCTTCTTTGCTACAACATTCTGGAGCATCGTATTTTGGCTTTCGATAAATCCTTCTCTGCTTCTTCTGCACAGATTCCATGCTATGCTCTGTAAGGTAAGGATCAGCATATTCAAGCTTCATGCCCTCAAAGTCGGCGAAATATAGCTGAGAAACTGCCGGGTTTTATGGTCGATGTCATGATCACAAATCTAAGCCGTGAAATGCCAAGACCGGTCTAGGTATAGAACTGGATATCCTGCATTCGGCAATCCACTTGGGCTTTGCGCTGGCGCTTTGAGAGGAGATCAGATGGTGGACATTGAGTCTCTGAGGGACGGCGTGGAGTAGGTGCAATGCTATGTGGTTGTTATTGATTCTAGGTAAATGTCAATCGTAGACGCTGTCGGCTATAGATGTCTTGGACCCGCGGCTGCGCTGCATCGGCAGAGAGCCTAGGGAAGTGCAGTCGGTGAGGGACATGTAACCGTACCTTAGTCGGTACAAGAACTCGATTAGCCGTAGCCAATGTACTGCTCACCCTCGTCATCTCCGCTCTGGAATCTTGCCCTCTGCTCGTGCTCTCAGCGCGGTTGGCCATTCCCTCCTCCCAATGCATAGCAATGCGCTGCCAGCGACATGCCCGCTGAGACGGCCCTGACAGTCCATCGACCATTGCTGTCCCCGCCACAGTCGAGGGCCCATTGCACCCCCGCCGTGACGACGTCGACATCGATATAGTTCTCGACACCCCGCGGACCGTCCCACCATGGCCAGCAATGAAGTCTACTTGCGACCCGACAACATGATCGCCCATCACCAACAGCTCTCGTCTACCGGCCTCGATGTCTTGGTCGAGGGCTCGCAGTACGCGCTGCAGCAACTCCACAACGAGCATCGGCGCGATTCACAACACGGTGCTGTCCGACCGCATGCCAAACACCGCACGACCAACAGCTCCGACAGCAACGATGGCATTACCTTGATCAGAAGAGAGGCAGTGACAAGTGATGCGACGGGTCGGGAGAAGCTGGGAAACGGAGCGCCGGTGCGGCGGAGGATCAGTCGCGCTTGCGACCAGTGCAATCAATTGAGGACGAAATGCGACGGCAAGTTCCCATGCGCGCACTGCGTCGAGGTCGGGTTGAGCTGTGAGTATGCGCGGGAGCGTAAGAAGCGAGGGAAGGCGTCGCGCAAGGACATTGCTGCGCAACGAGTCAATGCTACGAATGATGGGAACGCTGGAGCGGGTTCAGACCGATCGCCTGCATCCGGGGATGGCAGTTCTTCGGCCGAGACGCGCGAGAAGGCGGTACCACAGGTGGTTCAGCGAGGCACGAAGCGACGAAGGTCTACGATGAAGGACAAGGATCAACGGCCGCCTCCACCGCAGAAGGTGGGCAATGTCAAGGGCCAGACTTATCAGACGCTGCAGCAGCAGGAGGGTCAGCAGCAGCAACAACAACAACAGCAACAAATACAGCAGCAACAGCAACATCTCAATGCGCCGTTACCCGGCATGGATCATCTCTCGAGCATGGCAACAGATCGTATGGACGAGCCGAATGGCCAACAACGAGGTTACGCTCTCGACCCGCAGGCATCGGGAACCGGTCTTCCAGCACCCAGACTTCCTAGCGCTGGAGCTCCCGATCGAAATGTTTCGGTAGCAATGGGAGACTACGGGACCATTGACGATTACCATCGAAGCATTCTGCACCCAAACGCCACTGCCGTTGGACACAACATCCTCCACAGTAGTGCGACAGCGATGCCAATCTCCATGGTCCACGGTGGAAATATGACGGGCTACGGTGACGGCCAGTATGGTGCCCCTTCACCTCAAAGCCAGATGGCTATATCTGGCGTTCCCATGAGGGTAGGAGAATCCCCTTTGTCTGCAGGATTTCTCGGAAACTCTCCACTTTCTGGATCTCCTGGTTGGCTACCCCTTCCTGCTCCATACCCATCGATGTATTCGCAGTCAGGACAGCTCTCTCAAAACCAGACACTACGATATCCAGTCCTACGACCACTGTTGCCTCACATTTCCGCCATCATTCCGATCGGACTAGCCTGTGATCTGCTGGACCTGTACTTTTCAAGTACATCATCGGCATTCCCGCAACCCTCTTCTCCTTACGTTCATGGTTATATCTTTCGCAAGCGATCGTTTCTACGCCAACAAAATCCCCGCGCGTGCAGCCCAGCGCTACTTGCGTCTATGCTATGGATTGCAGCACAAACCAGCGAGTCGGCTTTCCTGACCTCGCCGCCCTCTGCACGTGGGAAGATCTGTCAAAAGCTGCTGGAGATCACCTACGGGTTACTCAAACCACTAATACATAACTCTCATGAATCGGCACTTGGGAGATCCGGGAATCAAACAGTAATTAATGGCGTCGCGCTGGGAGGATTCGGTGTTGCGCTTGGCGAGATGGAGGGCAATGGGCCTGGCGCTACTGGGGCGCTTGATGATGTTGCGACTTATGTCCATCTCGCGACAGTTGTATCAGCGAGCGAGTACAAGGCTGCAAGCTTACGATGGTGGAATGCAGCATGGTCTCTGGCGCGCGAACTCAAACTCGGACGAGAATTACCTCCTGAAGCTGAGCCCGAACTTGATGGGCATGGCGAGCATCTGAATGGTAGTGACGGTGGACGACCTACCAACAGGGTCACCGAGGAAGAGCGCGAAGAACGTCGACGTATTTGGTGGCTGCTCTACATGGTTGATCGCCACCTTTCTCTATGCTACAACAAGCCTCTTTTCCTGCTGGATATCGAATGTGACGGATTGCTTCAGCCCGAGGACGAACTCATCTGGCAAGCTGGCGAATACTACCCTGGGGAGAACCACCACGAGAACATATACTACCGACGGAAAGGCTTGGTGTTTGAATGTACCGGCTATAGCATCTTCGGACACTTCCTGCCCATCATGGCTATTCTGGGCGAGATCGTGGACATGAAGCACGCCCGAGCACATCCCCGATTTGGTCATATCCGCAACAACGATGATTGGAAAGCACAAGTGGCGGAGATCACTGAACAGCTGGAGACGTACGAGCGTAGCCTGAAAACCTTCGAAGCGCGTTACGCAATGCCTCCAGCGTTACAAGGCGACATGAACGACGGCCAAAGACATGCCGCAGATCGCACTAGTCCGGCCTCCCACCATGCCGCCAACAACCGCATGACCTCCTCCCTGCTCACCAGCCGCATCGCCGTCGCCTACGGCACCCACCTCCTGCACACCATGCACATCCTGCTCAACGGCAAATGGGACCCCATATCGCTCCTCGACGACAACGACCTCTGGATCTCGTCCGAGTCCTTCGTGTCCGCTACCGGCCACGCCGTCGCCGCCGCCGCCGCCATCGACGACATTCTCGAGTACGACCCGGACCTCAGCTTCATGCCGTTCTTCTTCGGCATCTACCTCCTGCAGGGCAGCTTCTTGCTCCTCCTGATCGCGGACAAGTTGCAGGGCGAGGCGAGCCCGAACGTCGTCAAGGCGTGTGAGACTATCGTCCGCGCGCACGAGGCGTGTGTTGTTACGCTCAACACTGAATATCAGGTATGTATCCTCTTCGTGCTCTTACCCTCCATTCTCATCTTTCTGCTCCTACCTCTATCAGTTTATTACATCTATCTCACTACCGTTATATCGATACTGAAACATACTAATATGGCAACCCCCTTTGCAGCGAAATTTCCGCAAAGTCATGCGCTCCGCCCTCTCGCAGGTCCGCGGCCGCTCGCTCGAAGACGTCGGCGAGCAATCGCTGCGGCGAAGGGAAGTCCTCGCGCTGTATCGCTGGACGGGCGATGGAACCGGGCTAGCTTTGTAGGATCTTTTTGATGATACCCGTTTTGGAACTTTTGCTGCGAGCGAGGGATAAGCTTTGGATGGGATGTATGGGATGTATTTATGTATGTATCTATGTGTGATGACTAGCTTACGAATTTAATCAATCGATGTGACCACGATTGATCTCTTGAGGGACGGGAGTGAAGAGAATTTACGCTCGTGCTTGCGGCATTTCCTGTCTTTGAAGTGCTGACTTTTGTCCCTGCAGCTTCGAGAGGTGCAAAGCCGTACGAAAGGCATTAGGTTACTGGGCCCATGATCTGGTCGATCAGGGACATGGAGGGTTTGCGAACGCTCCACGTATGTACGGTATGTGGATGCTTGGAAGTGTCGTATAGTAACGAGCAGGCAAATTTAAGGAGTTGATATGGCAAGCGAACTTGCACATCGGACGAGGTAATCAGAATTTTGTTACTGGGTTTTACGAAACGCTAGGAATAAAGATACCGTATAAACTGAAATGTCCAAGGGTCCGTCATGTAATGGACCAGGTAACATAAGACCAGTGCTCGCCCATCATGCCATAGCACGCCCACCACGCCACGCCAATGCTTTGCTCGGATGTTGTTATGCCCAAGCCGCACCGAAATCAGACCAGACCAATCCGAAATAAGCCAAATAGAGCTCTGCCTCCCAAATCACGTATATACACTCCCATGCCAACCATTCATATGGCGAACAGCGTCTTGAGCCGCTCGTAGGCGTAGAAGCTCGTCGCCACCATGGGCACGACCTTGACATAACCAATACCGAGCCCAACGTAGAAGCCACGCCACCCCTTCTCCGCCACGATGTTGCGCGCGACCTCGATCATGGTCAAGCGATGGCCGTCGCCGACGACACCGCCGACCTGCATGCGGCGACGGATGACCTCGAGCGGGTAGGATATGGTCTGGCTGACGAAGCCGGCGACCGCACCGGTCGTCAGCTCGGCCCATGCGCGCAGAGGCGCAGGTTTGCCGGGAGCAAGCTGTTTGGCGGTGCGCTCGGAGAGAGGCAGGATGGTGTAGGGGGCGAGCGCGGGAAGGCGCATGAAGTCGCCGGCAGCATCATGCGTGAGGAAGGACATGCCGGCGTAGGGTAGCATACCCCATAGCGTCGGGGTGAAGCCGCGGAAGAAGTTTGCCAGGCCAGAACGGACGGTGACGACCCCCACGAGCTCGCTCGTCGCTTGGAGAGTGGCGGCTGCTGGTTGCGGCAAGTGTGATTGTGCGATAGTGTTGAGGGTGACTTTCGGCATGGGAGGATGTTCGTTGTAAATCGTCCGGCAGATGTCCCGCACGCTGAGCCGTTTCTGGCTCTTCGTCTCCCAAGCAAGTCGGACACGGATCACTTCTAAAGGATATGTCGCGAAGACGGATGCACATCCGGCAAGAGATCCAGCCATGAAACGGCGGAAGGAGGTCTCGGCCTCCTTATTCGGAATGACCACAGCGCGCACTTGCTCGTAGGCCAGAAATTTGATTCCTCCGTATGGGAAAATCCGTAGTAATGTCGCCGAGTGCCCTCGGAACAGTCCTCTGCCACCATCTGCTCGGTAGATGTCCTGTATCGCTCTTACAGCACCGGCGAATGACCCGGTGTATTTTTGGAATTGCGGATTGCTCGCTTGAAACAATATCTTCACCCGGTCCAGTGGCGCCACAACTGTCTTCGCAACGCATGCTGCCAGTCCTCCGGCAACTCCACTGCGAACGACATACTCCCAGCTCTGTTTCGCGATCTTGCGCTGTCCATGCTCATCGGATGGGTGTCGCAAGGGAAGAATCGAATCGGTATCGGTGGGGCAGATCGAAGGCTGATTCCCGGCGGATGCAGAACGTCTCTCGATCATCTCAGGTGGTTGGAGGGTCGCGGAAAGGTCGTGATCGCCAGCATGTCTGGAGTCGACATGTAAAGGGCTTATGGTCATCGATTCTTGACTCGTCAAATTTCCTAGATCCCTCGTGCTGACGTCCCGTGGTTATGAGCTCGGCGGAGTTATCGGCGACATGTGGGAGACTAGAGTTCCTGCGCTGAATCCTGGTTGTCGGGATTTAGGTGGTCAAAGAGCAGGCCCGAGTAGCAACAGTCGGATCGTTTTCCTCAGACGGTGTCGGTGAAGGTGTGGAGGAGAGAGTGTGATCGTCTTGATCTACTCTCGCAAGCGTGGGATTTCGCGATTTGTCTGAAGTGTTTTGTTCCGATACTCACTCTGCCGAGTCCAGCCGAGTAGGTAATGTTGGCGTGAATCTCCGCTGGCTTGTGACCAGCAAAGAAGGATGACTAAGGCCGCATCCCCATTGAGCACAAATGCCGCATCCATCCTCTGTCGTCATTTCTTGGATGAAACTTCGTATAATCACATGCATTACAGAGATCAAACAGCCATGGTTTCGCCTGTCCTCTGGCAGAATGCCACCAAGACCACATCTCTCCTGGATGTCCCATACTCGATTGCAGCGGCGCAGGGTACGCCTTCACGGCCGTGGCACCGCTGTCTGCAATCATGTGAACCTTTGCAGCATCCATATTCGTCAAATGAGCCCAGATCGCATACCGGAAAAGCTGGACTTGCCATGAACTCGGTAGATCAAGCGCTTCATCAAGGATCGGAAGTGTTCTTGCAGAGAGCACTGCACGAGATACTGGAGCATCACCGTGGGATGTGGTGCCTACCACGAAAGTTTGTGGCCAAAACTCCTCGTGTATTCCAAAAGCGAAAGCTTGGAGAAGGTCTGCATACACAGGATGTCTCTGGGGCTACTTTGCCAGCCCAATTCTTGACGGAGATTGCTCATGAACGGTCCCCAAGTATCCATACTTCAGCTTGTCAGCGTGAGGCTACGAACAAGATCGATCATGCCGATGATGTGCATCTAGATTTCTACACTGGTTATTGTCATGACGAGGGAGCAATGCGTATGATTTCTATAGCACAAACCGCGCTCGGTACCCAGGCATGGTCTACAAGCCAGTCTTCATCGAGCAATATCGGGATAGACAGTAGGTACCAGTTTCATATACCTGCAGGATCAACATTTTCTCTTACTTCTTGCGCGAACGCCCGTGCCTTCCACACCCACGTTCGTAATCAGGCTCAAGAAGAGTCCACCCGGAAACATTTCGATCTCATCTTGCTTGATCCACCTTGGCCAAACCGATCAGTGAAGCGCACGCATAAAACTGCTGGCTCTACATACAGCACCCAAACATCTGTCAGCGACGTCCGCAAACTGCTTTTGTCTATGGACCTAGACATGTTGATGAACGACGCTTGTCTGGTGGCAATCTGGATCACTAACAAACAAGCTGTGCGCGACCTCATCCTGGGAGAAGGCGGCATGTTCGACAGCTGGGGTGTTGAACTGACAGAGGAGTGGCTATGGCTCAAATCAACGACGAACGGCGAACCCGTGTCGCCAATCGATGGTTTGTGGCGGAAACCCTACGAGGTGCTACTAGTAGGTCGTAAGCATAGGCAAATGAATACTGCCACACCGACTGCAGATGAGCATCTGAAACGAAGAGTGGTTGTCTCCGTTCCAGATCTCCATTCACGAAAACCGTGCCTAAAAGAGCTGTTTCAGCCTTTGTTACCACAAGATTATCGTGCATTGGAGGTGTTCGCGCGGAACCTGGTGAGTGGATGGTGGAGTTGGGGAGATGAATGTATCAAGTTCAATTGGGAGGGCTATTGGACGGAAGATGATGAGACGATTGCAACGGTAGGCTGTGCATTGGCTACAGAAGTCTGAGTTGTTTCCACTAGACTCTCAGCTTCTGGAATACGAGTTGTGGATGCATCTAGGAACATGTGCGTCGAGTCTTTACTAGTCCCACAGCATATACCTATGCTACCAAAGCTGCTCAACTCTGATACTCTTACACCAATAGTGATACTATGGAGTGTACCCTCTTGAATGTCTATTAGTGTAGCTTTCCGTTGTCGCTCAGATAATCCTAAGACGATCGTTCCACCGCGGGACGATCTACTTAACTAGGAGCCCCCGCGGGGATGCACACGGCAAGAAGCTCGCTGAGAGATGTCGACAAAGGTAGGATCGTTTTCTCGTTCTGCCTCCTCCTTGGAAAAGACCGTTTGTGCAGAGACGCCATCTTTCCAGCACAATGGCATCGATTTCAACATCGGTGCGAGAGTTTGAGGGTCTATGATGCGACGGTCGTCTCGGCGACTGGGCCTTCGCGGTCTCGAATGTCGGCTCAGCTTTCGGGCGGCTCACCACGGCTACTGCTACTTTACGACCGCATGTAATCGAGAGATCGAAAGCCTCTTCACATGCGACTTGGAGCTTTGCAGCACAATGAGCATGTGTGATGCGAATCGCTTAAATTCGGGCGTTTCTAGCCGACATGGATACCCTTGAAACGAGACCTGTCCCAGCCGCTTGCGTTGATGCGCAAGTACCAGACTTACTTGACCTTCCCACTGAGCTAAGGGCATTGGTTCAGCTTTTTGATACAGATGATCGACCCTCAGCACTCCTGGCCCGACATTCCAACAAGTGCGTGTACGAGAACGAGGCCTTTCGAAGTCTAGAAAAGAGCCGGGAAGAGTTTGATCAATTACTTCTGAAACATTGGGAGCAATGGGAGAAAGAAGATGACATTAAGAGCCACATAGACCTCCTTGAGGACGGCAGGATATGGAGATCAGTCGCACTGCTGGAGCGAAGCGTATATTCTCTAGTATGCTTGCAGGTCACTAATCGCAACGCGGCGCGAGAGACGTGTGATTCTTGCAATGGACGATTGAATTCGTCGAATCCAGAGTCGAGGTCGCATGGTCATAGGAGTGCTGAAGGTGTTGAGCCCTCGAAGACACCTGTGGACTGGACACGGCACGCCGTTCCTGGTCTTAAGCCATGGATCGAATACATCCGGGGGTTTGACTGGTCATCGACGCGTCTTGGACCGATGGATCAATGGTCAGAGATGTTAAGGTCTTATGTCTACTCCATCATGATGAATCCCACCCCACGTATACTGGTATGGGGCGAGCACTACACATTGCTGTACAACGAGGCTGCATCGATCTTGATAGGTGCCAAACACCCAATGAGCCTGGGTAAGCCCTTGAAGGAGGGGTGGAATGAAATTTGGAATGTGATAGGCCCACTGATCGAAGGAGCGTATGCGGGAAGACCATCTCCTGAAGAACGAATGCCCCTTGCAATCATGCGTACCCCAGGGTTCCTTGAGGAGACATACTGGACGTTCTGTCTACTCCCGGTCATGGACGTGGACGGCAGCATAGTTGGATGCCTTGACGAACTGCAAGAGATGACCCATATGGTGACCGGCGATCGTCGCCGCAAGGCAGTATTGAATACTAGCGATCAGCTATCCAAGGTCAAGTCCCTAAATGAGCTTTGGGAGGCATTTGTCAACAGCTTGAACGACAGTAAGGAGGACATACCATATGCGCTATTATTTTCTACTACAAAAGATCATCTCAGCAATGGTTCGAGCAATAAAGCCTCGTCAGATCATCCAGCTTCTCTATGCAAACTTGTTGGCTCCTTGGGCCTAGATCTCGGCGTCACAGACTCTCACAAATGTTTCAGCTTGACGGACGACCTAGAAAAGCATGATCGTATCATGCATGCTATAGCACAGGTCTGGAGTTCAGGTGAGCAAAGCGTTCTGCGCAGCGAAGATGGCACATTGCCGGAAGCATTGTCAGGTCCGGTGATCGACCGGGGATTCGGTGATCCAATACAGACCGCGTTAGTTGCACCAATCCTTTATGTGAATTCACAATCACAAAACGTCGTATTGGGTGTCTTGGTCATTGGGCTCAATCCCCGGTCCAGGTTTGACCAGGAGTATTCCATATACGTCGATATAACTATTGACACCCTTACAAGAGCGGCGACGCTCATCACTCTTCCTGAGGACCAACGTCAAGCGCAGAAATTGGCCACGAATGTGAACACCGCCTTGGCGCAGCAACTCCAGCTCATTACCTTGAAAGCTGAACGAAGTGAGGCCAAATTCTCGCATATGGCCGCTTCGTCGCCTGTTGGTATGTTTGTGTACGATCTAGATGGCACACCGCTGTACGTCAACGACAGATATTTGGAAATCATTGGGAAAACACGCGAAGAGTCCGAAAAGGATTCAGCATCTGCAGCCTCGTGGGCTGAGACCATTCACGAGGACGACCTTGATCACTTTATCAGCTCATGGAGTCGAATCATGGAATCACAGGCGCCCATTACCGTCGAATATCGAATCAAACGGCCGCTGGAAAATGGGATGGAATGCTGGCTTTTGGCTAATGCATTCCCCGAATTCAGTCCTGACGGCAAGATAAGTACCGTAATGGGATGGCTCACCGACATCAGTCATAACAAATATGCTGAGAAGCTGGCCTACCAAAGACTGGAGGATGCATTGGAGCACAAAACTCAGACGGAGAATTTCCTGGACATGACCTCTCACGAGATGCGAAACCCACTTTCAGCAATCTTGCAGTCCGCGGATTGGATTGTCTCTACTCTCCATGCCGAGCGAAAAAACCTGCCATCGGGTGTAACAGATGAGCTGATCGATGCGGCAGAGACAGTGATTCTGTGTGCACAGCATCAAAAGAGAATTGTGGACGACATTCTGACTTTATCCAAGCTAGATGCTAGTCTGCTGGTCATCTCGCCGGACCGGGTCAGGCTTCCACTGCTTATCTCCAAAGCACTGAAGATGTACGAGGCAGAGATCATGCGAGCAGAAATTACCGCGACGTTATGTGTCGAGCCAACATACGTAGAACTGGATGTGGATTGTGTGCTTCTAGACTCAAGTCGTTTGTTGCAGGTAGTCATCAATCTGCTCACAAATGCGTATGTCATCTTTCGCCCAGAACTCTACACACAAAGACTGGAACTCGTATGTTTACTAATGCTCAAACTAGGATCAAGTTCACCAAGGATGCCGCGACACGCAAAATCACCATCTTTCTTGGCGCCAGTCTCGAGAAACCGACCGGCCAACATCATAAGGTTGACTTCATCCCTCCACGCCATAACGACACGGTTCAATCTCCGCCAGGCGAAGGCGAGATCTATCTACAGGTTGCCGTCCAAGATAGCGGTAAAGGATTAACAGATGAAGAGATGAACGTCTTGTTCCAGCGCTTTTCGCAGGGCAATGCAAAAACCTACAAATCTCACGGAGGCAGTGGCTTGGGCTTATTCATAAGTCGTGAGCTATGCGAGCTTCAAGGTGGACAGATCGGTGTCTCGAGTGGAGGCGGGAAAACGACGTTTACATTCTTCGTCAAGGCTAAGAGATGGATGCCTGATGACGATATGATATCGATTGCAAGCATGTCGTACGCGGGCACTTCTGTCGGCTCCGTGGCAAGCCGTAGGGGTAGTGTGGTCACGCTCGGCGAGTTGCGCTCATCGAGTATGGTTGCAGTGCCGGTGAATGCGAGCCTTGCTGAAGCTGATGAGCTTGATTCGCAACCGAGGACATTCCCGATTGAGGACATGGCATCAACTCCGAACGCAATGCATGTTCTCATAGTGGAAGACAATCTTGTGCGTGCTAGACTATCCCCAATGCATGCATCTATACTGACTTCAGACAGATCAATCAAAAGATCCTGGCAAAGCAGCTCTCGAGAGATCCCACCGTCAAGCAATGTCACGTTGCTAATCATGGCCTTGAAGCCATCAGCTTCTTGGAGACTTCGATGTATTGTGCTGCAGCCACGCCCCTTTCCATCATTTTGATGGACCTCGAAATGCCTACGATGGACGGTTTGACATGTATTCGACATATCCGCGGAATGCAGGCAGACGGCCGAATCATGGGACACGTCCCCGTCATCGCGGTCACGGCTAATGCGAGACCAGAGCAAATCTCTGCAGCGCTGGAGGCGGGCATGGACCAGGTCGTCACGAAGCCGTTTCGCATACCTGAGCTGGTGCCACAGATGGGAGCTCTCATTCGGGAGATTGCGTCAAAATACCCTACCTGAAATCGAGTATCCATCTCAAGCAACATATTCCACCTCAACGAGAAGAACGACGATTCATCGCAGCCATGTCAGTTCAGCTTCGGTCAGCATACCATCGTTGGCACGTTAAGCTAAAGGCTCTGGCACGCATGAGGCGGAAAAACGTCAGGTACAGTACTCCTAGCAGCTCGTGAAATCTACTCTAATACTAACGTACCTAGGCATGATACAAAAGTACTCATCTATGCTGATCTCGAACACGGTTTCGATGTCGATATATAGTCCTCATGCTGGAGTATCGTACAATGGTGCCGTGCCCGAGCGCGCCCTCAATAGCACAAGATGAGGGCGTTGGCTCAGGAGCAAGGCAGCTTCACTCTTGGGAGAGGTGTGGGATAGACTCCACCAAGATTTTTCGATACCCGAACATCCTTTAGACTCAAGCCCCACTTACGTTTGAAAACTTTGAGGCTGTAGCTTATACGAGCTTGGAGAAAATATTTGCATAGAGGAGCCATTTTGGCAGGCCATCACAGTACTTAAGCACTATAGGATCGTCACGTTTTCCTGTCCGCGGCGTGCTAGCATATGATAGAGATGCCACCAAGACAGACTTCAATGGCATAAGTTCCTGATTTCGACGAATCGCGATGCTGAATACCTCATATTCACGGCCTCATTTGATTCTGTGGAGGTCGTACAACGATCGATGGGCTGGAGACGTGCGAAGTCTCTCACGCAAGTCATATTTGTACCACACCTGGGCATGCGTAGAGATACGTCAGGTATAGTTCTGTCCCCCAAGGTTACCTCGTGCCGAGTATATGCTGACCGCGTGTGACGTGAAAGGAGATCCTGTGCAGCATACGTCGTTCTGCTTGGGACAGACGATCTTTGCTGCTTTGTTCACCGCATCGCGCTCGGAGCATCGTTCATCAACGAACGGGCGTGCGTAACAATATCCAGATAGCACGTCGTGCTGCTCTGTGGTGACTCTTGTCTTCCCACCTATATATTGGCATTACAACTCCAAGGGTGGCCTATAGTATGGAATGAAAGTTGAATGAGACAATGAGATAAAAGTGTAAAGTGCCATACATCGACAACAGCGATCGCATGGCAGATCAGCGATGAGGTCAGATCTTATCGATAGCGACGTGAAATGTCTGGGCTGCTGCAAAGAACCTTTAGCGCGTTGCCGATCATTTTTCTCCAAAAGACTTCTCGGCAAGCTCTATGCATTGAACCTGGTCCAACCTACTGTTTTCTCTGCAACTTGCAGCACGAAAGCTCTTGGAGATGGTCGACCAAGAGATGGAGAGCATGATGGCTCTCGAAGTGAAGAGCGGCAACGACAGCGTCCGCTTTGCTGAAGGTCGCAGCTTTGGTGCTCACCGCAGTGTTGCTGGAGAGCTGGTCTTTCAGACTGGCATGGTAGGATACCCGGAGTCGATCACTGACCCTTCGTACCGCGGTCAGATCCTGGTCATCACCTTCCCCCTCGTCGGAAACTACGGCGTGCCTTCGCGCGAAGATCGAGACGCCATCCTTGAGGATCTGCCTGCACATTTCGAAGCGTCCGAGATCCATATTGCAGGTTTGATGGTATCTTCCTACGCCGGCGAGGACTTCTCTCACCATCTGGCGGTATCCTCACTCGGAACATGGCTGAAAGAGCAGAATGTGCCTGCCATTTGTGGCGTGGACACCCGTGCATTGACGAAGAGGATTCGAGAGAAGGGCAGCATGCTAGGCCGTCTACTCATGCAGACGGGTACCAAGCGCGTTCTGGTCGACACTGTGAGTGCGAGTGGAGCAGTGACTCCAAATGGAAGCTCGACCCCAGCAATCACTCCTGGGCCACAACATCCAGCAAATGGCAGTCTCACGGTCAACGGATCGAATGGCGTGAACGGATATTTCAAGAGAGCGAAGGAGGTGCCAGTGTTCGAAGAGATTGACTGGTATGATCCGAATACCAGGAATCTGGTTGCTGATGGTAAGCTTGCTTCGTCGGCCCATTGTAGTCTTAGTACACCCAGTCTGATAATTTATGCTAGTGTCAACAAGCAAACCCAAGATCTACTCTCCAAGTGCGTCCAGTGCGTTGAAACACCCGTCTGGTCGACCAGTTCGCGTCCTATGCGTTGATGTAGGGCTCAAGTACAACCAACTCCGTTGTCTCATTCGACGCGGTGTTGAGGTTGAGGTCGTGCCATGGGACTATGACTTCCCTAAGCTCGCTGGTAAAGAGTACGATGGGCTTTTCATATCCAACGGACCGGGCGACCCAGCGATGATGCAGAACACAATCAAGCACATTCAGGCAGCACTTGAAGAGGCTCGCACACCTATCTTTGGCATCTGTCTCGGACATCAACTCCTGGCTCGCGCTGCTGGTGCCAATACGTTGAAGATGAAGTTTGGTAATCGCGGGCACAACATTCCTTGCACGAACTTGCTATCAGGAAAATGTTACATCACATCGCAGAACCACGGCTACGCTGTGGATGCTGAGTCCCTTCCGGCAGAGTGGTCCGAGTTATTTGTAAATGCGAACGATCATAGCAACGAAGGTATTCGTCACATTAACCGACCATACTTCAGTGTTCAGTTTCACCCTGAGAGCACGCCTGGTCCAAAAGACACTGAGTTCCTCTTCGACGTGTTCATTCAATCGATCATGAACGTTCTTGCCGACCCCACAAAGATGCAGAAGCCGGTGGTGTTTCCGGGTGGTGATGCGGCTGAAAATGCTGCTCGTAACCCACGACTCCACCCAAAGAAAGTGCTTGTACTTGGCAGTGGTGGTCTCAGTATCGGTCAGGCAGGTGAGTTCGACTACTCTGGAAGTCAAGCTATCAAGGCGTTGAAAGAAGAGGGCATCTACACCATCCTCATCAATCCCAACATTGCCACCATCCAGACCTCCAAAGGTCTCGCGGACAAGGTCTACTTTCTGCCGGTCAACGCCGATTTCGTGCGGAAGGTTATCAAGCAAGAACAACCAGACGCTATTTACTGCACATTTGGAGGTCAAACAGCCTTAGCGGTCGGTATCGAACTCAAAGACGAGTTTGAGGAGCTTGGAGTGAAAGTTCTTGGTACGCCGATCAACACGATCATCACCACCGAAGATCGTGAGCTGTTCGCTCGAAGTATGGAGTCGATTGGTGAGAAATGTGCCAAATCTGCATCGGCAAACAACGTCGCCGAGGCGCTCAATGCTGTAGAAGGCATCGGATACCCCGTCATCGTTCGTGCTGCCTACGCACTTGGTGGTCTTGGCTCAGGGTTTGCCGACAATAAGGAAGAGCTTGTCGAGCTGTGTAACAAGGCCTTCGCCGCAAGCCCACAAGTGCTGATTGAGCGCAGTATGAAAGGATGGAAGGAAGTCGAGTACGAAGTTGTCCGCGACGCGAACGACAACTGTATTACCGTGTGTAACATGGAGAACTTCGATCCCCTTGGTATCCATACCGGCGATTCCGTGGTCGTGGCTCCATCGCAGACCCTTTCCGATGAGGACTACAACATGCTCCGTACCACGGCTGTCAACGTGATCAGACATCTTGGCGTTGTGGGTGAGTGCAACATCCAATACGCGCTCAACCCGGACAGCCGGGAGTACTGTATCATCGAGGTCAACGCACGTCTCTCGAGATCCTCCGCATTGGCATCGAAGGCGACCGGATATCCTCTAGCTTTCGTCGCGGCCAAGCTCGGTCTTAACATTCCGCTGAACGAGATCAAGAACACAGTCACGAAAGTAACTTGTGCTTGTTTCGAACCTTCGCTCGATTACGTGGTCGTGAAGATCCCGCGTTGGGACCTTAAGAAGTTCACTCGCGTCTCCAACGTCCTAGGCTCTTCGATGAAGAGTGTGGGTGAAGTTATGAGCATCGGCAGGACCTTCGAAGAGGCGATCCAGAAAGCCATTCGATCGGTCGACCCAAGCAATTTGGGTTTCAACCAAACACAGGCTTTGATGACCATCAACATTGACACAGAGCTTCAGACTCCTTCGGATCAACGCATGTTCGCTCTTGCTAATGCAATGCATGCTGGTTATTCCGTTGATACGATCTGGCAGCTCACCAAGATCGATAAATGGTTCTTGACTCGACTCAAGGGCTTGAGTGATTTTGGCAAGTCCATGACTTCGTACAGCGTCGACAGCATCCCCGACAACCTCTTCCGCCGCGCGAAGGAGATGGGCTTCTCCGACCGCCAGTTGGCTCTTTTCTGGGACAGCAACGAGCCTCATGTCCGTCGATCCAGGTTGGAAGCCGGCATCATGCCCGTGGTCAAACAGATCGACACCGTGGCGGCCGAGTTCCCAGCGTTCACGAACTACCTTTACCTGACGTACAACGGCACCGAGCACGACATCAGCTTCGAAGACAAAGGTGTCATGGTCTTGGGCTCGGGAGTTTACCGCATCGGCTCATCTGTCGAATTCGACTGGTGTTCAGTGCGCGCGATCCGAACTCTGCGCGAGGAGGGATATAAAACTGTGATGGTCAAGTAGGTTTTGCACTCCCTTACTCTTTCTTGATAAGTACTGACCCCCTTCTCGTTATAATCCGGAGACAGTCTCCACAGATTACGATGAGGCCGACCGTCTTTACTTTGAGAACATTACACTGGAGACAGTGTTCGACATTTACCAACTCGAAAATTCGAGCGGCGTGATTCTGTCCATGGGAGGTCAGACACCGAACAACATCTCCCTTCCGCTGTACAGATCCAACGTAAAGGTTCTCGGCACATCGCCAGAAATGATTGACACTGCGGAGAACCGATACAAATTTTCTCGTTTACTTGACCGATTGGGTGTTGATCAGCCACAATGGAAAGAGCTGACTAGCATCGACGAAGCCAAGGACTTCTGCAAGAAGGTCAAGTATCCTGTCCTCGTACGACCGTCCTACGTGCTATCTGGTGCAGCTATGAACACTGTGTACTCCGAACACGATTTGGCCGCATATCTCGCCCAGGCTGTGGACGTCTCGAAGGATCACCCGGTCGTCATCACCAAGTACATCGAGAACGCCAAGGAGATCGAGATGGACGCAGTCGCTCGCAATGGTGTCATGATCGGGCACTTTATCTCAGAACATGTAGAGAATGCTGGAGTGCACTCTGGTGATGCCACCTTGATCCTACCACCGCAAGATCTTGACGCGGAGACTGTACGCAAGATCGAGGATGCCACACGAAAGATTGGTGATGCGCTGAATGTTACGGGCCCATACAACATCCAGTTCATCGCCAAAGACAACGAGATCAAGGTCATCGAGTGTAATGTCCGCGCCTCCAGATCTTTCCCATTTGTGTCAAAAGTCATGGGCTGTGATCTGATTGCAATGGCCACCAAGGCTATGGCCGGTATCCCGGTTCGCGAATACCCTCCCATCTCCATTCCTTCAGACTATGTCGCCTGCAAGGTGCCACAATTCTCTTTCTCCCGTTTGTCTGGAGCCGACCCGGTCATGGGCGTCGAGATGGCTTCAACGGGTGAGGTTGCATGCTTTGGTCGCACCAAGTACGAGGCATACCTCAAAGGCTTGATCTCGACCGGGTTCAAACTACCAAAGAAGAACATCCTGCTTTCCATTGGTTCTTTTAAGGACAAAGTGGAGCTTCTACCCTCGGTTGAGAAGTTGCATAGGCTTGGGTACAAGCTGTACGCCACTGCGGGAACAGCAGATTTCTTGGAAGAGAATGGAATCCCTGCGCAGTTCCTGGAGGCTCTACACGATGACAAGCAAAGACAGGAGTATTCGCTGACTCACGCACTTGCCAACAACCTCATTGACTTGTACATCAACTTGCCTTCGAGCAACAAGTTCAGACGGCCTGCCAGCTACATGAGCAAAGGCTACAGGACTCGTCGTATGGCTGTCGATTACCAGACACCACTCGTCACCAACGTTAAGATTGCAAAGATCTTGATTGAGGCCATTTCTCGTAACTACGATCTGAACATCAGCAAGGTCGACTACCAGACCTTTGTGGAAGCACCACTCGCACCTACGATCCTCCCACAGCCACAGACGCAATCACGCACACTGACCGATCTTCTTAAGAGCTCTAACTTCAAGGGCAGGGATATCGTTTCGGTTAAGCAGTTTTCGAAAGAAGACCTGCACCTGCTCTTCACCGTTGCTGCTGAGATGAAACTGGGAGTGGAGCGTGATGGTTGCTTGGACATCCTCAAGGGTCGGGTGCTCTGCTTGATGTTCTTCGAGCCCTCGACTCGGACTTCGTCTTCGTTTGACGCTGCGATGAAGCGTCTCGGTGGTCAGACCGTCATGATCAACGAATCACATTCTAGCACACGCAAGGGCGAGTCTCTTGAGGACACCATTCGAACTCTCGACCAGTACGGCGATGCTATCGTGCTCCGACACCCTGACAATGAGAGCGCTGACATTGCTGCAAAATATGCCGATCAGCCTATCATCAATGCCGGAAACGGCTCGCGCGAGCACCCAACTCAGGCTTTCCTTGACCTCTTCACCATTCGTGAGGAGCTCGGTACTGTGAATGGTCTTACCATCACCTTTACTGGTGATCTCAAATACGGTCGTACCGTGCACTCACTATGTGAAGTCCTTAGACACTACAACGTCACCATTCAGCTTGCCGCGCCAGCCGAACTTGCACTTCCCACCAAGGTCCGACAAGACCTTGAGGCTCGGGGCCAGCTTTCCGTGGTGTCCGAGCGGCTCACCCCAGAGATGGTCGCTAACACAGATGTTCTGTACTGCACACGTGTGCAGAAGGAGCGGTTCGAAGACCTGAGCTTGTACGAGGAGCTGAAGGACGATCTCGTGGTCAGCAGCAAGACCTTGCGCGACGCGAAGTCCAACATGATCGTCATGCACCCATTGCCACGAAACATGGAGTTGCACAAAGAGGTCGACGATGATCCGCGTGCGGCATATTTCAGACAGGTAAGTTTGAGTCCCGCGCCAACTCTACTCTCCATCACCCCAGTCACTGACTTGTTACTATAGATGCGCTACGGCATGTTTGTCCGCATGGCCTTATTGGCCTTGGTAATGCAACCCTAGACCGGGATATGATGTTTACTTGCAGGCTGCATTTGTTCCATACGATAAAAGAAATGAGGGACGTGGAGCTTTGTAGAGCATAGCTCGTGATGTGCCATTTTTGAAAGGCGTTTTCATGGCGTTACGAGGGGATCAATGGTTATCAATGCGGTAGACCCGCTCAAAAAAATTAGGTGCTGAGACGATGAAGTGTCTCAGAATGTTGTATATCGTATGCTATAGTTGATGGTGACGGACGTTTCTCCATCAATGAGATTGTCGCCATGTAATGATTGATGTTCATGAAAGTGGTCATCACATTATGCAATGGGGGTGTGACCCGTCGTACAAACAATTCCTATACAGTACATCTTTTGATACATCTGACGGCACAACGCCGTGCATGAAACTTAACGCCGTGCAACTTCCACAACATCATAATCTGAATCCACAATTCACGAACAACTAAATAAAGTAAGTTTCACGACGCCGCCTCCGCACAGTCTCGACAATACCATTTCTCGCCTTTCGGCGGCGCAGAGGAGAGGCCAGCGCATTCGAAATGGAACCATTGCTTGGCACAATCGGGCTGGTCGCACGCGATCATGTCGCCGGAGGAGGCGGAGTGGCAGTAGCAGTATACTGGCTCTTCTGCTGCAGGTTCTGATTCGTTCTGCTTCGATTGCTCCGCTTCTTTGTCGACACGGTTGTCGTCTTCGCTGCTATCGTTGGGAGACGACCCGTCGTCCGACCCGTTGTCGTCGGCATCCTGATTATGCTCTGTCTCAGCGTCGCCCTCTTTATGCTTCTCCTCCCTCTCTTCCTCCTCCCCCTCCTCTTCCTCCTGCTTGTCGCTCGGCTGTGTCACGAAGAGGCGTGGAGTCTTAGTCTTGCGCTCCATCACACACTCATTCATGTCGTCAGTCGCACTTCGTTTCCGAGAGTCACGGCTCTTCGTCGCAGATTCTGATCTCACCGCACTGTCCGCCTCCTCTTCGTCATCAGAGCCAAATGTGTTCGCGACTGGATCCTCTAGTGCATTCACGATCTTCATGACCCCCATGTCGTCGCCCTCCTTCGTCTCGTTCAGCTCCTTATCCACCCAGCCTTCAGTGTAGCTACCTCCGAAGTCGATGATCCATAAACGGTCGTCCTCGTCCACCATGAAGTTGTCGGCTTTGGTGTCGCCCCACACGATACCGTTCTTGTGCAGCACGGCTTTCGTGCGGTCGGCCTCTGCGGCCCACTTCTCGCGCTGCTCTTCCGGGATCGACGGGTCGAGCTTGTGGGTCAACGGGACAGGATTCTTGATATCAGTCTGGAGGAAACCTAGGATGGTGTTTCTGGAATAATCAATTGAAGCTGGGGAAGAGAAGGTCACAAGCCCTTCAAGTTTTGGACACGATATCTCCGAGTGTAGATCGAGCTGCGTGATGTGGTTAAGAAGCTTGATTTCCCGCTTGTTTGGCGCGGGCTCATCGACGATCTTGATGAAGAACGTCCGGTTGTCCTTGGAGTCTTTCAATTGTACTCGGCAGGGATGATATGCCGCGAGCTCATCGCTGCATGCCAACACGGTCAAGTCGCTGGCGGAGTACCATGGAACATCGATGTCGCGAATGTACTTGGGGATCTTGAGTTCGGGCCGGAGAGCGCGCATGCGACCTTGCATTTCCTGTGTCGCCTCCAATTCCGTGGCTTCGAGCCCGTCTTTGCCAGTTTTGAGCTCGAAGAAATGGGTAGCGCAATCGTACCATTCGTTCAGTTGGCTCTTGTGTTGTTTCTTGGGTGCTGGTGCATGTCTCTTCAATACCGAGTCGAGAGGCGCAAGCATCCATGCATGTAGTGTCTTCTCGCAGTCATTCAACGAGCCGTCCGTCTTCGGGGCTGTCATGTCAATGCCACTATCGGCGGTCGCGCTGCCAGATTCCTCATCGCTCTCATCGTCCTGCTCGGGCTGACTCTGTTTCTTGTGTAGCCTCTTCACTTTCTCTAGCAACTGCAAGTATTCCTGTGCTGTTTCACTCAGAGATGATTTCGAGCGACAGCCTAGCTTCTCAGCATTTGCAATGACATGAAAGCGAACCCCATTGAGAAGCACAGTGAGGGCACTGCTGTCCTCATCATCTCGGAAGAAGTCAAGAGCATGGTAAGGAGATTCTGACGCCATCGGTTTGTTTTTTGGCAGAGAGAAGACAAATCGAAAACGAATGCTGACCTTTGCGTATGCGTAGCGATGGCTACTTGGAGTATCAATCCATCTCTACGGATGGCTACGCCATTGATGGATGAACGTGTCATCGCTCAGGAGATGTCAAATTGAGGTTCATGACGTTGATATATCGCGGATGAGGACAAGAGGATCGCCAGGTACGATCTCAATCCGCGATTTGCGATCGGCGCTACCAGATCGGAGAACGTGGTCAATTTCCCAAAACATGATGATGAAAGTATCCTTAAGCGATCTGTGCTTTGAGATTCAGATCGTATTGTTTTGCATCATAGAGTGACGCTGATTGTGATGACGGTCTTGCTCGTCATGTAAATGTCCTTCGTTGTCGTTGTTGAAGTCCCGCATGGCAACTAGAGCTTCCAACGCAGCCATTGGATGCAATAATAGCAACACACACTTCTTTCCATCACTGCTTGGAACAATACTGATCTGGTGTTTGGTCGTTGTCCAAGTCGACATCAGCGTGGGGGAAATCATGTTTAAGGTAGATACTGTCATCGCATCTGCGATATTGTCGGCCGGCAATGGCAGATACTGCTTCGTTCGAGGAGCTGCGCTTCAACCTACGAGCAAGCACGCCAGAATTGGCAACATGAGCATAGTCGCCGTTGAAGAAGACGAGAATAAGTTCTCTGCGTGGTGAAGGGCGAAATTATCTGCAAAAAGGTGCGGAAATTCATAAAATTGGAAAGGTTCAGAACATCCAGAAAATTGAGACAGCAGCGCTCGCGCAAGGAAGTCCGAAAAGTCGCTGAACGAGCGCAGACCGCCTATATCTGCATATTTCTTCCAGTATACAGTTTCCGGCCACGTCATTGCAACAAGGAAGTCCGCGCGACGTGCTACCATCAGCATCTCCTCAACGAAACCCGCATCAACCACGCCTGTAGTCCTTGCTCCATTCGCCCGGCTCATCGGACTTCTCGCCCCTTGCCGCCTTGACCAGCCCATCCAGCCAGTCTTGATGCCCGTTCAGCATAGGATTCGGCTTCCTGACCGCGAAGTCCTTGAACACGCTGCCGATCTGGCTCTCTTGCGTGAGGATCCGGACCCGTCCACCCTGCAAGTCCTCCACGATCCACGCATGGTAGACGTATATGGTTTCACCATCCGGAGTGTCGGTGACGGCCTCCCAAGCTAAACGGCCGGGTTGGGAAGAAGAAGGTGTGACCGACTCCTTCACTGTGCATGGGAGCGGCGGGAATCCGAACGTCGAGAAGGAGAATTTATCGTCCTTTTCAAGCATTGGGCCTGACTTAGGTGGGCTGATTTCGGCAGAGTTCCAGTAGTACGAGGTCCATTTGGTGATGTCGGCCAGCAGAGACCAGATCTTGGTGGCTGAAATGTCTTTTGCAATCACTTCGTTGCTGACCCAGTTGTCGGTCGTGCCGGGGACGTAGCGCTCAGGCCATACGATGGCTGTTGAGGTGGTCATTGTTATTATTGAGTTGGACTCCTGCAACTTGTTGGAACCTTAGGATGATGTACTTCTTAAGAAAGTTGCGAGCATCAAGACATCTCTGCGTAACAATTCATGTTATTGCATGAGAATGGCCTATGATGCAACGCATGTGACATCATTGAACATCGTCGCGGCTGCGCTCCGCTTGTGCGGATGAAAGCATATCTAAGCATGTTCTGGCATTACTCCTACACGTCTTCCACGCAAAGCGGAATGCAACGCTGAAAATCATGATCATGAGAACGAGAGTAGTTGATATCATACTACGTCCTGAGCACAGAGTCTGCACAACAGCCTAATAGTCCCAGCTCGTAGAGTTCGCCAACGCCAGCACATCCTCTACCAGGCTCTTCGCACTTGAGCCCGCCTCGCAATTCTTCCATTCACCTCCATCTCTGACACATCTGGTCTTGCCATTGAGTCGTACTGTACAGCTTGTCGTGACACCAGCCTCAGCACTCCGGTTAAAGCTAGCCTGCAGCAGGTCTACACTAAGACTGCCATCGTCCTGGACAGTGCACTGATTGAGCTTTTCCATTGACATGCCGTGCTCGAGAGCGCAATCCTCGACTAGGGTGCGTCTTGGGATATCCGCGTATTGCTTAGATAGGCACATGGTGAAGCCAAGATAGATCTTCGGATCGGGATACACCTTGGCAGCGCAGAGCTCTAGTATGTTTCCAAGACATTCCTCTTCACCATGCATGCATTGCACGCCATCGTCATGATCAGTGATGCTATTGGTAACGTCAGCTTTGGTTGAGCAGATAACACCGGGAATTCATGATCTACCTTCCGATATACGACAGCTTGAAATCCACTTTGTCCGAGATATTCACCATAGCAGGTAAAATCATGTCGTGCAGGCAGTCTCTAGCATCCGGGCACTTTGACATGATGTGCGCCTCCAACGCCACTTTGCCACTCGTGATCGGGTAGTCATCGCCCAGCATCTCATCTTCCGCGATCACGACGAAGCAAAATACGAAGAACAACAACAGGACGGTCGTCACGCTGCAGATGATGCGTCGGTGCCAGACGGTAGATGTTTTCCGATGCCAGGCTTTCATGTAAGCTCGTTGTGCTTTGAAGACGTTCTGCTGGAGCTCCGCCAGCGACGGCTCGTGGTCTTCATCTGTGCTCGTACCGCCATAGTTGATCAACGGCTGTTTCTCCATGTCGTTGGTCTCCATTTTGTTTCAAGTATCAAATGAGGATATGATGTGAGTTGTGTAACGATGTAAGTTGATAAATGTTTCGATGACGAGAGATGGAAGCTGTGGCGAATGCTCCAAGGCGAAGGAGGCGCGCATCTGATTTGGACTAGCGTAGGATTGTACTTCACTCTGGCTTCGGTGCGTTCTGTTGCACAAAAGTCGCCGATGTGTTTCTCGCTCAACGCCCAGAAGTCCACGGGACGATGCCGACTCAGCAGTGCCAGTGGTTTGATCAGTATCAAGGAGGAATGCAGCTATAATAGATATGGTATTAGTATGCGTTTGAAGGCTGGTGTGAACGCAGCAGTAGCTTGTGATATGTCCTAGTGTCTGTTACCTGGCCCTGAGAAGTAGGCCGGCAACAACAAAAGGGCCAGCAAAGTCGACTCAAGGCGGTTGAAAAAGAGGATGAAAGTATAGTCGCAAGTTTAGGTACCTGCATGTAATAAGATGCTACCGGAAAGAAGGCTGAGGTAAGTGGTACAGTGGTGTCCAAGCCAAGTGGCCCTTTTTCCAGCAAAAGATCGAGGAGTCATCTGAATGTAGGTCAATAGGTGCGCTCAGTACTAGGCGCTGCGTGGGATAGATCCTAGCAAGCTATGTTTAGCACTAGGCTATCGGTTTCGTCCCAAGCAGCACTTTTATTCAGAAGCAAGTGGCCGTCCTGTGCAAAGGCTCCGCCGACTAAACTTGTCGGGAGGAGACCACTTCGGCAGGCCATCACCGTATTAACCATTCAACCACATAATCTGCAAAGTTACTCTGATGTGTTGTAATGTGACGAACAAAGGATTGATAGTTGTCTACTCAACTAGTAGGGAATAGGTCACAAGGCTTCACATGTGACTTTGGCTGATATTTTGATCCATCACATCCCAAGAATCCATATCTTCTGGGTGCAAAACAAGCCCAACATCGTAGATCATCTACCGTCTGGTTCACCAAAACCCAAGAGACCATGTTAATTGGAGCCAACGCACGCTCAGCATGGCAAACTGTTTTTCCTCTTCCATCGTTGCTGTGTGTCTGGCTCGTTAGACCTCTTGAGACCCCAGCCCTACGGCTCTTCGTCATTTTCACTTTCCAATCCTTGGCTTCTCACTAACTGTACTACTTCAAAATCTCCTTCACGTCCAGGATGATGTTGTTCAGGAGTTCGAAATCTTTGAGAAAGTCGTGAAGTCGATCCTTGGCCGGGTTGAAAATCCCCTTATACCACAAAGATGCCTGCTCGGGTCTCCTTAGAATCTTAGGATGCTTCTTCAATTCATTCCACTCTGCCGTGAAGATCTCTTCTCCCGAATGCATGAGCACCGACCAGCCCAACTCATGGCGGTAGATCAGATTCCGGGGATTGTCGATGCCGGTAGTGTTGACCAACGCCGCGACATCCAGGAACGCTACCTTTTCTGCGTGGTTGCGGTAGGGATTGAACTTTTCTGCGGTGCGCAGGAAGATCTCTCTGTACTGCAAACGCAGCTCAATGTAAGCGGCGTTGGGTTTGTCGCATACAACGCCTATCTTAGAGTGCGTCATTTGGATGGTGGCTGCTCAGTCTATCAGTTAGAGAAAGTGAAAGTCGTACGACTAGACCTACGATGATTGACTGCCTCCGTGAGATCTATGGGTCCCTCTTCCTTGATCCTGGGAGACTCAGACTCGCGTCCGTCACTCGAGCTAGAAAGATCAACTACCTGGCCACGGAACGGCAGAGCTCTGTGGTGTGACATGGCGGTAGCAGTACCCGTGGGATCAATCTCCATCGGTTCGAACATAGGCGACTCCGACGACTCTCCAGCGCGTGTTCTGCTCAACTATGTCAGCTTGTTTGTATCTTATTGCACTCAGAGCGTTGGTGGAGTGTAGTACTTCTTTGAATTTCGGGATACCATGTTGTGAGTGTGAAAAGATGGAATTCTTGCTCGTAGAGTATGGTGTTGGTATCGAGAGCGTTGTATCTGGTAGGAAATTTAATATATGTTCAAAGCCAGCCGTTTCACGGTAGAGTCGAATGACTAGCGCTGAATCTGATCACGAAGCAGACGCCTCACTCAAGATCGAAGTGAAGCTTTAGGAGTGAGTACTTTGACTGAACGAGCGTGCCAAGTGCTAACCTTTCGCATAGAGTGAAGTCGTCACGTGTTAAGAGGTTATCAAGGCTCGAACGCAACTCCAGGAGAAACCACCAATGCCTATACAGTAATCTTGAAGGCTCGAAATGTTATCAAGCATACACGACCGGGACAGTTCGAGGCCTGTCGAATCCTCAGTAAGTGAAGGGTTATGGCAATCAAGCGTGTGCAGGACCAAGTTTTGGATAGATCTCATGTGCTGCGAAGCGAATATGGTCAGTCTAGCTTCGTGAAGTCCTGAAGCTGGTGTTAAGACCTTCCGTGGTCGTATTGGATCTTCTGTAGAGAGGACGGTTGAGGCTACGAGGCAGGGAGTTATGTTATTCCAA
>PXOE01000050.1:0-67793 GCA_003012245.1 Microcyclospora tardicrescens
TGATCGCCATTTCTGCAGGCGGTACATCAAAAGGAAATTGGATCACGAACCGTGATCCAGTCCCTTCTTCTGATTTCAGACGTAGTTGGCCATTCATGTTTCTCACAATGCGAGCCACAACGGCGAGTCCGAGTCCCAGAGTTCTTGCTTCTTCCTTCCGACTGTCGACGGCACTGGCCTCTGGAGCGACGACATCAGTGAGAAGAGCCTGCTCTTCTGATTGTACCTGTTCTAGCTCTCGGAAAAGTGCATCCAGCTTCTTAGGGCTCATGCCCGCGCCTGTGTCCTCAACACTAACCTCCACTTCGACACGGTTTTCCAGCCATGACGTGGGGTACATATCAATTTTGATGCTGCCTGCTCGGGTATTCTGAATGGCATTCGCCGTGACATTGCTAATGGCTTGACGGACTCTTCGTTGATCACCAATTACCTGGTTTGGTAACCCAGGATGTTCTGTGACCTCAAATGCAAGATTCTTTCTTCGCGCATCGTTCGTGAACATGTCCGTGGCCTCGGTCAGCGTAGCCTTTAGATCAAAGACCTCGTCCTTCACCAGATCGGCTCCTTCCTCCGTTTTGGTCAGGTCGAGCAGGTCATTGATCACGTAAATCAGCGACTTCGATGCCGAGTGACTCTTAGATAAGTTGTCTCGCGTTTCCTGGTCAAGACTACCTTCCAGAGCGATTTCGAGGTAGTTGATGATAGCATTCAAGGGTGTCCGGACTTCATGCGCAGAGTTGGCCAGCAATAGTCGAGTGAGTTGGCTGTTCTGAAGCGCAGCCTCCTTCTGCCGCCACACTTCAATGAATTTGCCGTACACTAGACACAGCACAGCAGCAGTCTCGATTTCTTCCTCAGACCATTCTCTACACTTGCCTACCACGGTCTCGCTCCAAGTCTTGAAGCTCTTTCGTGGCTCCAGGTAGCCCTCTGTGCCTTCTTTGACGAATTTCTCGTAGGGATTGCCAGCCCATTTGACCTCCCTAAGTTGACCTTTGCGGAAGAATACGATGAAGTCCTGTCCACTGACAGATAGTGGAACAAGCAATAGACCGGCAATGACCGAGAACCCAGGACCATATCTTAGATCGGGAAAGTCGACCTTGATATCCTGGGAAGCCATGACATTGGTGATCCGCCGTAATCGGAGAAACTCCAACATAGCCAATGCCTCTTGTGTCTGATCCAATTTACCAAGAACCTTCGTCTCATCCTTGACAGAGAGCAGTCCGAAGTCAGCATCGAACAGCTTCAAAAGATCGTCGGAAGAGGCAATGATGTAACCTGACGGGTT
This sequence comes from Microcyclospora tardicrescens, assembly GCA_003012245.1. Classification (NCBI taxonomy): domain Eukaryota; kingdom Fungi; phylum Ascomycota; class Dothideomycetes; order Capnodiales; genus Microcyclospora; species Microcyclospora tardicrescens. The sequence continues at coordinate 1,298 of PXOE01000050.1, forward strand.
AGCCTGTGTAGGCATGGTGTTGATCAATTTGCGAGCCTGTAACCTGGAGGCATAGGAAAGACGCTCTATATTGCGTGATGCCGAATCTCCCACAAGACGGCACATCTTGCGGATGGGAAACGATACACGCATTCCTCTCGGTCCGTATGTATGACATGCTATGAGACCCCAAAGCTCCTGAAAAGCGTTGATGCTGATAGACATTGACGACCGGACGGCCATGTTTGCCAGATACTTAACGTGAATTGGCGACATGGCCCGTAGATATGCATGAGTAAGATCCAGTGGTTTTTCCAGATCCTCCATTGTTCGACATACTAGACGTGCAGTCTCTTGGTCGCGATCGTAGAGCATGCGAACCTTGTTGAGTTTGTAAAGATCTCGCGCTTGCTTCGGTATGTCCGAGGCAGGGAAGTTGAGTCCCTTATACAGATCTTTGGTCGCTCGAGGGTCTACCAGTTCGGTCACCACTCGACCATTCCAGTTCTGGTCAAATTGATAGACCATGACCCTGTGAAATCCAGTGAGCTCTTTCACAACACCCACCAGAATCTTGAGAAAGCTTTCAAGATTGGGGGCAGAAGCGAGTTGTTCTTGAACTTGAGACATGATGTTGAACACTTCCATCGCAGCCGCTTCTCCTTTCCTTTTCCGGGCACTTCGAAGCACCCGTAATGGCTTGCTCGTATTCTGGGTACTCTCTGCAAACTCTGCCTCGGTGGGATTGCTGTTCAGAGTGTCTTCGGGAGGCTCAGGAGTCATCTCGCTGATCGGTACAAGTGGATTGTCTTGGTCGTCCTCCAACTCGAACTCGCATATGATCAACTCAGGGTTTGATTCATTCACATGCATCGCACACCACAGCTTTCTACTTCGTCGTGTTGGCAATCTAATCGATATGGTGAACACCTCGGGGCCGTTCACGATGACATCCGCGTCCTCGTCACGGATGAAATCCACATGGTCCAAAAGGTTGTCTGCTTGTTCCTCTGACATGATGTCGGTAAAACTTTCCAGCTTGAACAACTGCTGGGGCGTGTATCCAATGAGCCGTTTCGCATTTTCGCTGACCACCCGGACCACGAATTTACCCTCGCTTTGTTCTTCCAGCGCAATCAGCAATCCAAAGCCTTGTACGGCACCTGGGATGTGGATAGGTTCGTCTTCACATCGCTGTAAAGTCTCACCATCTCGTCCAGTGATAATCGCATGTCCATGTTCTGTGACGACATGCTTGAACCGCGCTGTGAGCAACCCGCCATTGTCTACGCTATGCATCGACAAGGCACGAACGGATGCAGGCCTTCCGCCAGACACTCCAGAGAGACGGGACGCGGATCGCGAGCTTGCATTGCTGTTCGCGTCGCCTTGTATGTTGTTGAAGAGTAACGGAGTTGGCCGCTGCTCCGCGGACATGTCATTCGGGGCATCTGATGTCGCAGAATGAGAATCCCCCGTGGTATCATCTGCCTCGTTGGTGGAGGCTTGGGATGAACCGGCCCTGGATGTATTTGTCCGCCCTCGCCGCGCCTGAGTTGTGCTTCCAGAGGGTATATGCTGGGACATTTTACGCGCATGGTTCGGACTTGGGAAGTATCCTTGCTCATTGGGTCTGAACTGTGGGGTGGCAGTGGCATCCACTGATACCACGGACCTGATAGGAAAAACGCGATCGGAAGCCATGGGACTCAGCCGATCCTCCAAATTACTAGCTTGAATGTTTGCCCGTGAGATGTCAATGCCACCGCCTACTAAAGTTGGCCGTTCTGCCCTTGAAGAAGGTGTCTTTGACTCTTCTGCATCCTGACCCTGATTTTCTGCCACAGGTGTGATCCTGTCCTCCTCTTCAGACTCAACATCTTTCCGCGGGTGGCGTTGCTCATCGTCCGATGCCATACCGGCCGTGCTAGACGTATTTGACAAACTTCGAGTTTGGTGTGTGACTATGAGTGTATCCCGGTGCTTCGTCAAGTGGTCCGCGTCGGTTTCCGCCAGGCCACCTTATCCTCTATAAGGACCTAAAAGTCCTTTTTCACTTGCGGTCGCGCCGGCGGAGGAAGCGAGCTTTCTTCCCCGCTGGCCATACAGTATCCTCCTCCCTAGTCCTGGTGGTGTCGAGGTATGCCGTGCATAGAGATTAATGGCGCGAGAATCGACTGAGGCCTCGCTGTGGTCGTACGAGAGACTGACGTGGTAGTTGGTGGGTGGCGTTGAGAGGGTGCGCGACGGCCAAGCTATCGTCAAGGAGTATATCCGTGTGTGGACATGTGAGAGCGTATTAGGAGCATTGGCTGCAGTGAAGCGAGCGGCCACAGTCAAGGAATTACAGGAGGTCTTGCAGTGGTATTGGCGACTTTACAACATGACCACAAGATGTTAGTCCAAGTAAGGATAGACGATGTAGCCGCACTACGGCAAGGTTCCGCCATCCGCTCTACGATCTCTGTTCAAGGTGCCGAGCGGGACACGCACGACACGACAAGTCACGCCCTTGAGAGCACGAGTAGTATGCCTATCTACGTAAGGTTTCTGTAGAATTATGGAACGAAAGAACACATGCCAACATCCTACCATGCTGATGTGTCGCTATCTCTACCGGTACGCATGGAGACAAATCTTGGATCGCGATTGAGGCTCCTCCGAATGCACTAACGCCACTCCCATCTCCGCACACCACATCTCTCCAGCCACGATAGTCCATTGGAAGTACCGCAGGTTTGGGTTGGAACGCTGCCATGTGCAAAGCATGGACAAGAAATGGCAATCAAGCGCTCATTGATCTTGACAACATCGTTGTACAAACACTACACAGGTCGAGCATCCTGTGCCCTCGACAACAAGTTCATCCCATCTACAACAATATATATGCGCTGGTCATGCCGGTGTGGCTCACGCGACAAGAACCCGTGTGATGAAACCCTGTCTGCACAGCCGCTCTTGGTTCAGATCGATAGGCTTCCAATCTATGATGCCGATCATCTTACAAGCGATTTTGTTCTTTATGTGCTCAACTCCTGGCTAGTGATTCTTGGTCTCGTGATACCTAGGCCTCACTGAGTGTGAACACGTCTGATGAACGCCAGATCATCTCACAAGCTTGCGCTGCAGGAGGAATTTTAGAATGTCCCGTCCGATGTACCATTTCGCGGCTGGAGAACCTGCATCATTTCTAACGAACTTGGCAGGGCGGTCTGGAACATGAGGCCAGCAACCAACAGCTCCCACCTGGGAACCAGTCATCCATTTCTGATCTGTGTTATCAGGCAGTCCAGATTGCTTCCGATACCGTCAATATAGCAATGTTTCAAAGCCTTCAACATAATAAGACTTGCCCGATTCTTGCCGTTTGCTAGTTCTTTTCCGCCAGCATTTGTCAGCATGACGTTCATGTCTATACACACGTACACGATTGAAGTATAAGGTAGGTAAGAAAGATAATCACTCACATGAGATCTGCCTATGAAGAAGTCGTTCTCGTTTGGCATCGGCTACGCTAAAAAATTGCTGTTGGCAATGCTGAGCTGGTGTTGACTTCAGCTCTCAAGTCATGGGGCACGATTTGTTGCCTGATTTACGAGTTATGATGTGCATAAATGATACATGGTCTGATCTCACAATCACTGGCAGCCATCTTCTTTTGGATGCTTGGTACAGAAAGTATATACGCCCCAGGTGTTGGTTCAGCAAGATGTCGCAGCTCCGGATGGGAGGCTCTCCTACACACGAAAATACTATCCCTCCTACACGAATGTAGTTCACGATGATGTGAATCAATGTTCAGACCTATTCTTTGGATGTTATCATAGCACACTGTCCAATCGCAACGTGAGTGCGGCTTTTGCAACTCATTGGGCAGCACCACATGTGCCAGTAGGAACATTATAAAGTCGGGGACAGAACAGTAGCGGTGAACAAACACGCCGTGTGCTATAACTTACGAACATTCAACAACCAATACGATATCTGGAGGCCGAATAGGGATTATGATTCTCTACATTTCTGACGGAGTATGTCTATAATCGCCAACTCCCTCTCTTTACCTGGGTAATTTCTAGGCAAAGTCCAATGTTCCGGCGAGTCCAAGCATTCTTTTGCTTCCAAGCTGTAGAAGACAAACAATGCCAAGATTGATTTATTATGTTTTCTATAACCATTTACCTCCACATGTGTTTCAATCGAACATGACCTACATCAAATCGCTGAGCTTCAAGAAGTTGTTCGATCATGTGCGGTGAGCAGCGTCATCGCACGTACCACATGTAATGAAAGTATCCAGCTTGAGGCCAATTATGCCGTTAAAGACAGTAGCGATAGCTGTTTCCCGCGTCCGATTGTAGCATACAATCTACAGGCGGTGTATACACGCATAAATTGGTAATGCTCGGTTCAGGGAATGCAGTACTATTACCATGCAGTGGAATGTGAGGTAGAAGACAACTTTCATGTGACCGAACCGCAATTGGGAACTGCAAGCACACGGGTCGTGGACGATTGGTCGAGACAGCCTTCGCCACAACTCACCACACTGGAATGCCTGCTCTGTTATATGCATGTGCATATCGCCACCGCTCTTTTCACTGTCAACCTTTGAAACTCCTCATATATATGTTCCACCATGACACCGACTATCTTGCCTTCCAGACCACACCGCGCGCGGGTGCCAGAATCGCACGGAGACCTGCGCATCACTTTGCCGGAGTTTGATAGCGGCGTCCGTCGTGGCGAGATGAATGTGCTGTTTGCCTCAACAGGATGCGCCAATCCAAAGATCATCCACACTTTACTGCCCAGGATCACCGACCTGCCAGATGTTTCGGTACGTGCGATCATCGATGCTGCATTCGGGCGCCAGATTTTCGAGGCGTCATCGCACTGCAAGACACAAATCAATACCTCACACGATTCGGATAATGCGCAGCAGATCGAGGAGGAAGCCTCAGATCTCTGCGAATGGGCCGACGCACTGGTACTAGCACCAATTGATGCACATAACCTTGCAAGTATGTTGCATGGTCACGCCGACAATTTACTGCTTCAAGTCTTGCGCTCCTGGAATGTCTCCAAGAAGGTGCTTCTCGTCCCGGGCATGTCTGCTTCGATGTGGGAGAACCCTATGACAAAGAAACAGCTTACCAAGATTCGCAGAAAGTGGAACTGGATTCAAGTACTTCAGCCCATCTTGTGGACATTCAAGGATGGTCGGAAGATGATCATGTCGTGGGACGCAACAGATGAGCTGGTGAAAACAATCCGAAATCGTGTAGATCTCATGAATATTGGTCAAGGCATGGACGTATCGCCAAGTTCGCGTGCTGTCTTTACAGGTACTCCTCGCAGACCAAGGACGCTGCTGCCACCAGAGCTGTGGTCTATCATCTTCGACTACACCGGCGACTGGGAACTAGCGCAAACATTACACGTCTATACCAATTTGTCGCCGCCTCCAGAATGGGCTTCTCATATCACTTCACCGGACTCACGCGATTATATGCAAGCCTTGGAACTCACCATTCTGCGTGGCAAGACGGATGACTTCAAGCATTTCGTTGAGACGTACAGTGTGCCTCGGTGGCTTTCCAAGCTTTGTATCAAGGTGATAATGCGCTTTGCTATGACCTCTTTACTTGCACACATCGAAGCGAATCACAAAGATTTGTTCTGGGAGACCTTTGGTCATGCATTTCTGCCTGACAAGGCGTCATCTGTCTTTGGCCGTACAGAGATACTTGAATTCTGGAGGACGTCGCCTTCATTTCTGACGAAAGAGTACAACGCCGAAGCTTTAGATGGTGCATCACGCGCGGGCTTTCTCGGTGTACTCGAATGGTGGCGACAGTCTGGTTTGCCGCTGAAGTTCACAGAGGCTGCTCTTGAACAAGCGAGCAGCCAAGGTCATGTCGCTGTACTGGAGTGGTGGAAATCTCTATCCACCTCTACCACTAACAACAAGTCCAACATCGATTCCACCAAGACTCGTCTGAAGCCAGGAAAGAGTATCTGCTACGCCACTCAAAATGGTCACACAGACGTGGTGAGGTGGTGGCTGCATTCCGGCATTGCCTTTGCTCACGAAGATACCGTCGCCAAGCTCGCCAGCACACATGGCCACGTCGAGATCTTGCGCCTTTGGCATGAAGCAAGGGGTTCAAAGATCATCTTCGACAACCAAGTGCTTGTTGGTGCTACAAAGAGTGGTCATGTGGAAGTACTGGAATGGTGGATACAAAGTGGCTTGAAGGTGGAGTACATGATCCCCGACCTCGAAGAAGCACTGGAAGATGGGAATGAAGGCGAAAGAGGTCTGGCAGTTAAGCGTTGGTGGGCGAGCAACGGCCTCAACTTGCGTGTTGGAACAAGTGAATGGATGAAGTCGCAATTTTTGAACGGCTGAATGGCCTTGGGTGTGCTTGATCAGATTGTGGCGTCTCTGCTCGGCGAGCTACCAACGACACGCCTTGACTTTCTCGACACAGGTAATGTTGCCCGACAGCGGTGGCCATCAAGAGCATTGCTACTGGGTTGAGCTTCTTTTAGAGCGTTTGAGCGTGTATGGAGTTCAGGATCATGAGTGACTTCCACGAGTTGGAGAAAATTTCAACGAAATCGGGATCAGTAGAATATCTTTGGACACATATATGAATTTGCCTTACTTAGCATCACATTACCAACAAGTCCAAGGTCATGTCTTAAGCACGCACACAACATTTTGCTAGACATAAGTGCTACTGTACTTGATACACGCATCACGTGATGAGATTCATGTCCTAGCCAAATTCGGCCAATGGCGTAAACCTGGTGTACGTGCCTCTCCAGATGTTCATCAACAGTGCCACGTTCACAACTCAGTTGGAACAGAAGCAATGCTGGAAGAGGAACTCGTGATGCAATGGAGGCTGACTGGAATGAGACCGCTCGAATAGCATTCCCTGGTCCAGCAAGCAACGCTCCCAGCAGTCCCGTCACCGCATTTGCATTCGACACTGAGCAAAAGTTGCTCTGGACCGGGAACGAATATGTAAGTAAGGCAGTAATCATAGCATCTTTCCTACGTTCTCTGTCTGCTTTCCTTGACCATACTGGAGTTCACCAATCCTATATGCTTTTCGCACTGCAGACCAAGAAGAGCAGGGTAAGCTTGGCTGACAGATGAACAGGGACGAGTGACTTCTTTCTACGATGTCGAGCTTCAGAGGTACACCTCATGGCGCGGCCATGCCAACAAGTCCGTGCGTGGTGCTCCAGATAGTGCTGCTGTCAAGCAGTTACTCGTCACAGAGAAAGGCGTCATCTCCCTATCGGCACGCAGCTTACACTGTGCCTCACGTCGAGGACTAACACTATGGCATATCACGCACCCGGATATGATCGACTTACGCTGCATGAGCCCACTCGGGAAAAGCACTACTGAGATTGTGGTTGCTGGTCGTCAGCGCTCGATGTACAGAATTGACATAGAGAAAGGTATCATTCTCGAGACCATGACGCCACAGCCTGCAGTATCATACGCAATGATGCGCAGGGCGAATCAATACATCTGCGCAGCAACTCATGACGGCTCAATCTACCTGCTCAACTTGAAGACGCTGGATGTGGTCCACAGCTGGAAAGCGTACGCTGGCACGGTGAATGACATGGACGCTAGAGGCGACTATCTGTTGACATGCGGCTGGGCGCAGCAGCAGTATCAGGGTCTGGGTTTAGAAAGGTTGGTAAGAGTGTACGACCTCAAGAACCTTAGGCCTGCACCACCGATTGCATTCTCAGCAGGCGCTGCGTACGTGAGGATGCATCCGAAGTTGTCCTCCACATGTATCGTGGTATCTCAGACTGGAGTCATGCATTCCATCGACGTACAGAACTCGGACATACCGATGATGCGGTATGCGCAGACTTTTGATGCTCAAATCACGGGGCTTGAGATCATGCCTTCAGGAAGAGGATTCGCGTTAACAGACAGTCATTGTCAGATTGTGCTTTGGGGCTCACAGTCGAAAATGGAATTTACTGAATACAGTGCACCCACAGACTTTCCAGATGCATCAGCGCCAGCCAAGCCATTGGACTGGTCGCCAGAATCCCCTCTCAACACGATTGGAATGCCATATTACAGAGAAGCGCTCCTTTCAGGATGGCCTAATAGCCTGTTGCACGAAGTTGGAGCGCCGCCTGTACGTATTGATGCAGCTTTACTTGCATCCATGAAGAGCACCGAGTTTGGCATGGTTGGACCAAACACAACCAAAGGCCGACGCTATCAGAGACAGAATGCACGAAATGCTCGTAAGACTGGAGATCTTCTTGCAGCGCCCAAGTTCCTAAGCGAGAAGCCAAGAGACGAGCCGGAGGAAACAGAGAGACGTTTGAGCGAAGATATCAGCAAGACCTTGAACAGCTTCGACCTCAATGGCGGTGCTCAGATTGATGAACTGTACTACTACAGACCACCGGAGATCAAGTACAGCAAGTTCGGGGTCGATGATTTTGATTTTAAGTACTTCAACAAGACTCGATATTCTGGGTTGGAAACTCACATCGTCAACTCCTATGCCAACCCGCTTCTGCAGATCTTTCGATTCTGCAATGTAGCAAGGAACTTCGCATTGCAACATACAGCGCGCGACTGTAAATATGACAATTGCCTGCTGTGTGAGCTTGGGTTCTTGGTCGATATGCTGGAGAAAGCGCAGGGTCAGAATTGTCAGGCAACAAATTTCTTGAAAGCGTTGACAAAGCAGCCCGGAGCGACGACTCTGACGATTCTTGAAGAGCATACGGTTGATACACCGTTGACCGTCATGATGCAAAACCTCGATCGTTTCTTGTTGAACCGCATTGAGGATAGCTATTGTCGAGTAATGGGAAAAGGCCCAGAGATGAAAGCGACCTTCGGCACTATCGGTAGCGCTTTCAGCCAATGCACGCATTGTTCTTATGAAGATGCCAGGGAGCAGGTCTGGTATAGCCATGATCTGGTGTATCCTCCTAAACCAGCAAAACATGCTCCGCGCCCCACACGGCCATATTTCTCGAAACTGCTTAAGGACTCCATTGAGCGATACGACCAGCAAAGAGGGTGGTGTATGCGGTGTCAGGGATACAAAGCCATTCGATCTCGACGGGCCATCCATCATATGCCTGCAGTCTTGATGCTCAACACCACCATATTGACGCACGATTCCAAGCAGCTGTGGGGCACGTCAGGATTTTTGCCAAAAGAGATTGGAGTCATCGTACATAACGGGCATGTCTACTGCTACGAGGGTCAAGATCTGCAGCTGCATCTGCAGCGCCGCACTTACGACATTACCGTCTATGAGCTCGTAGGGTACGTTGCTGATGTCGCCGCTGGAGATGCTCAGAAATCTCATATGGTATCGATCATCGATGTCGCGATATCCAACCCTGATGCATCACAGAATGGCGACTGGCATTTGGTGAACGATTTCCTGGTGCGTCCGATCGCACAAGAGGAAGCTCTGCTCTTTGACCCACGCTGGAAGCTACCTTCTGTAATCACATATCAGGTCAAGTCCAGATCCCACATCATTGATGATAGTTGGAAGACCGCAATGGACACGAGCATCCTGTATCGTAGTGTTTCCCAACCAGCAGTGAAGCCAGACTACAAATTCCGATCACTATTGGCCTCGGAACCACTACCCGGCAAGGAGACACATTGTGCAATTGACGCCGAGTTTGTTCGCTTACTTCGAGAAGAGATAGACATTGGTGCAGATGGGTCGAGGAGAATCACGAGGCCAGCGCGTTCTGGTCTGGCGCGGGTCTCGGTTCTTCGTGGTGATGGACCAGATCAGGAACTACCCTTCATGGACGATTACATTTCGATACACGAAGATATCGACGACTACTTGACGCAGTATTCTGGTCTTCAACCTGGTGACCTCACTGTGGGCACTTCTCGCTTCACTCTAGTCTGTCTGAAAGAAGTCTACAAGAAACTCTGGATCTTGCTCAATTTGGGCTGCAAATTTATTGGACATGGCTTGTCCAGTGACTTCCGCACCATCAACATTCATGTTCCAGAAGCACAGGTTATTGACACTCAGGACTTGTTTTCTCTTCGCCGTCATGGTAGCCAACGTAAGCTATCGCTACGATTTCTCGCCTGGCTGCTATTACAAGAGGACATTCAGCAAGACCTCGCTGCTGGGCACGACAGCATCGAGGATGCGCGCACGGCCCTCAAGCTTTGGCGTAAGTACCTCGAGTATCAAGCTGAAGACAAGCTGGATCAGGTCATGACCGATGTCTGGTACAAGGGGAAGACGATGGACTTCAAGGTCCCGATGGAAGGAAGGAAGATGCTGGACACTCCAACGCACAGTACGCCGGGCACACCGCAGAAACAACCGGCGAGTGTGGCCCGGTTGAGCACTCCGGCGAGGACGGAGTATGGAACTCCATTGAGGCGTGAGGAATAGAGGTGAATATCTCAAATGTTCCAGTTAATCAGGTCATACAAGCCATATATACATCTTCACTCATGCTACATCTACCATAGTGCGGAAGTTTCTAATGAATGCTCAACTGCGTATGATCAGGAGAGAAACTCTGCGCTGCCATGATGCAGTAGTGCTCCGAGCAACCTTGTTGACCTGTTGTGTAAATGTGAGGACTACGTGCAATCTACCTATGCCTGCTGCATCTCTCATGCTTTTTGACGTTATCTTGCAAAAACGACAAGGTAATCCATTCGAGCAGTCTCCTCTAACATGCAACACCCAGTGCCTCTGCTCAGACAGCTGCGTTCAAACTGTGAGACTCCACGGTCACGCTCTCCATTTACGTCCGATCGATGCAGACACGATGCCTCACCAAGTCCAAGATCTATGCTCGAAATCGCAATACAATCCTTACCACTGGGCCATACTCATCTTTCCAGCATCTCCATCCAGGGATTCTACGCACCCTTCATCGATGGTTCAACAGTACGACACCCGTCGTCTGACGCAAGCATCATCACCGTCGACATCGTCATCACCACCCCCAACCTCCAAGAAGTCTTGGCCCGTCAGCCATAGCAGCGCAGCCGTTTTTCCCGTTCGCATGCAACTTTTGGCGTGCGCGAACCGTGGGACGAAAGCACACCATCGGAACCGCTCACGCTGACCGTTTCCAGGCGCCGATGGTTTCTGGAGGTTCCAGAAATTCTGTTGATCATCCTTACGCCAGCGGCGGCAGAGGAAAGTCGATAGCTGGCCGTTGAGAAGCGATAGAATAGTTACGATTAGATGCCAATAGTGCGTGTGTTGGTGTCCAGTGCGTTTTTGGCCCCCAGGGTTGTTACGCCACAAGCAGCAATTGCGCGCGGCTTCGCGGCTCTGAGTGGTTCGTCGACGCGGAGATTGCTATCTGCTATTTTGTACATTGGGTGTCTTACCTGCTGGCTCTGGTTCTATACATGAGGACTTACGGCATGTTTACTTCTTCTAGATGTCTCGGGAATAGTAATCGTTGTATAGGAACGCCTTCGCGATCACAATACGAACACGCGGCAGCTTGGACCAACAGTTAGGCCAACAGACAGAATAATGAGTAGGATTATTTTCATTGGACAGGACATTCCAATGATTGATTTGAAGTCCCTGGAAACGGTCAATAGTTGCCTTCCTTTCCTTTTGCCTGCTGGGGACGTTTAATCAATCTGGTAGTATCCCGCTGGCCGGCTTGGAGAATTGGAGGTTCGGGAGACAAAGTCGCTCTGGATCGAACTCTCGGAAGGTCCTGTAAGGCTGGATCGCTATCTTCTTCGGTACGATCATCGGATACGACCAAACCACAAGGGCTTTTGGTGTGGCAGAAGAGTGGTAGGCCAAAATCGGCAGGGTCTCAGTTGTCTTTGAATCGCCAGACTGCACTTCCGCCTTGCTGGTAGAGAATTCATGGACCTTCCCTTTACCTTGCGACCTTGGCGGGATAGGATGGAATGGTGTGGATCGGTTGAGCTGATCAGGCGTGCACATGCTGGGATGGAGCTCAGCCAAATTGAGCGAGTATGTACTGTATGAGGGTGTGATGTGTGTTGTTCGTCTCAGCATACAACCAGGGCGGAGATAGAACACCCATTGACAATGCCAGAGAAGATGCCTGAGGTACATGCATGTGTTCACACAAACACAAATTATCTCGTCCAGGATCTGGTATTATAAGGTACACTGTCATCAACCACATCGTCATCATTATGCATGTGCACAATTGACAGACAAATGGCGTAGTAAGCACTGAAGCAGAACCTCTCTCCCTACCGTACATGTCTCGACCGGCCCTATCTAACGCAGGTTTCAGGAGTTCTGCACATCCTTCTAGTTCCCTACATGCGCATGCGAACCCTCTCGAGGTGCAGTAGTAGCTACAGTAGTGAACAGCAAGCGTGACTAGTCAGTGAGAACAGAGAAGTTCACCTCCCTGCACCATCACCGCAGTAGACTGCAGTAGCCTTCCTGCAGACACAGGCGCCTCCCTGACCCCTCGTACTAACTACCGGAGCCTGTACCGATGCAGATACCCGCGCCTGTGATGCACCTCAAGACTTGTCCATCACATCCTCTATGCTGGTATAGTCATGGACCAGGAGGAAACGAATCGAGGACAATCCCTTAAGGCAACCCTCCAGACTTCTATGTACATCTTGATGTAGGTAATGTAGTTACATGTACCGTCCACGCACCACAGTGCTTACAGTGCATCTCTGCATGTCCCGGCGCCGCCACAGCTCTCTGCAGGCGCGTTACGGCCGCACACACGCATGCAGGCCGCGCAGCAAATAGACCAGTCAGGATTTTTTGTGTGCGTACATGTATCTATGCAACTAGAGCTGGAAGCTGCAGTGTGCATGTATGATGCACTCGTACACGCACGGTAGGTTGGCAGACGTGCAGATGTGCTAGGCAAGGTCAGGGCTGGAACGTTGTAGGTTTTTGTTGGGCGGAAGATGAAACATGACTACTGTACTGCTTTTGCTGCTTGCTGCATGCTGGTCACAGTCTTAGATTTTGTACGGGAAAGGCATACATGGCCTTGGTGTGGAACTTCGATGCTGCTGCGGAGTGACGGGCCAATGTAGAGCAGAATGCCGCCGAGCGGGCGAGGCGTTGTGGAGGGGGATCTACGTGAGAGGAATATGTACAGTGCCTAGGTAGAGATGAAGACATCGCAGGACGATGCATTGGTGAGGTCGTCAATATGATTTTTTCATTGGCTGTGAAAAGGTCATCTCTTGATTCTTATTCGAGAGAAAAGTGATAGCAATTGCTGGCTACTCGATACATGATCCAGATTCTACAAGTACATAGATCGCCCAATCCGAATGCTTTAAAAATGAAGATTTCCAACCCCAATAAGGAAGTCGGGAGATCCCCCTTCCCTTTCTTGATGCTACCTCTTCCGTAAGAGGAATGGAGTAGTTTTTTTTTTCTAGACGTACACGTTTCGAGACGATGGAATTGGAGATACAGGAAAGAGAGCTCGTATCATGAGAATTAGAATTGAAGAAAAACAAGACAAGGCCGCATACAGAGATACAGAGGTCGCAAGATAGCGATGATAGGACAGGGAGGCCAAAACTCCAGTAAAACAAAACAATGATCGTGATCGGGCATGCTGCACTCCTCTCTCTCGCGCGCTCCTTTTATCTATGTCTTGCGCATGAAGAGGACCAACCAGCCGAGGATCCGGTAGCCGAGGATTATGCCCAGCATGATGCCGACCCACTTGCCCGTCTCGCCGGTCGTGTAGCCGTAGTTGCGGAGGACGCCGGTGCCGGCGATCAGGCATTGGTCCGCCAGCTCGGTGTCGTACATGCAGTTGCAGGCGGCGCCAGGGGTGGTGGCGGGCGGGCAGGAGAAGTTGCGCGAGCCGAACTCGTTGACCATCATGCCCTGGAAGACGTAGGATTGGTAGTCGATGTAGTGGAACACGTAGCGCCAGAACGGGTTGAGGGTCTGGGGGGGCACGAGGAAACCGCCAGTGCACATCCACAGGCCGTTGGCGAAGGCGGTGCCGGCGAGCGCGACGACGAAGATGGGGATCAGCGAGCTGATCAGCACGACGAGCGACTCGGCCGCGATCAGATCGAGGAAGAGCCACATGACCCAGGTGAAGAAGGCTTGCGCGGTCGGGCGGAAGTTGATCAGCCAGTAGGCGACGACGGAGAACAGCATGGCGATGAGGAAGAGGTAGGGGATACCGGTGATGAAGTTGGCGACCAGGAAGGATGTGGGTCCATAGAGACCGTTCGCCCGCTCCTTCATAAAAAGCGCGCGATCTTCGAGGTACGCCGGGATGTAGGCGACGGCCATGAAGGACATGAACGCACCACCAAAGAAGATGGCGTTAATGAACGACTGGATGTTGCCTTGTTCGGGGCTCAGACGAAGCCAGACTGTGCCCATCATGACGGCCAGACCCATGTACATGGCAATACGAATACCATACGCGATGATATCACGGTAGGACTTGATGAAGGAGCGGTGGATCAGAGCCATGGGGATGGCCAATCGCCCGGCGGCCTCATCACGGTCCTCGGCGTTCATGTCGGTGTCCATGGAGTTGCGAGCCATCTCGTCGGTGAGCTCGGTCACGGTGGCGTTGGCAAGACGGGACTTGTGCCATGAAGAGTGCACCATGTTCAACTGCTGGTCGACTTCGCTGCGGTCACGGGCAAAATCGGTGTTGACGAAGTCAATGATGAACTCGGCAGGGTTCATGTAGAGCGGGATCGGGAAACCACAGGCATCGAAGTATGGCTGCACCTCAGAGACAGGACCGGAGTATGCGGTGCCACCTTGTGAGAGCAGAAGAAGCTTGTCGAACATGGCAAAGGTCGATGTGGAAGGTTGATGGATAGATGCAATCACAATCAGCTAAAATGCAAGTCAGCCCAATGTCCAAGTTACTGCTGCGTCCAATATCTGTGTAGACTTACGTTGTGCTTCTTTGCGATATCCTTCACGAACGAAATCACTTCGAACGAGGCGGCAGAGTCCAAACCGGAGGTAGGCTCGTCCAGGAAGAGGAGCTTCGGGCTAGTGATGAGTTGTGCGGCAACACTGACACGGCGCTTCTGACCACCAGAGATACCCTTCCTAATGGGTGTACCGATCAAGTTGTTCGCCTGGCCCATGAGACCGAATGCGGTGAGAAGAGCCTCAATTCGTTGGATGCGCTCGAGCTTGCTGACAGTCTTGGGTAGTGATAGACGTGCGGCGAAGTTGAGCGTCTCACGGACAGTGAGGGATCCGACCAGAGCATCCTCCTGCTCGACGTACGCCGAAACTCGTCGGAATGTCTTGGGGTTTGCGGCAGAACCGTTGATGTAGATGGCGGCCTTGACAGAGGCGTTCAAAGCTTGTGTTCGGTGGGCGAGGACGTTGAGCAGAGTGGACTTTCCGGAACCACTGTAAGTTTCGTGTCAGCATTCTGTATAAGTGATCATGAGTATCAAAGGACATACGAAGGTCCCATAAGTGCCAGCAACTCGCCAGCCTTGACGATACCGTTCACATCGTTGAGGATCGTCTTGGATTGTTGTGATTGACGGTCCTTGACAGTAACTGTGACACCCTTCCAGCCGAAGCTGCGGATGTTGGTGTTGGTGAGCTGGGCGTAGTCGCCACCGATCATCTTCTCAATGTCAGACATCTTGTCGTAGTTTCTACGGTTGTTGGTATCCAGGTTGCTTGACGAGGGCCTTGAAGACCACACCACGACGATGTCGAAGGTGTATTAAGGTTGTGAGAAGCAGAGTTGGTAGAAGGGCACAAGCAGTAGCAGCAACTAGCAGTGAAGGATGTAGCTGTTCGGCTTGTGACAGGCGGGCGGGTCGTGAATGAGTGGGCGCCAAGTGAATGAGTGATGATACAAAGCAAGTGATTAAGCTGCTTTGTGGAGGAAGGTGGACGCCTGCGTCTCGAACCACGGTCGTGAAGCGTCTATGGGCTCGAGTGAATGGATGGACGAGTGAAGGAGAGAAGAGTCCAGCGGAGACGAGTGTCGAGGTGTAGACAGGGAAGAAGAGGAATGTGGGTAAAGCAAGGGTTGGCGCGACCCAAATCGAGATATGGAGGGACAGACGGGACCGCACTACGCGAGACACAACGAGGGTCTGGCATTTGACTTTGGGCTTGGGCTGGGAAGACGAATGTGATGGAGCCCTCGCCCACGAACTACTGTACAGTGGGTGACATGCGTGCATGGCCGTGGGCGTTTCGCTGGCGCCCCAGCTTCGAGATCCCTTTGCTAGCAAACAGCACCTAGCCCCAACGTTTTGCGGCGATCTGGCCCCCCAGAGTAGCCACTGCGACCAGAAAACGGTGAGGATCGCGGCCACTTGCCAGAAGAGATAGCAAGGAGGGCAGATTATTGTGGAGGGGCAAACGGCCAGGAGAGTACTGGGTCGCAACTAGAGACCAGTCGAGCAAGTGTAGACGCCGTCGAAGTGATGGACGTTCCAGCGGCATCACGGCCCCGGTCCCGTCCGTAGGCGCTGGCAATTACAGTAGCGTGCCGACGCGTCCGGGATTTGATATGCGAACAAATCAGACGCTGGACTCGACCCGGCTACCACTGGAGCCGGGCCTCCCATCTCCCCTGCCGGGCCCCGCCTGGGTTTCACCTTTGCAAAGATGCTGTGCAAACCTCACCATGCACTGTGTTCACCCACCTGCCGCACGCAGCCTGTGGAATGTTGACAACGGTCGTGGCAGCATGTAACGCGTGTGTCTCTGACGTGTGTGTTACCGGTCCATCACCTCCGGCCGACGCATGGTGTGCCACCGCCGCCTCGTTGTATCGACAAACCATGGTTTTGCGACACGTTACACCCTTTCGGGAGGTTGCAGAGGCAGATGATTGCTAGAAAGTGTCTAGCTGCCCGCCTGCCGCTCTGACCACGATTGAATCCTGGTGAAATGTCTCGCCTCGCGACTTCTGGCCACGATCCGCTTTCGCACTATCCACCGAGACCCATGTTCCGTCACGCTGTATAGTGTGGGACGCCAGGCAAGCGGTGTTTCCAGGATCCATTGGAAAAGGGGCAGCTCTGCGTGTCAGAGCCGATCGCTACGTCCAGCCAATGCCGTCTGCCAATGCTATCGAAATCCTTGCCGCGCAATGCCACAGTCTCATTTGTAGTTGCCAGGATCATTACATACCTTACAGCATGAGACCTGGTTTGCTTCGCATCACGTTTTTCAGCAGTAATCTGCGTTTCAAACCACATGGGTAGCTCGTATCGCTATGCACACCACAGTGCTGACCCACATAGACAAGGTCATCATTGTTCAGATCACTGCAAAATGCATCGTGGTCAGGCGGTCAAGGCAGCCTTCAGAATAACACCGTTGTGTTTAGCCAAAGGCCACAACGTTTGGACACGCTGCCCGGGCCGTCTCCTCCAACTGCTGGCCCGAGGCAATAGTTCACTGGCACAACGAGAGACTTTCGTCATGGGATGTGGCGTTCTTAAGTTCTTTATGCAAATAGCAGCCCACTCTTTCAGCGTGCGTGACAGAACTCGAACTGTCATCAATCCGTACTTGATCAATGACCGCACATGAGATGTTGCGCGTGGAGTGCGTTTCAGTACAATGAACATGATCCTTGAGGCCACCATGAAAACTCTGCCCTTTGCCAGTAAAAGGGAGAAATTTTCGGCATTGAGAAGGTTGTCACATCGTCAATCGTTGTTTCACAAACAACGCAGAAACGTCTGTTGTGAAGGGTGCAAGCTGCACATACTATCAAGTCACGCGCCATCTACAATGGCAATGTTTCTCCGCTATTGGGGTTCGTCAACCAGAAAATGACCACGGCCAAGCAGGATGTGATGAAAGTGAACATGCTTCTCGACTCGAGAGATCGTGCAGCTTCGGCGTTTGGCACCCTCTTCCAAGCTAAACCTCGAAAGTTGCGGAGTAACCTCCAGACAGGCTCGACTCGGACCAAACTCTGGTCACATCATTAGCATTCCAGGAGTCGTATCTCCTGAACGATTGACTACCAGCCAGATCTGAGTGGCCGCCACAACGCCGTTATGCCGCATCTCCCCATTCGGCAACAGGCCAAGAACCACTTGTGCAGTAGTCGGGCACGTTCGTTTCGGCTAACAAGCAGGTACCAAAGCCTGTTGATCCAATAGCTTGCCGATCGTTTCCTGCTCATCATCGCCGTTCGCTCTATGTTTCGTACTGGTCCTAGACTGAGACCATCACAGACAAGACCAAGGCCGGGGAACAAGGTGTCGTGCTCGCCACTGTCTCTTTCGCACCGCATCCGCACTTTCGTTCATTGTGGCTTGCCGCTGGTTCTTTTCCCACCATCATTGATCCTACCTCTCCTACAGCATATCGCTGTCCCACAGTCCTTTCTGAACTGCCTTGTCGCTCATTGCTTTCACGACCCCCATCACTCTCGTAGACAAACGGCGAGTCCGGCAGCCTCGCATGAATGATGAAGTGTTCGATTTCATTACCTTCGATCCCAGCCCGGCATATCTGTTAACCATGGATGCTTCGCCCCATACTCTGGATGCCTTCAAAGGTGCCGAGATGTCCCCGTCGATCCAACTGCGCACTTCTCGATCTCTCGTGTCCATGATGTCCGCTGCCTCCCGTCGGCCCAGTTCACCATATCTGCATGCTGTCTCGTCCGCGGAGGACGTGAGTACGACGAGCAGATCAGATGGTGATAATGATTATCAGACCGACTTCACCACTCCTTCCAACGGCGAATCTTTTCCGGGAGATATGCAGCCCGACGATGTTGATGACTTTCGGGAGCGCGAATATCCTCAACTAATAGGCAAGACTTATCTCGATCATGGCGGGACTACTGTACGTGCTTCTTGCTTCATTTCTCGCCGTGCTCATCGCGGAGATGCTCGGTGACTATATGTAGATGGAACGTGCCATGGCTAACAAATCTCCCTTCAGCTCTATGCAAAGTCTTTGGTCGAAGACTTCTCTGCCGATCTCATAGCAAATCTATATGGCAACCCTCACTCTGCATCCACACCCGCCGCACTATCTGGCCATCGCGTCGACTCCATACGAGCTCGGGCACTACAGTTTTTCGGCGCCAACCCCAATGATTTCGACTTGGTCTTCACGAACAATGCTACTGGTGCAGTCAAACTCGTCATCGACTGTTTCAGAGATCATGCGTCCGCAAGCAATACCCCAGTATGGTATGGCTACCATCGTGATGCGCACACATCCCTTGTCGGCGTAAGGGAGGCCACCAAGATGAACCGATGTTTCACAAGCGATGAGGAGGTCGACATTTGGATTAACAGTGGTGGGTTGGGGGGCCCGCGCGCCCGTCAGCTGGGCTTGTTTGCATACCCAGGGCAGTCGAATATGACGGGACGTCGCTTACCGCTGACTTGGTGAGTATCTACCATCGTCGTTGAGTATTGTCGAACCATGCTGATCTCATACCAAGGCCCGGGCGTATCCGTAAGTCCTTCCATAAGGCACTTACCTACACCCTTTTGGACGCTGCAGCCCTCGCAAGCACAGCACCCTTGGACCTGTCAGACCCTGCGACAGCCCCAGACTTCGTGGCCCTTTCGTTCTACAAGATTTTCGGCTTCCCCAACATTGGTGCGCTGATTGTGCGAAAAGAATCTGCACATGTACTCGAGAGTCGAAAGTTCTTTGGTGGCGGTACTGTTGACATGGTCATTGCGATCAATGACAACTGGCATGCGAAGAAGGACGCCACCATTCATGATCGTCTGGAAGACGGCACATTACCATTCCATTCTATATTTGCTTTGGACCATGCGATGAATGTTCACGAACGACTGTATGGACCAAATCCGATGAAGTTCATCTCACATCACACAGCCCAGCTCGGCAAGCAGCTCTATGACGGGATGGTCGCACTGAAGCACACTAATGGAACTCCGCTTTGTCGGATATACAAGGACGACAACGCAGTATACGGCGACCCCTCTGTGCAAGGCGCGACCATCGCGTTCAACGTGCAGAACGCTGACCGCACTCTGGTCGGCTATGAGGACGTGGAGGAAGCTGCTGACGACCGTCACATCTATGTACGCAGTGGATCCTTGTGCAACCCTGGCGGAATGGCGACATACTTGGATTGGTCCCCAGCCGAGATGAAAGCTGCATATGCTGCTGGGCATCGCTGCTCAAACCCAACGCAAATCATGCTGGGCAAACCCACCGGCGTCGTGCGCGTCAGTCTTGGAGCTATGAGCACGTCCAGCGATGTTACCATCTTCCTCAACTTTCTCACCAGCGTCTACCTGAATCGGGCGCAACACACAGCAAGAAGATCGGTGTCCATGCACTTTGAGCATGCCACAAAGGCTGCACGCAAACTTTCAGTGCCTCTTGATGCGCCGCCCTCATTATCAGGATCCACTGATCCGCCATCCCCCGTCATGCCATCCTCGCCACGAAGTTTCTCGGGAGCCTTACCTAGCTCTCGCACTCACGACCACAACGCATGGAACAGCCCCACGACTCCGCTATCGGCCAATCCATTCGACACGATCGATCTGGAAAAGTCGAAAACTCCAAGCATGCACCCACCTTTCATCCCAGCAGATTATGTCAAGCTGCGGAAACCCTGGGAGGAGGAGATGCGAAAAGCGAAATACTCTAACACGAACATGGAAATCAAGGTGCGCGAGTTTGAGGACTCGAGTTCGTTCTCGCGAAACGTAACGCCCAGCGTCAAGGCACGCAAGTTCGGACGCAGCGTTGTGAATCTGTTGCGGAACAAATCCCATCAGACCAACGCCGACAATAGGTATGAGCAGCCATCAGCATGAAATCTTCTCGTCTCATCACAAGCAATCCCTCCGTCACAACACCATAACGACTACAAAGGATATTGTCTGACATTCGACTTTCTGTGTCTTTACAGGCCTGTTCAAGCGCCGTTGCGTGCTCCACCTATATTCGAAGCTGACGATGCCGCTGTCAACTCTAACACGGGCTCACAACGATCGCGTCGCAGCATCGAAAGACAGCATTTCGCCCGCAACGTCGAGCTCATGGGAATGTGAAAAGCCAAATCTGAGCCACCACATCCCGCCATCCGTCTCGAGCCTCGAGCACTACGATCCTCTCCACCGCGCGTGTACATATATCGCATCCAGCCTCGTTCAGGCTTTGCTTCCACTGCTGGCCATGGTTTCCATCACCCTGTTTTACTAGCATGGCGTTCTGGCGTTTTCTACCTCCGCAGCCTGCCCAATGTGTCGGGACAATGGCGCGCTATCTCTATTACGGATTTTCCACCATCTCTTGTACCACGATCTTTTGCATCAAAAGGGCCTGGCCCGGCCCCTCCCGACAGGCTCGAAGAGTTCGATTATCTGCTTTTTCATCCAAACATTGCCGCCACATCTACTACTGGCTCCCTTTATGGCCATCGCGTCTCGCATCCACCAACTCTGATAAGCAGGCGCACGACGAAGAAGAGGCAGAAGCAGTCGCAGCAGCAGGACCTGTTGCAGGACCTACCGCAAAGGTGCACGGCAGTCAGGACGGCAATACCAGCGACAGATCCGCTTGCTGTGCGCAGTTCTGGTTCATTGTATCGCGTCTACTTTCGGCCCCGGCGACCGCTTGGTCCGATTTGCCTCCTAGGCGTCTGGAAAATGACCTCTCTACCAAATCTCCTCTGTCATCCAACCTTTTACCTTTTTCCTATGTATGAAACCTTGGAGTGGGGTGCGTGTCGCCTCACCGCCCCACCCCGATTATGTATGTGTATGTACAAAGCTGCGGCATAAGACTGAAGTCTCTCAAAGATCTTGCTCTCTCACTATTTCTCTCTCACTCTATCTCTCCCTCTCGTCTCGCACAAGTGGCAATTCAAGTCGTAGACGCTGGCTTTTTGCAGATTGTCATTTAAGTCTGCCAACCCTGTCTCGCTCAGGGCGATATCAATTGGCAAGCTTCCTCGAAGTTCAGAGAGAAGGCACCTTCCTTGCATCCGACCTGATGTATCCAGATCGCTGTGCATTCATGCTTGACGTGACTTTGTTTAATCGCTTGCTTGCCTACCTACCTACCTACCTACCTACCTACTTGCTTGCTTGCCTGTTTGCTTGCTACCTATACCCCTACTCACATACGAGCATGCAGGGCGCGGGATGTTGTACGACGTCCCATGCCTTGCAGTGACCCTTGGAAATGCCGTGCTGAGATAATGAGATGCTGTGCGAGCCCGGGGAATGTGGGCAAGCGCAGATGGCTGCCGGCGTCTGCTGTCATGGTTGAAGATGACACTGTCGTGGCAGGGGAGGCTGGACCTGCACAAGATGCCGTGAGTTGCGGATTCTAATGATATGAAGCTTGCTCGGAAATTGCTAGGGCAGTGATTACACTACACCAAAGTCTGTGAATGCGATCATTCCGACGAAATTGAAACAGTGTATAAGAAGCTTCTATGTGTTATAGTCATGCCTGGGATCTTAAGAATACAATCGTGAGTGTCGCGACAGTGCGTCCTTGCGGACTAGGATATAGATGGGTGAAGCAGAATGTTGCTCGATGCTCGGAACAATGAAGCATGGAGACCTCCAAAAGCTCCAGTCAGGAACTCCTCATTCATCGCTATCGTAGTCATCTTCAGGCAAGAGTGCACGATACCGTCGGCTCGCGAGATCTTGCTCCAAGCCGCCATCGCTTTCAGGATCGACATATCCTAATAGAACAGAAGCAAGTTAGTCAAGCAGCCCATGAGATTGATCACAATTTGGGAATGTCAACAGCAAACAGATGTTATGACTTACCTCTTCCACCGAACAGACTCAACGCCACAGGCAAGAAGACCAGGGCGTGCAATGCAGCCCACACAACCAGGCTCAACCAGATGCGGAAATAGTAGATTTCGAAAATCTTGCTTCGGGTAAATGCCAGCACAAATACGCCCAGAAGCTTTGTGATGGTGATACCGCTGAAGACACTGCTACCGACATTGACCAGGGCGGCCCAGGCACGTACTTCCTTCTCAGGTCGACCCCGGAACATAGATACTCCACGTTCGAGAATGCTGGCTGAAGGGATGGTGAAAGCGCGAGCAATGTGAGCACAGAATTCGACACCGATTCCAACGCTGATGATGATGTTGACCAAGCTGAGAGCATTGAGAGACACTCCAGCTAATGCCATGGTGCCTGCAATATCGACAACAATCATGGCAACGGTGACAGTGACCACGAGTCCGGTAGCGAGCGAGCCCAGAAGAACCGAGGTAATGACGAGAATGAAGGCTAGTGCAGCACCAACAAGCGCAGTTGAAAGTTGAACGATAGATCCGTATTGGTCGAAGAAGATGTAGAATTTGCTGTAAGGAAAGACATCGATGTCGTTACGAGTGCTGATCTCGTTCGCAATTCGTCGCGCAGCAGCATAAGCATCGATAAAGTCAGCTTGGCTCTTCAGAGGCGTGTGTGCTGTCCTGAAATGCGATGCCGGAATGCTCAGCGTGCTGTTGTCGATCACGAGCGCGTCGCTGTATGGCGCTTTACCGCCAAGGGGACAGTCCTCATTTGTCTCTCCTTTCAACCAGCGTTGGGCGTATGAGACAAACTCCTTGCCCTCGGGCATACCATAAAGTGTTTGATTCCACGGTGGATTGCGATCCGCGAAGCAGGCATGAGAGCCGTCAACACAGCACTGATCGAGATCTGGGTTCAGCCAGGCAAAGAAGTCATCTACCCAGCTTGCTGTTGAATCGGCGATGAAGCTGATCTCTGGCCTCTTACGTTCGACCTCGAGGATGTTGGCGAGAGAATATTGATTGCAGGTCGAGAAGCGGGCGCATAAATCTTGTTGTTGCGGCCGTGCGGTAGCGTTCACATTCCGAGTGACAAAATAAACTGGAGGGCCGGCTCCGAAATAGTCGTAGAGATCGCTGAAGTAGTCGATGAGGTAACTGTCGCCTGGTAAGGCAAAGCGCTGGTCGAGGCCAAGTTCGACCTCTGGGAGCAACGCAATACCGGCGGCGAAGAAGCCTAGGAAAATGGTAACGATGGCGACTCGCGCCTTGTTACCCAGGATGGCGGGTGCATAATACTTGCGTACGAATCTCGACAACCATCCTTCTTCCTCTAGACCGCTGAATGGTGCGCCTCCGTATCCGTTCGGCGTAGAAGCCTGCTTAATTCTGACGCAGGGCGCACAGTCCGCTCGGCCAGTCTCCACGCGCTGCTGGTTCAGCGACAAAACAGCAACGAACATGGTGACTTGCAATAGTGCGTTGATGAGCACAGCTCCGGCCGCGTACGCAGCAAAGTTACGCACAGCCGGCATACCTACCGCAGCACCCAGCGCAAAAGCGACGGTTTCTGTTGTGGCGGAAAGCAGGATGGAGGGACCCATTCGTCCCAGAGCGCGCGCAACTCGTTCTGAAACAGGCTCATCAGCGTGGCTAATGTTGACACGTTCGAACTCGTGTACAATGAGGAAAATGTTGTCCACGCCAACAGCCAGGACCAGAAATGGAATCACTTCGGCGATAATCAGCGTGGCCTTGAGACCCGCCGCGGCGAATAGCCCTACCGAAGCTGCAACAGACATGAGCACAATCAAGATGCCCACGACGCCCAGCATGAATTTGCTCTGCACGAGCGCGACTGCAGGAGTCCTCAGAACCATTGTGCTGGTCACAGTAGTACTGCCCAATGCTAGGGAAGCGTAGATGAACATGACGATATACGATATAACAACAATCTTGGCGTCGGTGTTCGTGTTCTTGTTGAGCTCTTCCTCAAGACTGCTTTCTGCGTTGAAGCTGAGTCTCAGCCCGCGCTCATGAGCTTCACCTTGGATGTCCTTCATTAGGCGCTTAAAGCTGGCTTCCCACTCCTCAGCCTTGGCGAGACGAGGATCGCCAGGATTATAGTTGGATACCACCCATGTCGTTATCAGTGCCTTGGCCTTGTCCACAGGTTCTGTGCTGTAGTTGAAGCCACCAAGTACACGCTCGACAGGCAGTGGCTGACCGAAGTCAGGGAGACATTCGTTACTAGTAGGTTGGTCCACGCAGTCCTGGAGTTGGGATTCCCACTTTTTAGGATCGAGTCCGCCAAAGCTCCCACCAAAGTATTGGGTGATGCTTTGAATCACACAAGCCTCGCCCGTTGGCTTGTAACATACATCGTCAAGTGTATAACCAGATCCGAGAGACTTCTGCACCTTGACACGATGCTCAACGTCGAACCACCATCGGAGAGTCTCATAATCAAGGACGGGTCCAGTCTCGTTGACAAGAAATGCTTGTTCAGCACGGAAGAATGGACCAAAATTGTCGTCAAAGAACTGTTTCTCCTGTGCAGCAGCGGAGTCAGGCGCTACCCAGAGTTTGACCGGGTCTGTCTCAAGAGCAAATCGAATCCAGCCAAGACTCAATAGTGCGACAACGACGATAGAAGCTGAGATAGTGATGGCCGGGAAACGTGCGCAAGTGCGTGCCAGAGAGCTGAAGGCCCGGTCACAATACGTGTTGAGAATATACTGCTTGGTTGGACGATCAATGACCGGCGCGCCTTGTAAGTAGCTCTCTTCCTCGTCGTCCTCAGGAGCCACATCTTGCAACAGCTGCAAACGTTCGTTCTTGCTCTTACGACGATTCGCAGCAGCCACATGTCCGGAAACTGCGAGTACCAGCAAGGCAACCAATACCGAGTAAGTGACGATAACGCCAAAGCTCAGACAGGGTAGGAGACCAACAGTGCAGTCTGCCGCAGTCTCCACTTCTGGCAAAGCCGGACAACTACCTTCGCAGTCGACACACGCACAGCGGTATAGCTCATTTGTACTGTTGCATGGTATCGGTCCCTCCAGAATCGTCTTCATGCCATCGCCGAAATCATCACCCGGACGTGGGAAGTTGATCTGGAACGGCGAACCAAGGAAAGGTTTCTTGTCTCCCATATATTTTAGCATTTGCGTGTAGTTCTTCGCACCGCCGCCGATGAAGTCCATGACTTTGCCTCCTGTGGCACCAAACTTGATATCCTTGCAGCTATTATAGAAGCCACTGCCGAAGTCGTCGCTTACAAGATGATCCACCTCTGTCACTAAGAATTTGTCGTTCTTGGGCTCGGTTTCGGTGACGTTAACGAAGAGACTCTGATCTGGTGAGCATGTGAAAGTGCAGAACAGGTCATAGAAGTTCTTCTTGCATGCTGGACATGACGCAAGCAGACTCTGAGCTTTGTCGAGGTTGCTCTTGAGCGCGCTAATCTGCTCATCGCGACAGCACACTTTGGTGTCCTTCCATTCATCACCACAGATAGCGACGAGATGTTCGCGCTCTTCATCTGTGGGATCCTCGGCGAGGCCATTGTCCGGACAGGGTAACTGGGAACCGAAGAATGACTGACTGCCGCACTGTCCACGAATAGCACATCTTCCGGCCTCATGAATCTTGGTGAGGTCGGGTGAGCCTGTCTCTGCCAATGATCCTTGTAGGCTCCCATCTCCTAAGACGGCTCCAACGAGCAACAGCACAAGAGCTGACCTCATCTCGCCCAGAGGAGCTGAGTTGCCCCAGTGTGTTTGCTCGCGTGCAGCACTTGACGTGTGTGTTGGTTTTCCAGTCTAGCTCTTGTGCAGGGCGTAAGGGGAGGTCGGATCGTATCCTCGGTTCTCAGAAGCTCATTGAGTACATGCGCAGGTATGTTCAAGAAGAACTCAGCACAGTTGTTATGGTGTTGTTGCCTAGGCAAGATCAACTTGCAGGATGTTGGTTTCAGTTGATACGTCCAGCGTCACCGTCGCGCCACTGCTGTGCTTCCCCACACGCTAGCGCCTAGCCACCTCAGGCACACTCACGTGGCAGGCGCGGCTGCTGACGGGAGGTAGGATACATGCAACTGGCGCCTCCATGTCGTCTTGTGACTCTCCGTGCTGACGAGCAGCTTGAGACAAGGTCGAGAAGAGTGATTAGACTTCTTGGGAGGATTTGAAATACAAGGTTCGCCATAGATATCTATGTCTGCAACTTGAGGCATGCCTACGCTAAGATTACATACAAAGAAGCAAAACTATCGAGCACACACCCAACCATGCTCTAGTTCTGGATTCCATTTGCCCAGAATCACCGTCACTCCTTTTCTCTGCGCCTCCCTTCTGCTGGCCGACTTCCATCACTCCGGATTCCACAAGGGTGGCAGTTGCAGCAGGCTGGTATATAACGGAATGCATTCGAATCAGACAAAAAAAGCGCATTCCACAACGTCATCGCCAAAGTCAGCTCTTGCTTCTTACGACCTGATACAGATGAATCGGTCAAGATGTACCGTAGGCGATACTCTTCTCCATTGTCGACAGGTATTGCTTTGGCGTGTTCGAGTGGCGAATTCTGTCACTCATACATTAATCCTCTCCCGAAGTGGAGCACGAGCGACTTTCTAAGCATCGCCTCCACTTGCCGCAGGAGTCGCAGGACTGGGCGATGCGCCCTCTTTTGCGGCGTTGCCTCCGCGACCTCCGCGACCTCCGCGACCACGGTCGCCACCACGGAAACCACCGCGGCCACGTCCGCGACCACCACGGCCAGACTCGCTGTCGCTGCCAGTCGTCGCGCCTGCTGATTGATAGCCTCCACGGCCTTCTCCACCACCTCGGTGAGCACCTGCGCCGCGACCAGAGCCCCAGGTTCCCGCACCACCAAGACCACCGCGAGTAGGGTATGCGCGGTAGGCACTGAGACGCGCGACCTTGAACTTCTCGCCAGCATCGGGAGACACACCGTGCTTCAAAACTTCTTGCATGCTTTCTGGGGTGGCGAAGTGCGCGATCCATGGACCCTTCACAGTCTTCTCCAGGTTGGTGATCTTGGCAGCATCTTCCGGTGTGAAAAGGTTGGACTTGACTTCCTCTACAGTAAAGTTGCCAAAGACATTGGCAATGAAGATGCCCTTAGACGGCTCTTGTTGAGGTGAAGATGCTTGAGGACCACTCTGCTTGGGTGTAGGCGTTCCAGGCTTGGCGCCATCGTTTGAGCCTGTACCATTAGTATGCGGTCCATCCTTCGACGGCAGACCAACAGTGGGCGCGGTGGTGCCGTTTGCCGTAAGTGCAGATTGGGACGCCGATGTGTTTGATGGCTGAGCGGATTGAGACACGACAGGCGTCTGCAGTGACTGGCCCTGCTTGGGTTGCGCTGCCTGCTGGAGCTGTCTTTGAGCCAGTGGCTGTTGGCCAGTCTGCTGCGGGGGTGGTTGATTGATCGCGGACGGGCCTTGCGATGGTAGCTTAGCTTGTTGCTGTGCAGCAGGAGGTGCTTGCTGACTTGGAGTGGGAAGATTTCCACCAGTAGGGGCCATTGTGGCATTCACAGGAGCCGAAGGGGCACCTTGTGGTCTTTGCTGACCCTTACCACCGCGGTGCGAGAAATTAAATCCTTGGGCACGCATCTCTGTTCCTATGCGACCCTGATCGATGTCGAGCACCAGCCATCCGAACGCGGCGTCTGCAAGATTGAAGTTCCACATATTCTTGAAAGCTGACTCATCGACTTGTCCATTGGGTGGTCCGCCGCCGAATGGGTTGCCGCCGCTGGCAGTTGCTGGCATCTTTCCAACCAGCTCAAGCGCAAGCTGCAGAAGTTTGTGTTGAGCCTCATTTTCTGACACAGCCGGTTCCACCTCATGCTTCACAGTCTCCCAGACATCGTTGAATTGAGCCTTGGAGGCTGAGAGTTTGCCGCGGTAGTGGTCGAGCGATGGGTTCACTGAGAACTCGTTGTACGAACTGCCATATCGGAAATGAAGTCCAGCAGAAATTGAGAAATCTGCTTTGAGTGTCACCGAGAGCTGGTTCAAGAGACCCTCGCGTGCAGGCGATGCGTGAGTGATGAGCAAACGAGTCTCGGTCGGATCGTAGACGCGATTCGCAGTATCAATGAGCTCACCGATTTGCAGAAGTGTAGTCCACATCGTTCCTTGCCCTCCAGCGATAGTCGTTCGACCTTCACCATTATCAAACATCTTGTGCATGACCACAGCACCTCCCAAGCCGAGGAGCCTAAGCTTGACGCCACCAATGTCCAGTAATCGTGAGTGCGACTCGTCGATTACGTGCAGGTTATCAATTTTGTACTCGCCAGACCTCAACTTCTCGAGCACTGAGACGTCTTCACATGCTCCCCACACTGTGTAGACTGGAACCTCAAGCTTGTATGTCTTGTTCAAGAACTGTGGTAGCTCCGATAGAGGGAGGCGCTCACGCTGAAAGCGCTCCTTGATGGATTGCTGTGGGCCGGCGCGAGCGATATCCGCTTTAAGAGGCTCGGGTAGGAGAGGAGAGTATTGTGCGACGTGCTTGAGGGTCCTGCAAATTCTGTCAGCTTTGTGGCGGTATTGCTTGTGCGTGATGAAGCTCACTTTTCGGCGACCCTATCCAGAGAGGCGTCATCGTAGAAACCGAAATCGCCGGTGTGGATTATGTAGTCTGCCTTCGCATTGCGAGCAAGCTCGTTCAGTTGACGGAGGCTACCTGTTATTGGTTGTCAATCCACCGTCCTGCTCTTCATTTCTCTAATGCCGTACCTCGAACGTCAGCGATACACAGCACTCTCACATGGCCGATTTGTTGCACGCGACCCTGGTTGGGCTCTAGGGGTCGAGCTCCTGGCACTGGGCCTGTGATGGGAGGCTGCGTGCCGTTGGGCAGGTAAGCTTGAGAGTATGCGCGCGGCTGATTTGGTGGTTGCTGAATGATTGAGTCAGTACAGCCAGAAAGATGGTAGCTCCGCGGCGACGTACAGCCATTAGATATGAGGAGCAGTGAGGGTCTGCGGAAGCTCTGACTGTTTATTCGAGGACTTTGCGTTACCAGAAAGAGTGTAATGACAGAGGATCGGCGGAGCGGGTCTCGAGTGGAGAGGGTCGATGAAAAGTGGTGGCGCGATGGTGAGAAGAGTTGCAGGTAGGAATTTGTTGCGTGCAAGTGCTTTCGTTAGGTTTGGATACTGAGCACGGGAGGCTCTGGCGTGTCTATAAACCCCAAAGCGGAAAGGCGCGCTTCATCGGGATTCCCATGACTTTTCGGCGATCAGCGCTTGTCTCCTAATTCGAACTTCATGTCCCCCTCTAGCAGGAGTGACAGCCCTTGCATATGGCATATATACAGGTGTGTAGGTACGTCAGGAGACTGTGTCAATGACCATAAAATATAATGAATTACCTGGAACAGAACTCATCAGGCTGCAGCTTCTTGTGGCACAACGAATGATATACTTTGAAGCTGCAGCAGTCCGGTCCCAATCGTGGTGTTATTCATTTTATGGCGAGGCACGCACCTCAACGTACTGCCAACTAACAACTATGTGAATGATGGTTTCGGCGTTCACTGTGCTCACAATATAGTGACCAAGCTATCCCTCGAAGGAGAGATCGCCTCCTTCCACCAATCTTTAACTAAAGAACTTTGGCGGTTTGCACGAGAAGTTCTCTTTCGAAGTTCGAGGACGTGTGTTCCCACCACAGCCTAGGACGAGGAGTTTTATCGCGACCTTACGAGTATACGCTCTACGTAGACCACGCGAATGTTTGGCAGCACAATGGAGGCTGATGCGATCAACTCCGGCCTGTCCTTTCCAGGCTCGAATGTTTTCCAGACTCTGCTGGCTATCCAAGTTCCCAGGAATTCAGACGAGAACCCGACTTACCGTACTCTCCGCAACGGGCTCTACTTGACGCAGAGATGAGGTCTCCAACGCCGTAGGAACTGAAAGCAGATGGTAAAGTGATTGCGACTGTTATAACAGTGGTAAGACAACTGAACAGTCCCATGCGTGGCAAGGCTTGCTACGAGTATCGATACGCTGATGGGCAACGCGCAAGGAAGATTCAATCCTTCAACAACCTCTCTCCTCACGGTGTGCTGATTCATTCGCCAACAATCGTGAAAGCTGCAGGAGCAACGAAGTAGCTCCATTATCTCCTGACCATGGAAATCCGAGTGAAGATGCCTAGATCATGATCGCCGACTTCCATATTGCTGTTTCCTGATAATAAAATGGCGAAGCTCGACACCTTGTCTTGACTTCCCATCCTCCTTCTTTTTCCTAACCAACAGGCCCCTATATGTTGATTCGTAGGCTTGACCCTACGGCGACTTTGGATGGGAGCAGTCCTAAGCGTCAAAATCCGAGAATGGCACTCTATGCCTCAATACTTAGTTTCCGAGGTGCAACGCGTGTTTGATCGGATTGGGGAGAGGTACGCTGTCCTACCACGCGCATGAAGTCGGTCTCCTCGACCTAGTGATTCTCATTTTCGATCAGGATTAACGTGTTTCAGCCCGGCAGCAAAGCTATGTTCGACTTATCGATGGTCGCTCTAGGTACCTTGAACCGAGTCGTCTGCAGGGCTAGACACGTCTTCAGATGATCGATAATGGCATCAACGATATCGAGAAGACTCTTGAGCTGGATGTTGCGCTGGTGAGTCCTGGGGCACGCGTACGATCGACTGAACACAGCTGCAGTAGGCAACGTGTATGATCGACTTATCTCGGGTCTTAGAAGCTAGTGGTTGTCATCCATTGCGTGCACTTTACCAGATTATCTCGATGGCTATGCCTGGGTAGGCGCAGAAGATGTAATGATGGTTTTCTGCCGTCTCTTTTGCTAGCATATTTTAGGGTCTTTGTTAAGATATTATATACATGCTTGCTCACGCGCAGGGCACGCCACAGTCTTCGCGTCGAGCATCGAATGTCTAACTCGTGCCAAGATACGGAGCAGACGCGAAGTTCGCTCGAGGGCCCAGGCAACACCACGCAATCAAGACATCAGAACGTTCACAACATACGCGCTCTTCTCTACATCTACTTCTCTCTATGACTGCAAGAGGACAAAGAGTTTGTACTTGTCCAGGGCTCCACCTACATACCCGACACGGCAGGGATTCAACTACCCTTCGCCGCCAAGTTTTTGTGGCAAGTGTCAAGATATATTCACTCGTCGCCATCCTACAGCTGACACGTGAACCGGTGGTCTGTGTGGGTCAGTACTGAGCTGCAGACCATTGCTCGTGTACTCTCGCCAACTCCTTTCCATCCATCTTGAATCAGCATTGTTCTCAAGGTATCACCACGTAGTGCTCACGTCTGCATACATAGTAGCACTTACGATCTTCTGCATCCTCAGACGCGCTCCTCAACTCACCCTACATATTCAGCTTGGCTATCACCCACAAACAGAAGTCTTCACGCGTCCTCAGAATGCAGAACCAGCAGGGCATTCCTTGTAAGTGACGATCTGCAAATCGCGTTGTGGTCCGTACTGATCGTGTTCTAGTCAAGGTGCCTACGCACAAGTACCAGCAGAACGCTCGTATGCTCTGTAAGTGACATTGAAGTTCTCTCCAAGAACCTCGACTGACTGCAATCCAGACCATGCCAACCTGCCAAAGCCTTACCAGCATCATCAGTACCAGGCTGGCTACAGTAAGTGCTGTGCGATACTCACATGCCGTGTTGGATAAGCTGACTGACTGTAACCAGACTACCCCAACATGCAGCACTTCTCTCAGCAAGGAGAATTGGTCGCTCACCACTGTGGAGTCAACTATTACCCCTTCGGACCCATCCCAAACCAGGCACCCCAACCCTTCTCCTACCAGACTCCGGTTCCAGACACGCGTCAGGGACAGACTTCGCCTATGACTCCGCAGAACAGTCCCTCCTCTCTAGTCGGACAGAGATTCACCTCTGGTGGCAGCACCTACGACATCGTCAGCACCATCGACCCACGCGCCCACCATGAGGAGGAGAAGCCATTGAGTGCTGGCGTCTATCAAGTCTGCCGTGTCGGAACGAACAAGGTGTTTGTCTTGAAGTGTCTCAGTATTGACAGTCCTGGTCGTGCCAGAGCTGAAGTATCTGTGGCGAAGCAGATCAGTGAGTCAGGCAGCCCACGTCATCTTAACCTGCTTCATCAGTTCTTGTGGGATGCCGACCGCAAGCAGGCCAGCTTGTTGTTCGAGTTGTGCGATATGGGAAACTTGGAGCAGATGGTGCAAAAGCACGTCTTGAATCGAAGCAACTTCGAGGAGAGGTCTGTCTGGACTGCTTGCACTAGCTTGACCAAGGCGCTCGCCTTTCTGCACAATGGTGTCGACCTTGACCGCCCAAGCATCAAGAACCAGGAATGGAACACAATCTGCCACCTCGACATCAAGCCCTCGAACATCTTTCTGTCCAGCAAGGGAGCATCCGGTGGCATTCCTCGCCTAGTCCTTGGCGACTTCGGTTGCGCTGTCACACGCGACGACGTCGAGGCTGGTCGCGTCAATAAGTGGCACATTGCCTACGGGACCGCAGGTTGGTACCCTCCAGAGGTCAAGCGCGATAACAATCCGCGTTATGGCAAGCCCACCGACATCTGGCAGATTGGTGCTGTCTTCCAGGTGATGTGCTTGCTCAGCAATGCCCCAAGTCTCAGCCAGCTGGGTCGTGGCGATCCCTGCAGCAAGGCATACGGCAAGAGACTCAACGAGTTCACTACCTGGTGCATGACCTCCGAGCCTGAGAACCGCCCCGACGTCACGGTTCTGGTCGACTACCTCAAGGAGCTCTTTGGAGCCGAGTTCTGAGCACTATCGTGTCAATCATCCCCGCTGTCATAACTCGATAGCTTCATTCTGTTTTGCTCTCATCAAGCGTCCACGAGTCGACATCGTTACGCTATGTCAAAAGGGAGAAGACCTGCTGAAATGGTAGCAGCAATTACACAGCAAGAGAAGGTGTTGTTCTGCTGAAAAGCGTATTACACTCAGGCTGAGTATAGGCAAAAGCTTTGTCGCACTGCGCTCACATACTAGATCCTTGCATCTGAGTAGCTATGGCACAATGAAATCCACTTAGAAAATTCTTTCAAGGCTCATGTTGTTATCTTCTGAGTCTATCACCGGTATAGTGTTGTGTTTCGGCCAATACGTGTGCATTTTTGGGACGAACTTATCATTGGATGTGAGTGAATAAGCACCAGTCAGGTGTAAATCACTATTCCTTAGTATCTTTGACGCGTTCTGGAGTCGCAGTGGAAGCTGTGAAGCCTTGCATACAAAGGGTATCTCTACCGACTATACCACTTCAGGACTGGGGTAGGCAGGCACCAACCCACGCCGCGTTCCTTCGAGCTGGTACGTACCATCCAAAATGCTCTAGCATTCTCTTGAGCGCTCGACCTCGCCAAACTTAAGCTTATGTACTCAACATCTTTGTTTCTCTGCAAGTTGCAAGCACAGCGGCAAGATGAGTTTTCAGTTTGTTGTTCACGATGGGCCCAAGATTACCAAAGACCCTGCTGTCAGAACCCTCATCCGGAAGCAAGCCATGAAAGATGTTGCGCTTGCACGGAGAAAGCGTGGCAATCAGTTCCGGGTGAAGGTACGGAAGGTATCTGGGCAGGACAGTACTGGCCACGATCCAGACGTTGTTGAGGATGTGGACGCGACTGGTACTAGCGAAGACTCCCTTTCTAGCACTGCATCGAGTGGAAGCGATGAGCTGACCCTCAGGTCTACGAAACCAATGAGCGCTAAGGTTAAGGGACGAGGGAACGGAGAGGTAATAATCGCTAACTATCTTTCCAACATCATCCTGCAAACTCGATATGAGACTGTACGTAGTCAGTACGGAGTTGATCTACTAGATCTCTCTCTGCTTGCATCGTTTGGTATCGGGAGAGAGACAGCACATATGATCAGCACAAATCCAGGGCGTCTACATGAGCTTCTTGGTCGAGACTTCTGGACATACCTTGAGCATGTACCCAGCCGCTATGGCCAGGAGGCGTGCGTTACAGATGCCGTCAACTGTGTGCTCGCAAGGGCCTCCACACTCCTTATGCCGGGTGCAACGGACACCACTCCTGCGCAATGCCGGATGCTGTATGGCAAAGCCTTGCGAAGTGTGCAGAAAGCTCTCTCCGATGATGAGCATTTTACCGACGCTGATGTACTTTGTGCGACTCAACTTCTCAGCTTACACGAGGTGCTTCAGCAAAATGTCTGCTTATCTTCCATTGAATTTTGCGCTAACAGTTTGACAGCTTCTGGACTCTGATCGAGATAGTGCTTGGAGTTCTCATGTATATGGCACGGCTCGTCTCATTCGCCATCGAACGTCCGCACGATTTCAGACAGAATATGAGAAATCTCTTCTCGCATGCCACGTAGGATCAATCATCTCCGAGAGTTTGATGCGTGACGAGCACTGCTTTCTCGAAACACCAGACTGGATGGCTCTTTACCGATCTTTTGCAAGGGAGGGTCCTGTCCTTGACGATCGAAGCGCTCTGTGTATCGACGGCCAAGCCGCCATGATTCCCGTACCAGGCTTATGGGCCGAGTGCACTAATGCAGTGAATAGCGACATGCTATTCAACGATAAGCAGCTTGCAGACCTTGAGACTCGCTGTAGGGACCTGCAATCGACCATGTTGGATTGGATGGACGATTACAAGATGCATTGTGTACGAACATCGATGAGTGTGCCGACCGCTAGAGAGTTAGGACTTCGCCGGGAGTTATTCGGCATGACCGTGCAATGTCTCTGCCTGCTCAAACGCTTGATAGCCACGTTATGTGATGCTGACAGGATTGCGTTGGAGACCGAAGGTCAGGCATTGGCGCTCCTGCTAGTCAACCTTCAAAAACAGAAGGCGCCACTGCATGGGTGGCTATACGAATCGCATGAGCTCGGACTCGCGTACACCACTATTGCCACGAAAGAACAATGGGAAGAAGATCTGAGTCACCGCTCCTTCGAAGAGCAGAAATTGGCTACTCGAGCTCGATACAATACTTGGTCCGCATCATTGCGAATGATCGCCTGCTAGACCCATCATACCGACCGTCAGAAATCTCATACTTCCGCCAGCCCCTTTCCAGCTCTCCATAGAG
Source organism: Microcyclospora tardicrescens (assembly GCA_003012245.1). Lineage (NCBI taxonomy): Eukaryota > Fungi > Ascomycota > Dothideomycetes > Capnodiales > Microcyclospora > Microcyclospora tardicrescens. The sequence continues at coordinate 37,230 of PXOE01000050.1, forward strand.
CCATTATCGGGATAGAGATACTCCAGTAGTATACTCCCGTGCGTGCAAGCGCCCATGTGTTGCTCTTTACACCCAGATATAACGCGGTGTAGACCGCACGAGCACCCAAGAACTGCAGAGACATCGAATTCAGATCGCTTGCGGGCATCTTCGCCATGTTCCCAGCGAGCTGTATCATTGTCAGCGAGCCGAACTGTATTGATACAATCGCGAGCTGAGGTGTTGGAAGTACTCACAGCCGCCGCCGCGAACAGAGGAAACACCTCCAAGGCATTGATATGTGCTCCCCGAGCCCTAGCCATTCGATTCCACACGTCCGTGGAGATCTTGGATCGCAATGCTTCCATGTTGGTGCGAGGTGCGGACATGGACATCTTGCCTTTGGTGGAGAGCATGAGATCGACAAGGTAGAAAGTGTGCGGCACGAAGGCCAAGCCGAAGCTGACCGGGATTGCGTGAAAGGAGTAGTTGTACGGTGCTGTGGTGTTGGAAGAGGCCATTGTTGATCAAGTGGGAGGTATTGACGTTGCTTGGTTTTGCTGGGAGACCCAAATGAAACTAGATGGATTATATGTGGCTTTGAAGATGTGGAATGAGAATGAGATGAGATACATTTCTTCAACGAAGACCTACGTTCTTATATATCACTCGTGCCATTGACACAGTCAGGCCGAAGTTATTCATACTGGCATCCCAATAGAGATGTCTATTCCTATATACCTGACATTTTGCTCGCCCAGCTGTCTCAATGCCTCAAAGAAGGTACAGGGTTCAAAGGCTAACACTGCTTTCCTAATCGGGACATTGGTGCGCGTTGCGGTAGTACGGAGACCGTCTCGAAGCACGCGTCAGCACGGCATGGTAGAAGCGACTCGAAATGAAGGAACAGCGAAGATGATAGTTCATTCCAGCACCGGTCGTCTTTAGACGGAAAAGTAGTCGTTCGGAAGCGATCACGCTTGGGTGTCGAGACTGCCGAAGTCGAGTCTGCTCGTACGTTGTCCTGAAATATGTACTGAAGTCATATTGGACATGCCGAAAGACGACGCAAGGTCTTTTTCTGGGCTGTGCTGTACGTGCTGTGCTGGCTGTAGAACACCTGGCGCGTCATACTTACTTCCACTGCTTTCATACACCGTAGAGTAAGGTATACCTTATGTACGTGAACTCGGAAGGACGAAGCCTCGTACACCCAAATCATCTCAGGTTCCACATACATACATAAAATCTTCGGGTACTGTGATCGTAAGCTCTAATCGATCGACGCGAAGTCGACCCGTCTTCGAAACCGATTCGATTGATCCGATACAGGTCGGTCGTCGTACTGGAGCTGTATCCTCGCATCATCCTTAAACGTCAGGCCAATAGCAAGGTAACAGGCATTCGATTTCAGATTTCGTGGTGTTAATACCCAATTTATCGAATCAGGACATATCCTCACGCCCAAAGAGCGTCCACACCCGTGGTTGGAGAGAAAGATTACCAAACATATTCGCCACAACCCTAGACCAGGACATCCACAGAGAAATCCATCGACACAGACGGCACCACGCCATCATGGCCGACCGCAACTCCCTCACAACTCGAACCCTCCCTTTCATGACCCTCTCTGACGGCTCCGAGTCCTCCCTGACCGGCCCTCCACCACCGCTGCCACACTACCTTAACGCCGAAGGGCGTGCACTTGCGCGTTTCGCTGTCGAAGGCAATGTCATCGTTACTGGCGGCGCAGGTACACTCGGTCTGAGCGCTGCACGCGCTCTCCTCGAACACGGCGCGTCTGGCCTCGTGATCTGGGACCTGGAAAGCACGTTGCGCGCCTCGCTGGCTGCGATCACGACGCTGGCCCAGGACTTTCCCAGCGCACGCGTCTTCAGCATCGCCGTCGACGTCACGGACAGCAGCAGCGTAGACGGCGCGGTGACGGCGAGTGTGCAGCACTTCGGCTCCGTCGAGCACTTGTTCTGCTTCGCGGGCATTGTGGGGTGCGTGCACGCGCTGGAGATGACAGAAGTCCAGTGGCGACGGACACTGGACGTCAACGCGACGGGGTCGTTTCTATGTGCGCAGGCGGTGGCGAAGCATATTCGCGCGCAGGGGAGCGGGGGCGGAAGCATCACGTTCACGGCATCGATATCTGGCCATCGAGTCAATTTTCCGCAGGCCCAGGTCGCGTACAACGTATCGAAAGCGGCGGTTTTAGCGATGAAGAACTCGCTGGCTGCGGAATGGGCGGCGTTTGGCATCCGAGTAAACTCAATCAGCCCTGGGTATATGGATACGATTCTGAATGCCGGAGAGGGGAGTATTGCCGAAGCGAGGGCGAGTTGGGCGAGCAGAAATCCAATGGGAAGGATGGGCGCGGTCGGTGAACTGGACGGCATCTGTGTGTTGCTGGCAAGCAGAGCGGGAAGCTATATCAACGGCGCCGACTTGGTTTGTGACGGAGGCGCGATAGTGTTCTGAGGGCTCAATGAATGTACTTTCCCGACTACTAAAATATCCTGTTCTTGCTGTTCATTACCCAACAACGCCTGGAGCACGAATACTCATGCTTCCTTCACTTGGCACCCCCCAATTTGCCATTTGCCATATCTCAGCTAAGCAGATCCAAACCCTTCACCCCCATACTCGATAGCCATACGCAACTTCCGCTCCAAGATGTCTGGACTGCCATATCGTGGCAGACGCAGCGTGCCAAAACACGTCGAGCTCGTCGGCAATTGTTCGTCGTCCCCGAACTCTGTTCTTTCGATAATAAACGTTAGGAAGGCTGCGCCCCCGATTGGGATCCTTTCAGCGGCCGTGACGAACTTAAGCAGACCCCGCTGTCGTTCCTCGGGCCAGTCGTTGACGATCTGCCAGAACGCCTGGATATACTTGGACTTGGGATCATAGCCGAGGTATCGTGCAGCTTTCTGGAGTTCGGGTATCGACAGTCGATTTGTACCTTCGAGAATGCTCTTCAGCTGTCGCGACGTGAGGAACTGAATCAGGTGTGCGGGCATCACAGCGTAAAAACCTTTGCTGAAAGCCCTGCTTTGGGGTGCGACGGAGCAGTCCAAAAGCCACCTTGCATAATCTTGTACATAAAGATGCTTGTTCTCATTAGTTACCGTGAGCGGCTCTATAGTCGAGCGTCTCAGAGTCCATCCGGGCCAGTCTTTGAACTCGTCCCCATTTTGAAAGAGCGGATTGCTGCTGTCGTCGACGATATAGCTGGCGTCGGTGCTGTTGGACTTTGGTACATCCTCGGCATTCTCATCGATCTCCAACTCATCGCTCTTGGTTTCTGGCACGTTCTCAGCATGCTCATCGATCTTCGACTCATCAGTGTCATGGCTGTTAACACCGTTTGTCCGGTGAATGTGATGGTTATCTGCGGTGACATCATGAATCTGAAGTGTCGGACTCTCGCGTAGGTCCGACAGTATTGCTGTCAGTCTTAGCCCATTAGCTTCGACAGGAAAGATGTAATCGACATAGAGCGGTTCTTCGGGCTGTTTCAACATTGCTGCGAGCGAACGATATAACGTTGGCCAGACTTCCTGAATATCTGCAAGTGCTGGGCCAGTACTTTCTGGTAGGTGTGGGTTTGGTACAGTCCGATCATCAAGAATTGCGCTATAGAAATAGAGTGGTAAAGTCACAGGTAGTGTGATTCCGTTATGAAGAGCCAGGCCAAACAGTGTTCCAAGCAGTTCGAACATGTACAGCGGTTGCAGGCTCATCGTGCGGAAATAAGCAGTTCCGCTTTCGCTGTCCGTGGTAAACAACTCTGGGTATCGATTAGCCTGATGTTACCGGTGCCATTTACTCAGGACTGCAACTTACGATTCTCTTCTGCGAAAGCATATCGACAAACTAGATTGAAGAACTCAATCTGCACTCCTCCAAGGTCTTGACCTATTTCCAACTCATCAATCTCTCCCAACCTGACTCTCAGAGGCCGTAATAGTTCGGACTTCCGCCGTTGCCAAAGCTGGTCGTAGGTATCACGGATAAGATTCTCTCGACTGACACTCAAAAGAAGATAATGCTCTGTAGCATACTCTAGCGGACTCTGGTTCTGATACTCAAAAGGCTTGAGAGTCACTCTCCTCATAAGGCGAGCAGTCTTTTCTGAGGCTGAGATCATGCTCTGCATCCGGAGGTGATTCATCATCCGTAGGTAGGTGACGCGTTCCCTCGGAGAGAACAACGTCCGCAAATTTAGGATATGCTTCGTGGTGCTCGGGCTCTCCCAAGACTTCATCCAGGACCGCGCCACCTCCACAGCATCCAAGTGGCTTGAGATTGTCGGGACCGATTGAGCCACGTTAAATCGTGCAAGCATCTCGAGAGCTCCGCATGTGGATGTCCCTGGTTGAGCCCACACAGACCCATCCCAATGCCGGAAAAGAATCTGATGCAACCACACGTAGAGATGCACCTGGAAATCTTTGTCACAAGCGCTTATCTGGATTGCCAACAAATTAATGAAGTGTCGTTGTTTCTGCCGTGCTGACCTCGGAGACTCTTGCTCAAGTTCGTGCCTTGCCTTCCACACCGCATCATCCATTGATTTCCTGGTCGATACTAATTGTGTGATTCGCGAAAGCAGTCTTAAAGAGGGTTCATGTGCATGCCCATCGAGAATTTTCATCCACACCTCAAAACGCTTGTCTATTGGGATGTGCTCTACACATGTCGATGCAGCTCGTCCTTCTATGATGTGGAATAGCGCATGGCGATGATACGCAACTGGATGCTGCGGTAGTCTACTAACCAGATACTTGAATCCCAGCATAACCCGGGCGACCGCTTGTTGATTGGAAATGATGGAAGAGCTCGAGGGCTCAGTTTGACACATCTCAGCTATGGGATCCAGGATTTGATGCGCACAATCCAGATCTGAGTACCATCTCCGGTAAGGAAAAGGTCCAGATGTGCAGAACAAGCGAAAAGTAGCCGTGTCGCTCAATAGTTGCATGAACGAAGATGGGTCGCGTGGGCCTTCTGGCCACGATGTCCGCTCTGGCTGGGATTTGTAGGAAGCCTGGCATACATGGCTTGAGGCATTTGGACCGCTAGCGATTGCTATAGCAATAGCTCGAGCAGCTCGCGGTGTCCAGGTGCGAAGCGTTCTGTTGTGATTAATGTTGCGGCGCCCAGTATCGCACATGCTTGACCTGCAATCATTGTTACCACAACCGTGTAGAAGTTGCTTGATAAATTGATGGACTAAGGCGTCGACAGTATTGATATGTGGCGTTGTAGAGCCAGGCGTAGGCGCATGTGGTGTATCCAAGGCCAACGGCATCATGTCTACCTGGTGAAGTAATGATTTAATGGAGTCAAAGACAGCGAGATGAAATCCGCTTCTGGAAGCATAGTGGCTTCTCAGGAGCTGTCATGCTTCACGCCTACCATTCGGCAGCACATGGCAGTCACGCGCATAGGCTCCTCAGCTGCTTTCGTAACGGGCGTGATCGAGTGCAGGAAGTCGAGGCTCGGGGGATAGTGTTACAAACAAGGGTTGAAGCAGCCACGAGTGTAGCCGGCGAAATGCTCTCATCCAAGTGGACTAACGATGCGAGAGATCCTACTGAGACCAAGACAGAGATACTGTCAACAACAGAGTAATGCGACTGCGAAACCTCAAGAGCTGTGCAAGTCTTACATATGATGAGTGTCGGCCGCAAAGATGAAGCCTGGCCTGTCCTAATGGAGATCTGAGATGTGTCGGTTCGTTCCTAGCGTACGTGGCGCACGGACCTCGAACTGGATTAATTTTCGAACGTTCAGCATCTATTTCATGCGATGCTGTTCGCTCGAATAGGGTTGTCATGAGCTCTTCTCGTCCGAATGATGGCTACCATGTCAAGTAAGCGAGTCCTTCCGCCCAAGGTAGCGATGATGAAGGCGAACAAGCGTCGTAAGCTCGAGGGGAACAATGAATCTTCCGCAGGCTCGCAGGCGAAAGTCGACTTGGCCAAAAATGCCCGCAAAGCCACCAAGGCGAGTGATTTGACGTGGAGCACGGTCAGCCTGCCAGACCGTATGGAAGATGCCGAAGGTTTCTTTGGATTGGAGGAAATTGAAGATGTGGAGGTTGTTCGTGATCCAAATTCTGGACAGATCACTTTCCTATCTGCGCAAAGTCCTGCGCAACCTCGAACTCAGGATGACGAGTCTGAATTTGAAGGCTTCGAAGATGACGAAAGATCCGTTGCGCCGACTTCTCTACTCTCCAAAGCCAAGAAAGTAAAGAAAATCAAGGACGAAAGAAAGGACCGCAAGTCCAAAAAGCCAAAGGCTGTAGAGGCAGAAACGCCAAGTTTTCAATCATTGGCCGACGATGGCGTTGACGAGTCAGTGTCTGTAGATGCATGGAAACCACTGAAGCTGTCTCCAGATACAATGGCATCTCTGGCGAAGAATAAGTTTGCAGCCCCCACTCCAATTCAGAAGTCTGCCATTCCCGAAATTCTTAAGGGTCACGATGTCATTGGGAAAGCTTCCACGGGATCTGGCAAGACACTAGCTTTTGGAATACCGATCCTCGAATATTTCCTCGAAACCCGTGCAAGTCGTCAGAAGACGAAGACTCAAAATGCAGGTGGAGAACAACAAGCGCCCTTGGCTCTTCTCGTTTGTCCGACTCGCGAACTTGCTCATCAATTGGAAAAACATCTCACAGCATTGTGCTCACATGGAATCTTCGAGAAACCAGTCATTGCCACATTGACTGGTGGCTTGTCGGTACAGAAGCAACAACGTCTACTGCAGGGTGCGGACATTGTCATTGGCACGCCTGGACGCTTATGGGAGATTGCCAGCGGAGGGCAAGGTATTATCGCAGCACTGAAAAAGATTCGGTTTCTGGTTATCGATGAGGCGGACCGGCTACTCAGTCATGGAAATTTCAAAGAACTCGAGGAGTTGCTGAATGTACTTGATGAAGATAAGGCAGCCAAAGATGATGAAGACGATGATGATGAATCGTCGCCGGCTCCAACACAATCAGAAAGACAGACTCTGGTCTTCTCTGCGACCTTTGATCGTGCACTACAAAGAAAGCTAGCAGGCGGCAAAGCGAGGTCCGGGGGCAGTTTAATGAGTAACAAAGATTCGATGGAATACCTCCTATCCAAGCTACGGTTCAGAGAAGAGACTCCGAAGTTTGTCGACGTCAACCCCATCAAACAAATGGCTGCGGGGTTGAAAGAAGGATTGATCGAATGTAATGCCGACGAGAAGGATCTGTATCTCTACAGCTTGCTCTTGTTTCACCCGAACACGCGCATTCTCGTTTTCACAAACTCGATCAGCGCTGTCCGACGAGTCACGCCTCTCTTACAAAACCTCAACCTTCCCGTGATGGCCTTACACTCGGGGATGCCGCAGAAAGCGCGTTTGCGATCTGTCGAACGCTTCACCGCAAGCAAGGAGGCAAACGAAACCTCTATCCTTATCGCCACCGACGTCGCCGCACGTGGGTAAGTGCTCTCCTACTATTTCATTCCCAAGTGATAGCCAATTTTTCCACTAGCTAACCAAAGTCAAGACTTGACATCCCCAACGTTCAGCTAGTGATCCACTATCACCTACCTCGAGCAGCTGACACTTATGTGCACCGATCTGGTCGCACAGCTCGTGCAGGACAATCAGGTGCGAGTATTCTTATCTGCGGTCCGGAAGAAGTTGCTGGCGTACGCAGACTTGTTGCCAAAGTCCATGCCAATTCGGGAGCTTCTCAAGAAGATGACGCACCGGACTCGGTCAAGCAGGGCTTCTATATACGGACGCTGAACCTCGATCGTCGTATTGTCTCTCGTTTAAAGGCGCGGGCTACACTCGCGAAGAAAATCGCCGACATCACGATCGCCAAAGAGAAGCACCACAAAGAAGACGAGTTCTTGCGCGCCGCAGCGGAAGAGCTTGGTGTGGATTACGATAGCGAAGACTTCGACAAGGGTGGTCCGGCGCAACGAGGACGAGGCGGTGGTAGAAAGAAGAAGGAACGACAGTCTAGAGAGACCTCGAAATCAGAAGCGGCAGCAATGCGAGCGGAACTGAAGGCGTTGCTCAAGCAGAGAGTCAACACTGGTGTTAGCGCAAAGTATTTGACCAGTGGAGGGATCGACATCGAAGAGCTTCTACGGCAGCAGAAAGCTGGAGAGAAGGGCGAGTTCTTGGGTAGTGTTGCTGGGCTAGGGCTGGAGTGGTAGAAAGGTAGCGTGGGTAGTATAGACAGACGGAGCGACGGTTGGTCTGGCTATCGGCTGGGTTCTTCGCTAAAGTGTTGCGAGTGTTCCATTCGCGCAGCCAGTCAGGCGTCCCAGTAGAACAGTCAGCGGAGGCAATCTATGCAACCTGAAAAGGCTACATCCTCCGACGATACCATGCTAAGCGCGTAACATATGGTTCTTGCTGAATTCCGCATGGAAATTATCATAAGCCGCCATCTTGCACATCATGTCGTATTCAGTACCACGCCATACATAGCTTCAGGCGAGCCACTCTGTAAGAAGACCAGACTGTCAGCACGGAGAGCTTCGGTGGAGACGCCATCTAGCCCTATCGCATCCGATCGCGCCTCAGCGCTTCGCGAGTCTGGCCTATTACTAACAACCAGGATTGCAGCAGCTGCTGCAAACACTTGGAACTTTGGCCTTTCTTCGCCCGGTGCCCATAAGCAGATGCACACACGATCGTCGGTCGCGTGCTCGAAACAGACTCGGGCGCGCCGGGTAGGCTGGACGGGGACCTGCAGCGGACCGCGATAAGTGATAGGAAGCTTGTTCGCGAATAGCATGAGACCAGGCATTGGCTCGGTGACGCCTATCGCCTTCGGGTGCCAGGGACAATCGGGAAGGTGGTAGCTCAACACACCCATCTGCAGATCAGCATCATGGACACCAGAAATGGGAAGGTCGATGACCATCAGCAGCATGGGAAGTGGGGCGCAGAGCATGGCATCATGGGAAGCTCCCCCCAGAGTCGACGAGCTATAAGATTAGAGCTGCTCCCACGCGTACGCTGAACTACGGAGGAAGCTTTCTTTGAGCATTCGCACCAGAAACATCATGCATTTCTCTACACTCGCCCTGGGTCTGCACCTCGTTGGCAGCGCCATTGCGGCCCCGACCACACCCTCGCGCCACTCGTATGCCGTCAAGGAAAGCCATGCGGTGCCTCGGGGATGGTCTGCCGTCTCGCGTCCTCCCAAGTCGCACATGATCAACCTCCAGATCGGTCTCAAGCAGAGCAACGAAGACGTGCTCGACAAGCACCTTAGCGAGGTGTCGGACCCTAGGCACCACCGCTACGGTCAGTACCTCAGTGCCGAAGAGCTGCACCAGCTCGTCAAGCCTGCCGAGGACGCCATTGAGAAGGTCCATGCCTGGTTGCGCGAACACGGCATCGAGTCAGCCAGTGTAGCGCCTTCGCAGGACTGGATCAATGTCGCTTTGCCAATCGAGAAGGTCGAAGAGCTGCTGGACACGACCTACTCAGTCTTCGAGCACGTCGATGGCTCGTCCCTTGTCCGTGCACCGGAGTGGTCGTTGCCAGAACACCTGCACGAGCACATTGATGTTGTGCAGCCGACCACTTCATTCTTCCGTCCCTCCCGACGATCGAATGATGTGGCTCCAGAGGAGAAGGCCGCGACCTCGTACAGCTGGAACTGGTGGAAGAGCCATGGTCCTGCTCCATACGTGAGTGTCTACAGACGCTAAAAACAATGTTTGGGCTTGGTCATTGACAATTGATCGTTTAGCACCATAAACCCGGCACTCCCTGTAACATCACCGTATGTACACTCGAAACCAAGAAATCAGGCGTCCGATGCTGACATTCTGTTAGGCTGTGTGCAACATCACCTTCACCACCCTTCAGTGTCTTCGCTGCCTTTACGGCACGATTGATTACACTGTCCAGGTGCCAAAGAAGAACGGGCTTGGCGTGACCAATTACTTGATGGAGGTACGTCGTGTCTAGGATCTCTATTGGGTGATACATGGTCTGATCTCGTTCAGACTCAAAACCGATCTGACGTCCACCTTTACCTCGAGAACTACCGCCCAGAGGCTGCCGCTGCCGCTTACCAATTCCCGATCACTGTTGTTGCGAACGGCCCCAACCAGCAGACACCGTTGAACGCAACTCAATTGTCTAACGGACAAGATATTGAGGGAAACCTTGACGGAGAATTGTCACTTGGTATCGCTTGGCCTACCAGCTTCCAGTCGTGGTCGACCGGAGGATCGCCACCATTTGATCCTTCTCTCAGCACCCCGACTGACACCAACGAACCCTACCTCACTTGGCTACAGTACGTGCTTGCGGAGAGCTCGCTCCCCCAAGTCATCAGCACCTCTTACGGTGACGACGAGCAGACCGTGCCTTACTCCTACGCCAAGAAGGCATGCGACGGTTTCAAGCAGCTCGGTGTTCGTGGTATCTCTGTGCTCTTCTCTAGTGGTGACGCTGGTGTTGGCAGCAACGGAACTTGCTTCAGCAACACAGACCCCACCAAGGCCATGTTCACGCCCGACTTCCCAGCTTCATGCCCATTTGTCACTACCGTTGGTGGCACTCAAGGCTTCACTCCTGAGGTCGCAGTCCAGCGATTCGGCTCCGGTGCTGGTTTCTCCAACTACTTTGCTCAACCAGCTTACCAGAGCAGTGCCGTCGAGGGCTACTTCGCCAAGATCGGCTCTCTTTACGCTGGTCTGTACAACAGGACCGGACGTGGATATCCCGATGTTGCAGCTCAGGGTAACCACGACGTGATTGTCTACAATGGCATTGTCCGCACCATTGGCGGTACAAGCGCGTCGTCTCCGACGTTCGCCGCCGTCATTGCCTTGGTCAACGATGCGTTGATCGCCAAGGGCAAGCCAGCGCTTGGGTTCTTGAACCCTTGGATCTATGGTGGTGCATACAAGGCACTCACCGATGTCACGAGCGGATCTTCCATCGGTTGCAACACCAGCGGCTTCCCGGCTGAAGTCGGCTGGGATGCCGTGACTGGTTATGGAACTCCTGTAAGTCATTCTCATGCATGCTAATCAGTGCTGTTTGTATCGAGGCTGACATTTTTTCGTCCAGAACCTTCCGAAGCTCATCGCAGCTGCCTTCCACAAGCACTAGGCAACCGCAATGGAAGTATGGAGTTAGACGGACATTACCTTATGACGCGGACAGGGATAAATGTGGAATGAAACACTGTGGGCATGGCGGTATAGACACAGTCCAGATGGCTGAACCAATGCTGCACTGCACCGCTGAACGTGCCAACCTTCGCTAGCCGTAAAAGACCATAATGCAATCCTTTGCCTGCAGAGTGAATCACGTCTGATCGTAAAGCTCAAGGATTAGACATGGGTGACAGTGATAATACCATCAATAAGTGCACGTATAAGTGCCTATGCACGGGGAATCGGCGTAACCAAACGCTCCGGCGGCCCTTCTTTCGCCTGCCCCGCTGCGACCGGAAGCGGGACAAATTTCACCTCCGCTCCTTCCGTCCCATCCATCCAGCATTGAGCCCAGGCCTATGCTGACAATCGAGTTCGAGCAACGAAACGCAACAGCTTTCTTCCCGTTCCCTTCTTTTTTCTCCCATTTCCTATTATCACTTCTCGATTTTACCTCCACCTCCTCTCGGTGGCGTCATCAACGCAATCGATCGCTGTTTCACGTATTGCGGTCGTGGCAACACGTTTGGTGATCTCCGCTGATTAGTCAAAGCCAAAATCTTGAAGCTACCCGACCTTTAACCCGACTTTGCGTGGACGCGCGATGCAACAAGCGAACGTTTCGCCCACCGTGCCCGCTCGTGGCGGGACGGGGCCACGATCTTGCATGACTTGCGCCAAGGCCAAGGCGAAGTGTGTCCGAGGTGTAGGACAGAAGACGTGTGAACGTTGTGCTAGATTGGAGAAGGAGTGTTTCCTGAAAGAACCGGTGGTGAGGCGGAAGAAGATTGTCAAGACGACGTAAGTTGATTTGAGGTTGAGTTGTTTGTATTGGATTTTTCGAAAGAACTAACAATCCATCATAGACGTGCTGCACAACTCGAAAACCTCGAGCACAAGATCGAACATCTCGTCAAAGCCTTGTCGGCGAAACAAGTCGGGGCTCACCATGACTCGGGTCAACTCTCGCCCCCGATCTCACAAGATGACCCGACGCCAAGTCGGTCGTTGGAGGTGGTACATGCCCTGATCGGCTGTTCACACGCAGACGATTCCGGCGAGCATGATGGAATCTGCGGCCACGAGCACGGCAACTCCGCCGGCAACAAGGCTTGTCGTCGTGATCTTGAAGACTTCTCCGCCTTGGGCGTGAGCAAAGACCAAGCTGTTGTACTTTTGGAACGTTTCCGAGTCCTTATGGCTCACTCGATCCCTTTCGTGCAACTTCCCCCTGATGTTACTGCGCAAGAGCTATACGACACGCAGCCGCTCCTGCTGCATGCGATCGTGACCGTGGCTTCTTTCCACGATCATACAGTCCAATTGGCATCGCTTGAGCGCTTCATGCGGCATCTGTCGGAACGGGTTCTGATCAACAGCGAAAAGGATTTGGGCAATGTGCAAGCTATCCTTGTGGTCCTGAACTGGTAAGTGGATCCCTCTCTTGAACAGGATACTCTCTCGACGCGCTGTCGGATCGTTTCCATCATATGGGATGCGACCAAGCTTCTTTCGTCACGCAGCAAGCTTACAAAGTGTGCAGGTATCATCCATATATCTTCTCTCGTCCACAGGCGACAATGCTATTGTACCTCGCATCAGCACAATGCGTCGAGCTCGGGATCGATCGAGCTCGAACACAGTGTGGCGAAGGGTTCAAGAATCATATCAAACTGAATAAGCAAGGCCCTAAGGTGGCCACCCTCCACGACTACCGTGCTCTCACAGGAGTCTACTACCTCACATCCATGTTCTCCAGCTGTTTCAGGAAAACCGAAGCCATTTCCTGGACACCGTATATGGACCAATGTCTTCGGGAACTCGAAGATGCCGGCGAGCTGGTGTCCGATCAGCGCCTGGTCCAGCTCGTAAGGACTCAGCAGCTTATCGCACAAACTACGGCCGTGCACGTCCGTGCCGGGACTGCGCCTACACAATTCCACACCAATGCTTTCCTTGCTGATCTGAACAACCTCAAGCATCGCAATGCGTACGAAGACCGTGAAAATTTCTTGCTTCACATGCAGTACCTTGTTGCTGAGGTTCACATCTATGGACTCAGTCTTACGGAAGTCATGGAGAATGAAAAGAATTCTCTGTCTGCGAACCTCAACAACCTCTTCATGTTGATCGCCAAGATTAAGGAGCTGCTATCGAGCTTCTATAGCAATCCCGTGCAGAACTACATGATCACCTCTTTCGCGGTGTTTGCCCAATACGCACACTCGTTCATCATCTACACTAAATTGGCATCGCTTGACGCCGAGGGCTGGAACACCAAACACCTGCAAGATGAAATGCAGTTCCCGGCAGAGATCGATCGCTCCATTTCCTACTTCGACGCTGCTGTGAACATTGGTCCGGAAGGTATCTCGGTCAACAACGACGTCTTCTCCAAATGGTCTCACCGTCTACGCTGGATGAAGAATGTTTATGAAACGAGGTTTCAGAGCCAGCAGTCTCGCGATTTCATTGGGGCTATGATGGCCCCAGATTCGACTAGAGTGCCTAACATGGCCCGGACGGGAGTCATGATGGAGCAAGAAACTCCGACCGCCATGAAACAGCAACAGCAACAGCAGCCGCAACCCCAGCCACAACAACAACCACAACTGTTAACGCCGCCAGATGATCAGTTCTCGGCTGATCTCTTCAGCTACCTGGACGATAGCTTCTGGCAAGGGTTCCCCATGGATGTCGACTTGTCGTTCAATGATACACCCATACAAATACACTCGACGACCATGGCCATGGGTCAGAACACTCGATGAGAGAGGGCTTGTTAGTTTTGCGCAATCAGACCGTCATCGAGCGTGCGACTGCTACAGCACCATCGATCAGACACACCTGACTGCCGTTTTCGTGATGGTCGACATCCAGTATGTTCCTACGATCATTTCAGTCTGGTCGAGAGCCAGCTAGACTCTTCTCTTTACTCTGAACATCCCTCTCTAGATCTCTGATCAGAACGACACAAGACCGAGACATGGAGAACACCTAGACACGGAGCGTCAGTCGATGACCTTAAACGCATCAGGTCGCCGGAGCGAAGAAGTAATAAGAAAGAAGCGACGAGAACGTGGCCGACCCCCAAAGGACCCGTTGCGGGACGAATTTACGAAGCTATGAGGAGTTTAGGGATAACGAATGTCATGACTGGGGATATATACACCTATGTAATGTAAAGTGGACGGGTACTTCGTTGCGAGATGAAGACGACCAATTTGATAGAGACTACGAACGAAGATGGGATCTACACTCCAGACATATGTACCATGTTCAAATTGCGGATGTGTTTGCAGCGTCTCAGAACGTTATCTAGTTGCCAAGACCTAACGAAATCTACATAGATTCCATTGTTCGGAACCTTGTATACTTCCGTCATACAGTAACACGAGACCATCCCTAGGACTATTGTCGATCTCCTCTTCACTGAAAACCGTCCATGTAGCTCTGCCGAGCTTTGCGATAGGATAATGATTAGTCATCCTCAAATGCCGATTCTGACGTCTCTCCCAAAAAAAGTTCTTAGAAACATGATCTTGAGCGAACTTGCAATTCTTAAAGATGGCAATCAGCAAAGGACGGAACCGCGTACGCGAGTTTGATGACCTGTTAGAGAATGCGCCTGCTGGTATGTGAAATCCGAGCAAGCAACAAAGTTATAACCATAAGCTAATGCGAAGGGCAGACTTCGACCCAGAAGCTGACGATGTCGCCGACGACAGCGAAGACGATGTCGCGCACAGCGATGCCGAGGGAGCAGATGGACGAAGAGACCACTATGTTCCTGTCGGAATGAGCAAGTTGCGAAAGCCGAAAGAGGTGCCGCTGGGCCCGCAGTATCGAGGCTCGAAAGTGAGGAGGGAGGATGTCGATCTTGAAGACGAGGATGAAGACGATCCGTTCGAGCGAGGGTTCGGCGAGGAGGAAGGTGATAGCGAAGAGAGTATGGATGATGGTCTGGAGGGGCTCGCGGACGGGTTCGACGATGAGGATGAAGATGACGACGAGGATGTGGACGAAGACGAGCTAGAAGGCACACCGGAAACTGGACTTAGCGACGAGGATGCTGAAGAGGATGCCAAATCTCAGCCTGCGAGGCTCATGAACGGACACAACCGTGCTGGATTGCAAAAAGCGCTCAGTGCGGCAAGCGAGCAAAAGCACGTAACATCTTCCTTGCTCCAAGGCACTCGGCAGGAAGCAGGAAAGGGCAAAGCGATCAAGAAGCAGAAAGCAGCGTTCGACTCATTGCTCAACACTAGGATAAAGTTGCAAAAAGCACTCGTTGGTGTGAACAGCGTCTGGGGTCTGCCAAAGTCGGATCTAGAAGTGCAGACACGAGATGCGAAACAGGCTATCGAAGCTGCGGAAACTGCTGCGTTCACACTCTGGTCTTCTCTTAACAACTTCCGCGAAGACATAATCGCAGCAAAGACAGGCGAGAAGCGGAAAGCCAGTCACCTGTCTGCGACCTCATCGACAGATGAGCTGTGGACACATATGCAATCGCAGGACAAATCTAGCCTCGAGTCTCGGCACAACAGTCTTTTGCGCTGGTCAGAAAAGACCCGCGTCGAGACTCTACGAAGCAACATCAATACCAAGAAAGAATCGTCCCAGACCACGTTCGTTGACAACATCCGCGAGCATCTCGCCAACACCGACCACCTGCTCCGGCGTGCGCACACCCCGCGAAGCTGTGCACCACTGCAGCTCGCCGCGAAGGTCTCCGAGGACGACAAAATTTACGACGATGCGGACTTTTACGGGTTACTGCTCAAGGAGCTTCTCGAGACGAAGGCCCAGGACTCGGTGTCGGCGTCCAACATCGCGAACATCGATCTGTCCTTCCAACTCCGACGGGAAGCGAAGACGAAGAAGAATGTAGACGTCAAGGCGAGCAAAGGGCGTAAGCTGAAGTATACCGTGCATGAGAAATTGCAGAATTACATGGCGCCGGAAGATCGTGGGGCATGGGGTGAGCGCCAGACGGATGAGCTTTTTAGCAGTTTGTTTGGGCAGCGGATGGGCTTGGGTGAGGAGGAGCGGGAGGATGCAGATGAACGGATGGCGGACGATGAAATCGCGGAAGAAGATGCAGCCTTGATGCTGTTCCGGAACTAAGATTCCTTGGTCGAACGAACTGAATCGCACCAGCATGCACACGATACCTCCTCGTCCAGAAAGCGGTACGATACGACTTCGCTCATCTGTGATTCGAAAACTAGGTCTAGCGACCACAACATTGTGTGAGGCTGTGTCAGTTTGTACGGGGTCTCTGTACAAGAATACACACTCCGCGCCACAGTTTATGAATGGCTAAGTACTAGGCAAGAGTCCGCCCGACGCTTCGAAATCATCCAATACCTTACTCAGAACTGGATCTGCTTCACAATTTCCGGACGATTGATAAACTCACATCTCTCCTGTAACTTCTGGTTTCTCAGCGATGCGCTATTTGTAAGCCTGAATCCGTCTTGCGGACCGCCCACGACAAAGATCCCAGTCTGCCCAACAACCTCAAACGCCTTCTTCCAACCCTGTAACGTGTCATGGCCCGCAAGCGACGGCCGTCCCAAGCTCGCGAACGTCGACCACGATCGACTCTCCCGCCTCAGTAGGGCGTAGTCCGAGGCGGTAGGCTGGTATCTGATGCCCGGGAGGTCGTAGTGCGAGAGGTTCCCGAACACGAACGCGAACTCGGACGTGTGCACCACGCCCTCGCCGATGATGTCGGCGCTTGCGAGGATGTTGTCCAGGAAGGTTTGATTCTGGTTGTAGAAGTAGACGTCGTTGCCGGCATGGGCCAGCGCGCGGCCGTAAAGGATGGGCTCGCAGACCATTAGGATGTCGCGCAGGATGCGGCCGGAGCGGTAGAACTCGGCGGAGTGGTTGGCGCTAGGGTCTGCTGTGAAGTCCGCGACGGGGTATAAAGCGAGAAGAGCGTGTACGTTGGTAGGGGACATACCGGGCAGGTAGTCGGAGAACCAGGAAAGCGTGTCGTTTGCTGTAGTGATGGCGCTGTCCACGAAAGGGTTTGTGTCGTCCTCGCACCAGCCAATGATGGTCGTGATGTTGGAGAATTTGCCCTCTGCAATGAGCGTTGAGGGCGCTGCGGGTAGGAAGTCACCGTCAACGGTAGGAAGCCATGTATCTCCGATATTGGACGCAGCATCACTGTCATGCGTGATTGTTTGCAGATTCAACAACTCGCTCAGGCTCAAGCTACGTAGACAGGAAATCATCTTTGGACTCTGAACATCGGATGTGTTGCATTTGGATGCAGCCACCAGCGTCTTCATTGCAGTGTTCGTGAATTCACCTGTGATGCCGGGTTCCAGTGCCTGGCTTTCGCAGATGGCTTGTTGGAACGGTGCAGGTTTGCTGCCGCCGTACGCCATGATCTGCATACCAACAGCAAGACCGCCACTCGACTGGCCGTATATGGTGATCTTGTTGGGGTCGCCACCGAACTCGGCTATGTTCTTCGACACCCATTCGATCGCGAGACGCTGGTCTTTCAGTCCAGCATTGAGCGACCCTTCTCTATGAAGAGCATTGGACTTGGCAAAGCCGAAGACACCTAGGCGGTAGTTGATGTTGACTGCCATGACTGGGTGGCCATTGGCGATGGACTCTAGGATCAGGCCACCGGGCTGCACCGTCGTGTCATCTTTCGATGCGAGAATGAAGCTCCCGCCGTGGATGTGAAGAAGCACGGGCAGCTTATCACCAGCTTTGGTGCCATTTGGTCGGTAGACGTTGAGATGTAGACAGTCCTCAGAGATTTCTGTGATGTTTCCCAAGTCTAAAGGAATGAGTTAGTCTGGTGGTATAATGTTGTCACAGTCTGCGTCATGCTTACACAGAGGGAACCCCGTGGCGCCATAGCTTTGAGGGCATGCCGGCCCAGCAGCGGTGGCCTGGATGGCCGTTCGATGTCGGGGTTGGAACGGTTTCGGTGATCTAAATCTGTTCTCTCCACTTGTGTCCTGACCATAGGGGATACCTAGGAAGGTTTCCACTTCGTCGCGATAAATGCCATGGTAGGAGACGCCTCGACCATGACAGTTCTCCACCAACGGTGTGGACGAAGCTAGGCTCAGCAGCAATGCTAACGATGGCAGCAGAGTACAATGCATAATGTTGGTATTGTAAATTACGATTATGATGTTGATCTCAGCGACAGCGAAAATCCTAATACAAACATGGGAATACGAAGCTTCCGCTCAAGAATCCTCCTCGCCAAGGTCAGCCATCGATACCACCGGCTAAGTACTCGATCACAGACAATGCGGATCATACGACATCGAATATGCTGTAGAAGGGAAAGCAATTAGAGCATCGAGATCGTGAAGCATTCGCTTCTCATTCTTTGGATGATAATGTCTATCTATGAATGAGCGCGAATCTGCTTCCACGCTTTGGGATCTGGATTGCATTCCACATTGCCGCCACCACCAAAAAAGTCTTTCACTTTGTTCATACTGTTCAAGGTATCCCTGAATCTTCGTCAAAGGCATGCGAGCCTGCCAGTGCATCCCTGAACACCGCTTTCGAAACGCCGTACCATGCCATTTTGCAAAACCCGATATCCAGCCCG
Organism: Microcyclospora tardicrescens; assembly: GCA_003012245.1. NCBI lineage: Eukaryota > Fungi > Ascomycota > Dothideomycetes > Capnodiales > Microcyclospora > Microcyclospora tardicrescens. The sequence continues at coordinate 56,028 of PXOE01000050.1, forward strand.
ATCCCTGTCGCTATGCCGTTGTCCCATTAAAACCTTTATAATGTACATTCTGTGGTTTGTTCGTATCCAATTCCGTCCGTGCCAGCGTATATCGTCATGTACAAAGTACCGCTCAAATTCATTCGTCGCATCGCAGCCATAATCGGCATCCTGGGTTGCTCAAACACCTTCGCTGCTAGCTGAGGTCTCTTCTCCTCCACCGCCGCCCGTGAACCTCGTTTGCAGCCACCAGATGCCGAATCCAATGAGTGCGAGTATGATGAACAGGATTATGATGATCAGGAAGATGACGATGTTTCGTTGCATGTTTGCGATTGTGTTTGGTGGATTGCGTTTGTTCGCTGGTTGATTGTAGCGGAGTCCGTTCAGGCTTTTCCGTAGAAGGCGAGCTCTGGTTGACCGAGTCTGTGGGACCAGGAAATGGTTGAGGTGATTGATCGTGGTTCCTCGTCGTAAGATGAGCGGAGGACAACGCTCGGAGGTCAGGTGTTGTTGATTGACTGAGGTGATTTGACGACCAAGAATGGCGGAGTAAACACGACAAGCGAGGTCGATAAGTTATGGCGACCAAGTCTTCTTTGGTATATATGTTCGCGGTATGTATGATTAAGAGAAAGAAAGAAGAGAGTGAATATTGCCTGTAGTATCACTAGATGTACCTACATGCTGCTTCTTTCCTGCCACCCAAAACCAATGGGGCTGGAGCGGGAGGCTGGGACGACACCACACTTTAACATTTTGCTGGCAAAGTCACACAATTTAGCATCATTATTTCTTCTCCCTTTGAACTCGTGGACGATGCATTGGCGACATAATATTATCGATGTCCTTCACGTTGGGAGCATGAGTGGTATCTGGTCAATAGATGTCGCTGCTGTGAAAACAAAAGAGAGGGAGATGGAGCAAGTCCAAGCTTTGTGGGTGGCTAGACACGCTAAAGCAGCAGCACGTCTGCGGATCTACCGCAACTCTCTTTGGGGCATCCGCTGCTTCGCGGCGTTATGTAAGCTGGCCTGGCTGGTACAATAGCAAAGGGTACATGTACATGTATGTGGACACATAAATCATGTATGTATATACAGACTGACAACAAAATTCAATGCCAATTTGGGTATACATCACGATGATGTGGCTGCCTTACCATGATGCCGGTCCAAGCACTTACATCCTGTAACCTCGACGGCTTCAGGGCAACCTGTGCTCTTTTCACAAAGCCATTTCGTCCTATACACTAGGCAATGCAAGCGACAGTCGACTTTGACGTACAGAAGCATGCAATGTGGTTGACTCGCACAGTCTGAGCACGTCATTTCATCGTGATCGGCGTTCACGAACCGATGTCTCTCGTTCGATCTCTGCTTCATCTGGAATGTAATGTTCACAGCCACGAATCGATGTGGAACTAGAAGCAAGGAAGCATTCACGTGACATGGTGATAGCATCATGCTTAGATCGAGTCCACAGTCTCGCTAGCATACGCGGAGGCCAAAGATCCAAGCCAGGTTTGATGTCGGCCACATTGACCTTCGAAGAACATGCGTACTTTCCACCAACAAACATCCATGCAATCGATGTACTCGCAAACGCAAGTAGTGCGCCACTGACGGCATGGTCGCTCAGGGCGGAGTTATTCCAGCAACGCTCACTGGGGTACGTCATGCGAGGTAAGACACAGGATAGCATTCCTCCGAAGATGTTGTGAACCTAAGATGATGGCAATCCAGATGTCTGATCTACTGCACACATGGTACAACTGGAGATGGATGCACATTATTCTTGCTGCCGCTGTTGAAGACCCTCAGGTCACGAACTTACCCAAATTGAAATGATCTACACTGGCTTAGTACCCGGTCGAGCTCCCTCGTTTCAATTGCCTTTGACCACAGCCTCGCCACGTCAGTGGTTCCACTACTCGCCGCTCATGCAGTTCAGGCGTGATCTGTTTGCTGCAAAGGGATCCTTGATAGGTCTGATTGGCAGATAAGACGAGTAGGGAAAGAATATCAATGCAAGCCGCCCCCAGAGTATCAACTCAACCATCTCTCTTCTCCAGATATTCTGGTCGACATTTCAAAGCAGGATGCTTGATAACTTGTGCAGCGCTGTGTCTAAGTGATTACCTTGCCCTTACAAACCACATTATATCACATATTCACCTACTTGGAGCACCAAAAGATCCATACGAGCCACTGAGATTGAGCTCTCGCGAACGAAACTCACATTCGAGCCCACATCCCTCGTCGACTTGCGGTGGTCAGAGCCACCCGAGCCTTCACACAGCAACCGCGTAAGCATGGCAGGCAAAGATCCGTAGGTTTCCCTTGAGAGCCAACGTATGCCGGTTTCCATAAGCAGATTCTGAGATCATATCTAGGCCTGAGCTACGGTTCGTTCAATGGCAGAGCGCAGTTGACAGCTCCTTGGGTACATTTGAACGCGATGATCAACGACGAGTCGCAGAGCTGAACAGCTTCGAGGCGCTGAATGAAGCTTTGGCACGGTTGCAAATGGTAAACGAGTCCATGGCTTCGTCGCAGGGCTTCTCCATTATGACACCAAGCCTTCGACACTTCAATGTCTTTTTCAGCTTTTTCGTGTCCAGCAACAATGGTTCTGTAGACCCATGCTGTCTATGGGGCATGACGTATTTGGTCATTGAGGTAAGTTTTTGCACCTCAACATACTCTGTGACATACTGACACTCCCTTGACTTAGATGTCAGACAAGGCAAATGGCCTCCTTGAACTTGCGAAGATGTTGAAGACGTTCGGACATAAGTTGGAACTGTTCAATGCCTTCTGTGAACAAGCCACAATAACAGAACAGGTCAAAGAAGCGACCCTCGACGTCAATCTCGAGCTTCTGACATTTTTGACATTTGCAGTAAATTACCTACGTAGATACGACATATTCGGTGGGCTTTACTCATTTCGGTTCTTCGCATCGATGACGATGGCCTTTGCTAACCTGCTGCTCAGATCTAAGTCAAGACATACAAATGCTGCCGCTGACACACAAATTCAAGGGCACTTCACACGCCATAGACGAGGACTTCTCTCGCATTGAAAGGTTAACGCAGCTTGTCAAATATAATTCCCACGCAGAAGAGGTTACGAGATTACAAAATCTCCTCTCGCTTTCGTCGAATAGCATGAAGAGCGAGATCAGGCAGACCACTATACTTCTGCCACCATCGAAGGACGCCGAGTTCTATGACCGAGACCATGTTATAGAGCGTATCCATACGCATCTCACGGAACAACCAAAGGAGACGCAGCTTCGGTCGCTAGCTCTCCACGGTCTTGGTGGTGTTGGGGTAAGTACGAACTTACTTAGCCAAGCAGAAGCTGGAGAAGCTCACTGCTGTAACAGAAGAGCCACGTTGCCCTCAAATTTGCGCACGCTCAGTCTCAGGAACTCGACGCAGTTCTGTGGGTCCACAGCGAAACAGCCGCAGCTCTTGAACAAAGCTTCACCGACATCGCAATACGCCTCAAACTGGAGGGTGCCACACCTCAAAGACACGAAGAAAACCGGATCCTGGTGCTTACGTGGCTCCAACAGACCAGTATGTCACAGCATAAGTCTCCCAAAGAATTTACTCTAATTATGGCTTCAGCAAGCAGGTGGCTGCTGGTGTATGATAACGCAGAAGACTCGGATACGATACTCAAATACTGGCCGGTCGCAAGTCCTGGCTGGGCATTGATCACAACGCGCAGTCGCGCACTTGGATTCCAGCCGGCCCAAAAGGGATTGGAGATCCTGCCCTTCGACATTGAGACAGGGTCAAAATTTCTGCTCAGTCTTCTGGCTAAGGATATAGCCGCAGACATCACCTCAGTAGAATCAAAGTCTGCCATGGATCTAACGAAAAGACTTGATGGTCATGCCTTAGCAATCTCTCAAATGGCTGGACTCATTCACCGGAGACGTTGGTCCCTCAAGGATTTCCTTGCCATCTACGACAGGAATACCCAACGACTTCATGGCGTTGCCGAGGGAACGTCGCTCGATGCTGTGTGGCAGTTGTCTTTCAAATCACTGGATACTGTGAGCTCGGCATTCCTGGCCGTCCTTTCCTACATCATGCCAGACTCCATTCCCCAGGTCTTGTTCGAGCCGACCAACAAATCAGCACTTCCCACATCTCTAGCGGTATGCAGTGATGAGTTAAGGTCACTTCATTGGATGTTCAGCTCCACTAGTACGTAGACTGACATTGGATAGCTTCTCAGAAGTGCTTGAAGCACTTCTGGATTTAGCTCTCATCAAGAGAGACGACGAGACACGTACATTGTCCTTACACCGACTCGTACAGACACAGTTCAAATACTTCCTTCCAGCAGAAGACCGGCAGAGGGGTTTCGAAGATGCTGCACAACTTTTGTACGAGGCTTTCCCGAGCTCGAATGCGTATGAAGGACAACTGTATGCTCGCTGGACACACTGCCAGCTTTACATCCAGCACGCATTGGCTCTTCGGGATAATTATGCCAAGCAGAGCAAAGGATCCGAACGTTTGCGACCCACATTGGAGTTCTGTCTATTATTGAAGAGCTGTGCCCGGTGAGTGCCAAAACTTTCTTGGCGTGAGCTCTGCTGATTGATACTCCAGATATCTACTCGAGATCGCCTCGTACGCCGAGCTTGAGAGTATGATGACGCTACTTCGATCAGCTTTCGACGATTTGCCTACGACGCAAAGAGATCAAGGCCTCCTTGCGGACATCTGCGCAAGCACAGGCTTGATGTGGGCGCATCGAGGACTTTTCCTTCTCAGTGAGCCCAATTTAAGAGAATCCTACGACATTCGCATGAGCATTGAGCCACTCGACCAGCTGGAAGTGAGCTGGACCGATGTCAACCTAGGCAATATCACTGCTTCTACAGGTCGGAACGAGGAGGCATTGAGCTGGCAACTTTCTGCTCAAACTGCACGTCGGAAGTGGGGTGATGAGACACACAATCCGCTGAGTCCGAACGGGTTGCTAGTCCAAAATATTGGACGCTGCTATCGACTTTTAGGACGCTTCCAGGAGGCTCAGGTTACTCTGATCGAGGCGATCCAAATCCTCCTCCAGTCGCAAAACTGGGCCATGCTTGCATAGTATGTCACATGTATGGCGCAACCGAGTGTCCACTAACAGATTATCTACAGTACCCAGTTCGCCTTGGCCTGCCTACACCACAAGGAAAAGAATCTGGAACAAGCGCAATCTACCTTCAGGCAGGCACAGGATACGTGGTTGACGAAGGGTCAGCTACGCACGCATCATTTCAACGGCGCTTGCATGTTTAAACTGGGCTGTGTAGCGTACGAGCTGGGTGCAAGAGAGGAGGCAATGTAAGTCGTTTGTCCGTATATGTTCAGTGGCTTGGCTGAGATCATGCGGCAGTCAGCGTCTACAAGAGTCTCTGGTGGTAGCGCGATTACATCAAGCTGTCATGTGTGGCGACTATGCAAGAGTCCTCCACAAACTCGCTGAAGTAGTGGGGAAAGGAAGTCCTACACAGATCGATGCTCTGGAGCTTGAGGAAGAAGCAGCCCAGGTACTGTCACGTCGGAAGGAACAATATCCGTCTGCACCGACCGTGGGCAAAGAGGACGACTATGATAATCTGATCTACATTCTCTGGCGATAAAACAAGACTTCTGATCGCTAACACAGAAGTTATTGGGATCCTTGCATTGCTTCAACACCCTGTTCCAATTCCTTGCAGCTTGATATGAAGCCCCATGACTTCTGGCAATTATACACGCACATGTCCGTTGCAAACTCCGGACTTGTGGTTCCACACCCATCCTTGAGCATAATTGTATCGAAACCTTGGTTGCAAGCATCCTGGATGGAGGCGAGGACGCACTGATCAGTGTTGACACCTGTGAATAATAGTGTCGTGATACCTGCTTTTTTCAAGAAGTCATGGAGACTTGAGGAAACATCCCAGAATCCGGATAGTCGAGTCTTATGAAACCTCACATCGGGACGCTCTTCCTTCTGCCCCTCCTCAAACGACTTTGCCAGCCCCCCGTGTAACTCAGTGTTCCACTGGCCCTTCATCAGTACTTTCCCTGCTGCTTGGGACGTTCCGTCCTTAAGAGTCACGTTGCCAATGTCCGTGTTAATGCCACCGTCGCCTTTCTTCTCCTTGCGCCGGATCATAGTCTCACCTCCATCTCCATCGTCATGAACTTCATGCATCCCATCATCGCAGATGTTCCAGCCGAAGATTCGCCAGACAGAAGGCGGCACGGTGGGTAGATCCTCGGGCGTTATGCCCCACGTAACGTGAATGATCTGGATACCTGCCTTTCGCGCGGCCGGAATGCCATGTTGAAGAAGAACCTCCTCTGCAACATGACCTTCGCCCTTGGCTCTCCCCATCGCGGCGGAAAGGAAGAAGTTCTGCATATCGATGACGATAAGCGCTGTCTTAAATGGTGCTATTGTCACCGGAGCGTTGTACTCGGATCGCAAGGTCAGCCGAGGTGTCACCAGCGGCGTTGTAGGGGAATCGGGATGAGTTAGGTCGAAGCCATGGCGATTGCTAAAAAGCCAAAAGTTGGACTGTCCTTCGCCCACCACGACTGCCTTCCCTCCAGACATGAGGGCCGGCTTCGACGATATGCTGAGTTGGGAGCTCGCTGTACTGGGATTCGCTCGGGCGAGATGTGCACGTGATAGCTGTAGAAAATCAGCGGCCAGGGTTAAGATTTGGGAGAAAATCGAGAATAAGGGCTCTATGCTCAAGAGCGCGAGCAAAGCGCAGAGCAAGAATACGTGCTTTTTGGGAAAGCCGGCCATCCATGTAGGGAAAACAACTTACCGTCAGGCGGCGAATTGCTCTCCACATCGTCAGCCTGTAGCCACACAAAGTCGTTACGTGTGAGCTATCTTTGCGAGGAAGCTCCTCTCAGCTGTGGGACCGAAGGTGTGCGTAGAATACATGGAATGCAATCTCGAAAGGGTAATGATACTGGCCACGCTTCACCGGTCTGGAGCGACGTGCCGTTGAGCATGGATTGCTCGCGTAACGTGGGATGAGGCGTCGATGCAGCTGTGGTGGCTGACGCTCGTTCACAATCTCCGAGTGCTGATGGCTACCTTCGATAGTGCATCACGAACCTGTACATACCACAATCATGTCGATACAACGGCTTGCTTAGTGCGGACAGATGTGGCTGGAACAACCACACTACAACGTACATCTGCTACACCTGGTGCCAGCTTAAGATAAGAGGTGGGGTAGATACATGTACCTAGCAACTGTAAATTGACCGTCGAATAAGGCTTCTTTACAGCTTGACCGGTAAAAGGCCTAGCCTTCCAGCCAACGGCTTATGCTACGTGAACAATCGCGACATCCTGCAAGGCATACGACATCTCAGGTTGGTGGCGTGGTCCATCATTCATCCACAACACCATCATCCCCCACGCTGACTTCCACGCACGGAAAGACATCGATGTCTTTTCGTGTGCTTGCTCGAGGATCCGGCTCCACTCAACAACCTAGCGAAAGGCAACGACTCTTACCTCGATGCTATGCCTGGGTTCACAAGCTGCGAGTCCGTTGTGGAACGATGAGTGAAATGCGCCTATTCTTGAGGGTCAGCCGCTATCAGATGCAAGCAAGACTGTCTTGTGTCTTACGTGCTCTCGTGCCTTCCGAGTCAGTGTTCCTGAAGACAATCAGGTCGTCCGGATCCTGGGCGCTCATGTAGTACCATTTGTGTCGCGGACTTGCGTGCAGCAGCCAATTCTCACCGGTCCGCGTTTGATGCAGACAGTCGTTAGCAGCCACATCCGTTTTCATATCAACGCTCTCATAGTCACAGAGTGCTAGAGGCCAATCGTCATTGGGGCCTTTGAGGACACGCCAAACACTGTGGCTCTGTTAGTATACTCCTCTTCCACCTTATCATCCCGATAAATCATACTTCAGGAGATCAAAGCTGTGGCTTCTGTACCATTCCTCTTGCCCGGGAAATGCTTCCTGCATTCGCATAAACGCTCCTTCGACGGAGAAGTCGGTATGTGGCATGGCAGCAGGCTGCTCGTACTCGACGCGTGCGCCTATCTCATGAGGAAAGCCGGGCGCCCTCTTTCGCACCTATTTCTAAGTGTCAGCTTGGCTAGCAGTGACAACCGGGTCATCGTTTGAATACCTGGAAGTCCATGACCTCAATCCGCTCATATTCGGGGAATTCTGCATATAGCAGAACTTCAATCTCACTCAAATACTTGTCTACAGCCGGTGTCCTGGTGTTAGTCGCATCGGTAGCAGTAAGCGAGGTTGAAGCTTTGATGAACCGAAATCCGTTCTCCTGGAGGGTCTTTGAGCTTGAGCCCCGTACATCATGGATAATGACCGGATGACTGTCGAACTTGTGGTTTGCCAATGTGGCTCCATCAAAGCGATCCACAGGGAAGTCTGCGCCAAACGGCTTTTCAAGGTCGTACAACTTGTCTCGTGCAAGGTACGGCAAGCTTGTTTGTACTTCACGCGCTAAAAGGGTGGCCATGATTCTTCGTTGCTTGTAGGACCTGGGTGTGGAGACACTGGAAAGTAGCAGAGCGAAGATGGGTACCCAGCCTTACTAGTTATATACCCACAGCAATCTTAGACCCTGGACCTACAAACGAGCGGCAAGGTGGAGATATCTCACTTGAACCACGGGATTCACAAAGGGTGAAGTATGAAATGGTTGGTGATTCTGTACATACTGAGCCACCAAACGTACTCAAAATCGTTCAACAGATATGTCCACTCGTCGCTCCCCAAGGTTCCCAACTTCTCCTTGTTGTCAACTCCAACACTCTACTTCTTGATTACCACACTCTGAGACTGCGGTCTCGGCTTTGGCTGAGTAAGGTCGATCCCAAGTGACAAGACATGATCTGCGCCATTTCCCGGCCCATTACCAGCGAGTAGCGTTGGCCATACAAAGTATGCTCCAGGCTCAACTTCCCTGACACTCTTGTACCAATTCTTCCATGGCTGTTTCAATTCACCCTTGTCTTGGGCTTGGGCTTCCATTGTGCTTGATGCAATCAGTTCCTGTTGTCAACATGTGCTTTTGGCTACATACATTTTGAAGTCGTGGGGTGGCTCTTGAATAAGATCTCTCATTGATTGCACTCGAGTTAGGTGGGAGTGAGTTTGGTTAGCTGATCGAGTTTGGTCGGTGGTGGGGGCAACAGCTGCATCTTATAGACCACGCGGGCCAAAGCTGATCGATCGAATGCACGGGATAGCAGAAGCCAGAGCTGCAAGGGTGGTGTCGATGCAGAGAGGAGATCCATCCAATAATGTGAACACGAATGGAACTGCGATAAGCTCCTGCATTCTTCTGGTGCCGGTCTGCTCTCACCGGAGGTACATGCAGTTGCCAGCCTGATCTAGATTGTTACGCATCGCCTTTGAAGCGCTCCCACTTTCATGTCCACCCACCAGGCTCAAGCCGCGCAACGCAATCATTCGTGCTCTCGATTATGGCTGCCGTGGACATCGCACGGGATTTCCAAAGCATCGAGAATAGCCTGTACGTCCAAAGTCCAACAATACGGTCGGTGTGAAGAACATTGCCCTGGTGTGCCTCGGTGGCACAGCATATCTCGCAAGATACATGAATGTATGAGTCTTGCTCAAAGACCAGTTTGTAGGAGGACGAGGACAGCCGAGGCCAGGTTGACTGCATCTACCTGACTCCATGTCGGGCGGCCTCAGAATGTACCCCACGATATGCGCCCACGTGCATGTATTCAATAGCGCCACATTCGATCTCTCGGCCTAGCCGAACGGGTATCGTCATCTTCGAGCCAATGGGGTCATTACTGCAACCGCTTGAGTAGAGAGTCGTGTTCTTGGCTACGAAAGGCTACTTTGTATGTTGTGTGAATGCACTGACCCAGCGGACATGTTATAGTGTCAACTGTCTGGAGTCAGCCGGTGTGTAACCTATGCTCTTCACATCCTCAGCATCAGGTGCCATCGATCAGTTGTTACCTCACGCAGACAAGTAAGGCTTTGACCTTGCGTTCTGATTTCCGATTCGCTCTATCGGGATCGTCGGCATAGTGGTATATATCACCTGTACTCTTGGCTGGAAGAATGCTTGCTGGTAAACAGGTTCTCACCACTCGGACCCTAGGATTTCTCGTGACGCAGGCAGCGTGCCGACGTTCCACCGGTGACACAGCTTCCATGAGTACCATCTGTGTCCATGTCTGATCCAGATCCCGAGAAAGGGAAGCAGAAGTCTAGTTGTCCTCTGACAGATGCGCAACTACGGCTTCTCGAGGTCGTGCTCGGGGCTTCTAGCATTGACATCGATCAGTGGCCCGGATGCAAAGCCTACATTTTGTATGTGACGGAGGAGCTCAAGACTTTGGGCGATGCTCGCTTTGCTCAATTCTGGGCACGCCTGGCCATACCTTTACCGCTGTCGACCATTGACATATCAACCTTTGCTTTGAGCCTTGCGAAAGTGTTAGCTACACCGCTTCGGCCTGGCTCGAGCCTGGATGAGATCCTTGAGGTCCTGCTCGCCTCGTATCAATTGTCTCTCAAGACGCTGGGAGACGTGGGCGCGAACGAGGCACGGAATGTGACTTTCTATTCGCTGCTGACACTCACAACATTCATCAAGCCAACCCTCGGAGGACCGCCCTACGCTTTCACTATCGATATTCCGCCCGGAAACCTAGCTTTACGAGACACTCAATCCATCGAAAGTGCACGTCGGCCACTTGCAAGCCTACTACGTGGGTATGGCCACTTGTTACCCAGCTTTGAGCATGTCACGCGTGAAATTGAACATTCAGAATCAAACCTTATCCGGGTTTCAAGCCTGAACTTCGTCTCCCTTAAACTGCTGGCGAAGGTGAACATAGAATGGACGCCTATCCTCACGTGTCATCTGGTCTTCAAACCAATGAGCCGAACGCTCATGCTCTACAAATTCCCGACCTTCTGCGCCATGCACGCTATATCCAAGACGAACCTTGTTTTTGACATGTAAGAACAGACCCGCATTTAGCAATCAACACCGCGCTGACGTTTCGACAGTAGCTTGAACGAGTACTATCCTTCACAAGGGCAGGACTTGTCGGTGCATGCGCGTCTCAGACGAGAGATATTGTTATCGTACCGTATTATCTTCGGTCAAAGTGGACCTTCTCGTAAACTGTACAACGCCACGGAGCGACGTAGACGTTCCGAGAACGCCAGTCGGCATGATCCACTTCTTGATATTCTATGCGGTATGAGATGCGCGACGGAACTGCGTGCGCTACCCACGGACCTATGGCCCGAATCTTGTCGGAGTTTCGAGGGACAGCTGCTTGAGCAAGAGGTTTATAGCGCTAGCATCGATTTCCCTATCCTCGGGTCGCGCCTTCTCACACTGCAGTCGTTCAACCTCCGTCAGCAGCCGAGCCGTATACGAGACCTGTGGCGCGATCGACGCAATCCACTGCAATGGTACACCTTCTGGGCAGTTCTGCTCATTGGCGGTCTGAGTATCATCATTGCAGTGCTACAACTTCTCGTAGCTATTGCTCAGCTGGGGATCGTTTTCCGACCTAGTGGTTGAGCGTAGTAGAAAAGTGGCATGGGTAACCGTTCTCGCTATAAGCTATAGAAGGGAAGTCTGGTAACGCGATCAGATCTCAACAGAGCCATTCCCAGTACACGTAGACACACAAACACACACACACACACACACACACACACACACACACATGTATATATATATATATA